>CM049841.1:45525414-45602914 GCA_027422415.1 Schizothorax lantsangensis
TGAGGTTTGGTACGATAGCAATACTCGTTTGTTTTCTGCCTTGGATAATTCACTTATTACTTTCATGTGCCAGGTACTCACTTGTAGTAAAGCAGCACGTCAGAAGGTAAATCTATGAAGCTTGTTGAAGTCTCCTCTTTCATATAGTTGTACATGCACATCAGCTGGAACACAACAATTAGAGACTTTAATAGTAAACCTCACAGATGCAGATGTAAACACTGAGCGGATGCGAGTAAGGTGTGTACCTGACTCTCCTTCAGCTGGACCTTCTTCCGCTCCGGCCGACGTCTGCAGGATTTGACCAGCTGCTTGACCTTCGGCTCGGCGAGCGTCCGGACAGACGTGCAGGTGAAACCCTGCAGCAGCTCCTCGGACAGCCTATAGAGGGAGACAAACACTCATAAAGCACCTGCTGCGTCTGAACTGTGTGTGTATGAGCAGAAGTGTGATGAGTGACTTACTCCTCAGTGTCCTTACTGACACTCGCCACGGAGCCGAACAGCACCACGGCCTGCGACACAACAGAAAATCAGCCCGAGGTATAAACACACACACAGACTCTTAACCCTCCTGTTGGTCAAACTGATGCACATTAAACTGATTCAAACACTGGTTAAACTATTTAATTCCTCTTGAAATATTATGACTTCTTATTCAGGGTTGTGAACGTGCATGCAAAGTTTCTACTGTTTTGGAAAGACTAGAAAGGTTTTCCATGGGATATGTCGAAAAATCAATCATTTCTCACATACTTTATTATTATTTTTTTCAGTCTCTGACAAGTTACAATATGGGTTTTCAGAGACACTTAACAGTAAGCTCCAATGAGATGCATTAACTAACTATGAGCGATACATTTGTTACACTATTTATTCATCTCTGTTAACGTTAGGTAATAACAATAACACTGTTCTTTGAAAGTTTTATTTTCAGGTCGATTAAGTTAATACAGTAACTCTTCAGAATCGAGAACACTATTATCTAGTTGCTTAGTAGCATGCAAATACTAGCATATCAGCTGTTTAGTAGTCCTTACAAAGCACATATTCATGCCTTTTCCTGCATGACCATATTCTAGATCACTTAACATACATCGACCTTACAAACTAGGAAATTAGGAGTTTATTGTGGGAATACACAAGTTGATAGTGAATATGTGTTCCCCTTACTTGCTACCAATAATATTAACAGATACAGTTTTGATTTTAATATGTGACCCTGGAGCACAAAAGCAGTCATAAGTAACACAGGTATATTTGTAGCAATAGCCAACAATACATTGTATGGATCAAAATTATCCATTTTTCTTTTATGCCAAAAGTAAAGATCATGTTCCATGAAGATATTTTGTATATTTTAAAAATTTCCTACCGTACATATATCAAAACTCAATTTTTGATTAGTAATATGCGTAGCTAAGAACTTCATTTGGACAACTTTAAAGGTGATTTTCTCAATATTTAGATTTTTTTGCTCCCTCAGATTCCAGATTTTCAAATAGTTGTATCTCAGCCAAATATTGTCCTATCATAACAAACCATACATCAATGGAAAGATTATTTATTCAGATGATTTATAAATCTAAATTTAAAAAAACTGACCTTTATGACTGGTTTTGTGGTCCAGGGTCACATATATTAGTAAATGTTGAAATTGACATGAAGTTTAATAATGCTTTAGAGGTATTTTTCATTGTTAGTTCATGTTAACTAATGTAGATAACTAATGTTAACAAACACAACCTTATTGCAATGCGTTACCGGGTTTTCTGTATTTACATGATTTTTCATGGTGGTGATTTCTGGTGAATTGCATGGGAACCAACTGAGGTCAACTTGACCCAAACACCACCGTAGGAACAAACACAGCAGGAGGGTTCAGAGCTCTGGGAATTTGCATGGTTTTTCCTCTTCATCATCATTAAAACAATATAAAAACAAGGTCATATGAATTAAACACAGAAGAAGAGGAGAAGTGTCGGCACCTGCTCCTGTGTCCACTGCTTCTGGTTGATCAGGGTGACGTTCACAGACTCCTGAGGGATCAACAAGACGCGCGGAATGGAGCCAGCCAATGCGTCCGGAACGTTCTCGATGACTTTAGTTTCATCTATGGACACGATCTGAGGAGGAAAGGATGAGAGAATCTGACACAAGGTTCAGATGTAGAGGTGACCGTTACTTGGCTAAACACATACCTTCATGACATAAACCAGCTGCAGGATTTCTGGCGCTGAGAGGATGTTGCTGATGAATGTGGGATTTTGGGAGATGGTCAGGAGCTCAGAAGGTTCAATGCTGGAGATGGTTTCCGCCGGAACGCCCTTGACGAGCGTCCCGAGAGACAGCAGCGAGGAGCCGGTGTTGATCTGAAAAACACCCCGAAGTTCACTGGTTTAACTACTCAGAAACGTTGTCTTAGGTTTTTTATATTTTATGTCAATTAACAGTTTTTATATAGCTTTTCTGTTCTTGTGATATTCAGCTCCAGACTCACTGGAAAGTCAGACTCGATGAGACTCTGTATGACTGCGTTGGCTTGGCCCTGATTCCAGCCGTCAACGGCGCTGAGGGTGGTGAGTGCGCCCTGTATTGTATCAGAGGAGGCGGAGCTTATCTGAGCCTCTGTCAGGCCCACGCTCTGATTGCCCAGCAGCTGGATGGTGGAGGAGGAGAGCGAAGGGAGATTGGCCGCGAGAGCAGACGTGATCTGAAACAAAGATGATGCGGGTCAAATGAGGTTGACTGACCGACTGACTGACCGACTGACTGACTGACTGACTGACTGACTGACTGATTGATCACCTCAGGGCTCTCAGTTCCATTACAGAACACGTTGATCCGCTGGATGAGCACCAAACTGTCTGCTGCTCCCAGAGTCTCGAACGCAAATGAAGGGATTCCACACAGGAACTGGCCTGGGAGACTGTACACACACACACACACACACACACACACACAAACACACATGTGAATAGAGCTGTGTAAACTGGTGCTCCGCATTTAGCAGCTGTTTTTATATTAGCTGAGATTTAGACATGCACTGCAAAAAAAAGCTTATATTACTCAGTATTTACTAGTCAAAATATCTCAAAATTCTTAAATTAAGATGCATTTACTAGATAAGCAAAATTACATAAGATATTTAGTCTTGTTTACAGGGGAAATAACTAAATGAACTAAAACTAAATTAAGTGCATTTTGTTTAAAACAAGTAGAACTATCTGCCAGTGGGGTAAGTGAAATATTCGTAAAACAAGAGGCAGACCATTTTACTTATTTTAAGCAAAATTCACTTAATTTAGTTTAGGAAACAAGACTAAATATTTTATTTTGCTTATCTAGTAAGGATAAGCTAAAGTTAGATATTTTGACTAGAAACAAGACAGAAATTCAAAGTAAAATTAGCTTTTTTTGCAGTGTGGATCATGTTGGTGACTTAGGCCAGGCCACATTCAGCCCAGCTGCGCACCTGATGGGGTTGAAGGACGGGTTCTGGTTGTACAGCTGTGTTATGTAGTAGTTGGCTACGCTGGACTGGATTGTCACCGTGTTGTTGAGCAGCTGAAGGTTCTCCGGGTTTTCCAAGAAGACTCCGATCTACAGAACAACACAAGAGTGCTGTCACTGGAAAGTTCAGATATGCATGTTTGTGTGTGTCAAGGCAAGGTTGTCAATGTTGCAAGATTCATCAATTATAATTCATTTAGCAGATGCTTTTATCCACAGAGACTTATAAGTGAAGAACACAGCATGCAAATCTTCATAAAGAGGCAAATAAACACAATAAGTGCTTGTAATGCAAAGCTTCAGACATCGTTCAGATTAGTACAAGCTAGAACAGGGAGGAATTGAGGAAAAGTGAAAGCAATGATTTTTTTCTTAGCAGAATGCAGTTAAATGCTGGCGGAGGAGATAAGTTTTCAGCTGTTAATTAAATATTGTCAGGGATTTCAGCTGTAAAGCAGATCCACAGAAAACAACTATGCCATTATTAAGATCAGGTCTGTTTAAGTTTATCTCGCCCTATACTGTCAGTGCCAGCCGTCACATCTATCAGTATGACTGAATAATACGTTTCTTTTAAACCCCGACTAAGCAAGTCAAAGGTGACGGTGACGAGGAAGCTAAACTCCAGCAGGTGACAGAAGTGGTGCGTTTGTTACCTGGTCAGGTGACACGAAGGAGTTGAGATCAGACAGATTGACGTGTCTGATGAAGACACCAATGTAGCTCACAAGCCAGTTTGTGGAGTTGAGCTGAGGATCGGAGGCATCGTAGCAGCGCGGTGAGCCACCTGCACACACACACACACACACACACACACACACACACACATGCTCACATAAGTTAAACATAATCACATACTACAGCTGAACAAGTCTGGATAAATTGAGAATCACTTTTTTTTTTTAAAACAGAGATCAGAATTCTCCCACAATTCGTTTTTTATTTATTTATTACATTCATTTGAACAAATTAATATAAATAAAAAAGCTGTTTGAATGAACAATTTAATGATTCATTCGTTTAGACTTAACTTGTTTCATTACTGGATTAACCGGTGTTTTTGAACAAATGATTCAATGACAAACACATTTTTATCAGTCACTTGTCGCCAACCGCTGGCTTAACAATGTAATGAATACAATCTTTATTAGAAGCCTCAAGTTACTCTTCAGAAGGTGATTTACTGTATATAGACACCAGTATTTGTATTCAAACTATACACTTATCCCAGTACTTCTGTGATTATTTGAATATTTGTAACACAGAAATAACAATACTTTGTGTGAAAATACTGTTTGTGAAGCTGTTTCACATCTGTACATGACAACTGCTCTCTCTGGGTCAGCAGATTTACATGTTCCTGTGTGATTACTTGTCAAACACACACACACACATACAGCTCTACACCTCTGAAACATAAATACAAAGTACATGTTCTTACCATTTGTGAGATACACCTTCACAGAGCTGTAAACATCCTCTGGGGTGAAGTCAGTTCTGGAGAAGTTGTAGTTGTTTCCGAGAACTGAAACACTACACACACAGACAATTGTTTAGTGAAAAGCGAGGTATTTCTGTGGAGGTATTTAGTGATGTGTAAGCGCTCACAGTTTGCTGTAGGGCAGACAGGTGGCACTGCTGAGCTGTGCTGGGCTGATGAGCGTGGAGCTGAGCAGCGGCAGGTATCTCACGAGCCGACGGTCGAACCACTGATCCACCTCAGACCGGATCTCCAGCTTCAGAACTGCAGGCCAGACGCAGGACAACACCTGCCGGGCCAAACCCAAGGCTCCCAGCGGCTCCTGCGGGACACAGAGACACGGAGAGCTTAACACAGAAACAGAGCAATCTTTGTCTTCCAGGAAAAGTTCTAAACTTCCTTCAAAACTATAAATATGCCATATTTGTGCTACTGCGCTGAGGATACTCATCAGGCAACTCGTTATGATTCTGCACAATAAGCAGCTACCTTCACAGCACGTGATTTTCCATTTAACTGTTGTGCTCCAGTCTTTTGCACATGACAAAGTGCTGATGTTAAAAGACTTCAAACTGTTAAAAAACATGTCTCTAGACATGTTTTTCCCCAAACGGTAGCATCACATGGGATCTGATTATAGGCTGGAATACACTATATGGCTTCTTCTCAGACTTTTGCCCTGATTTGCAATCTAGTTGCAAATAGTCAGAGGCAGGCTGCAGGTTTAAGTTAACAAAGAGAACCGTGTAGTGTATGATAGATTTTAGCTTTAGACTCTGATTCCATTCAGTCGTTCATTTCAGATATCGAATACATTTGATATTTTGAGCCAGTTTAAAAACACATTTTCTCATGTCACCTGTTTGTTGCGTCATTTAGTGTGTGATGAGCAGTTTTCATCTCATACTGAAAGTGTAAGATGTCTAGTGTTTTCAAATCTGTTCAGATTTGAAGTCATGTAGTGTTTTCCAGCCTTTACACTCACATTTTCCAGCCTTTACACTCACAGGAAAGAGAGGAGAGACGGGCCAGATTCAAACCTCTACAAAATTACATGAAATCTTTTTTCCACGTTTTTAGCACTGAATAACATGAATAGGATTCTTAAAATCTCTCTCAACTCTATCTAGCATCTTGATTTTTTTTCTGAGCTTGTTGCAATGATCTGCATCCGTATCCAAAGGAAATGTGCTATGCCGCCTTAGTTCCTGAATGGCAACATAACTGTGCTGTCTTCACGTCAGGAGTGTGTCTACGATGTAAGCACACTAGGTAGACAGCTAGTGCTTGCTGGAACACCGCTCAAGGGCATCTGATAGACCTACCGTCTCCAGATAGCGTGCGGTCTGGTTGTACTGTCTGAGCAGATCGCAGAGTCCCGACCCGTCTCCCAGGGTTTGGGGCGCGTTCAGAAACTCGCTCAGCTCGGCCGTAGAGATGGAGCCCAGCAGCTGCGGGAGCAAACACACAGATCAGAAGGGCTGCGATGGAAAACGATCGAGCAACAGAGGAACGCTGATGTACCTCAGGCCTCCTGTCCACAGGGATCAGAGACTGGAAGGTGCTGAGGTCTGGAAATCCAAACTGGAGGAAGAAAGACTTGAGGAAGAGGTAGAAACTGCCACTGACATAACAGCGAAGAGGAGCGTCTGCAGGAACACACAACATGAAGAACTTTTAGGACTCCATTAGAAAGTATATGAATGAATCTTTAGGAGTTGACTATAAAATATATGAATCTATCATAAAAATACTTTTAAAAAGCCTCTTAAAATAATAAACAAACATGACCATAAATAATAAATAATGTATATAGTATTATGTTCATATATGTAGCAAACATTTTGCACCTAAAAAACTTCACAGCAGTGAAAGACACACAGAAAACATGTAAGCATGTGAAATTGTGTGAAAGTGGGTTTACACAGCTGAAGAAACGTGTGTGTGTGTGTGTGTGTGTGTGTGTGTGTGTGTGTGTGTGAGTCTGTTTGGTTCGTGTGTGTGTTTGTTTTACCTGTGAGTAGCTGTTGGATGTTGTTATAGATCTGACGTTGTGTGTTTTCATCCAGAGCCGTTCTTTGAGAGTCCAGCACACTGACACTGCATCACAAACACACACACATTGTGTTTACTCTGTATATACGCTATTGTCTACATTTATTGTCCATGTTTACTGTTGATTTTTTTCTACTATGTGTCACTGGGGTTTTCTGAAGGAACTGTTACGTCTTTTATCCACTGCCATGAAATATGCTAAACACCGCATAAATATATTCTCTCTACAACTCAGCAGCTATGTGGAGGTTACGTAAAAACACAGTCTCTTACGCCTCCTGTTTGATGCTGCAGCCTCGAGCCCTGACCGTGTCGAAATACACCGGAATGTCTGCTGAGCTCAAGGCAGACAGCAGCGGCCTGAGTCGAACCGTGAGCCAGACTGACAGCTCTGAATCACTGACTGAAGCAGACGACAGATCGCCTCGCACAAACACCGCCTGTAGGAAAACCCGCTTCACCTCCGCAGAGTAGCCCGGCTCATTCACCTGCACAGAAGACCAAGACAAGACTGAGGCAGATGGACAGATGCAGATGAAAATAACAGAAACAAACAATGAAGATATTCACAGCTGCAGAGAACAAATTCCACAACGTACTTGGATGTTTGGAGAAAGAGCATCAAAAAACTCTGAAAGCTGCTGCGTTTGAAGTGCACTCATCACAGTCTGAACGTCCTCAGGTCCGCTGAGCCGTGACGGCTCGGAGCAAAGCTCAGCCAGCTGGGACACCGTCAGAAACTCTGCAGCCTCGACCTGACAGAGAGAGACAGAGAAAAGAATTGAGAGAGAGAACAGATCAAATCAAGACGTTACTGCAGGAAAACAGTCACCCAGCAATTACAGCAAAATTCATCTTTTAGAAACCAACTACTAATCAATATAATCAAAACTATCCATGTCTATTTTTTCAGGTTTTTTCTTCATAATGTTTTATATATAGTTATATTATGTTATATATGCATTTATTATTTTTTTCTAAATCTTATTTTTATTCATTACTCAGCATCTTATTTTAATACGTATTATACATAGTATATTCTTATTTTAATACATTATATATATATAAAACCATATATGTAAAACCAAAATATTTTAAAATTATTTTAATGTATTAATTAAACATCGTAATGCACTCATTATATGATCTCATGAGTAACTGTAACCCCAGTTATATTACATTAGAATATTTATCTATTCATTATGCCTTTTATTAATGTAATTCATTAAAATGCATGATAAACAACCAACTTCAGATGTAACAAGTAATCTACAAACATTACAATGCATTTTAACTCTGGTTACAATTATTTATGAAAAGACATAATACATTATAATGAACATTATGAATCCCTTTCTAATGCTTTTTACATAAAGGTGTCAAGTAAAGTGTTATACTGCATGTTGATTTTTTTTTACTACTTGTTTTAGCTATAATGCTTTGGCAATAAAGTATTAATTTGAAAATGTAGCAAACATTGTGCGTTTGAGTGTGTGAGAGAGTTATAACAGCACCAAACTGTAGTCTCTTTGCTTACCCCATTAAAGTCTTTTTTCAAGTTGATAAAATCAGTAAAGTTGGCAATGATGCGGAACTGTCCGAAGTTTTTCAGCAGCCAGTCAGAGTCACTGTTAGTACTCTGCACACAGGAATCTCCTGAAAATATCAGAAACACGTTATTTAACACTTGTTTATGCGAACACACAATCACACACCCGCACCCACCCACCCACACACACGCGCGCGCGCGTTACCTTGGCTGGGCTGACGGGAGAGATAGTCCTTTGTGAAACTGTAGACGTACTCATTCTGAATCGGTGTGAGACTGCTGAAAACATTATCACAGCCTTTCATGCTGCAAACACAGGAATACATTAATGACTGGATGAACTACAAACATTTTGAAATTAAGTGAAATTAAGTGACGTGACATGTGGCCAAGTATGGTGACCCATACTTGGAATTTGTGCTCTGCATTTAACCCATCCTAAGTGCACACACACAGCAGTGAACACACACACACACCGTGAACACACACCGGAGCAGTTTGTCAAACACAAAGTTCCCAGTGGAGAAACTAATTCTCTGTATAACCCAGAACAGACACTCTCTCCATCAGAGGTACACACGTCAAGTCAAGTCAGCTTTATTTATATAGCGCTTTTAACAATGCAAATTGTGTCAAAGCAACTGCACAATATCAAAATAGGAAAATAGTGTGTCAATAATGTAAAATGACAAGATTAAACACTAAATTTTCAGTTAAAGGCATTTCATTATTGAATTCAGTGATAGCATTGTCCAGCTCAGTTCAGTTTAAATAGTATCTTTGCAAATAAATAAAATAAATAGTAAATAAATAGTATCACGTATCAAATAAACACTAAATAATATTAGTTATGGTATAATATAATCATCTGGAGACCGATTTATAAACCTTACATGTTTGTAGATAGTGTCCATTATTCCCCACTGTAGTCACTTAAGATAGCATATACCTGTAAATATGGTTCTTACCAAATTATGCTTAATTAACTTTTAGAAACTTGCCAATTTAATCCTATTTACTATAGTCATTTCAGTTGATCATTTCCCTTGCAGAGACATCAGCCAATCAGAACAGTGGGTGTTTACTTTGAAGGCAAGGGGCTCCAAAATGTGTTTCAGTCACAAGCTCAATGACAAAGTGGAAAATGTCTTATTAAAATTAGACATTTTTTCCAAACAAACATTACTAAACACTAACCTGAACTTCATCAAATAACATGGTCATTATAGCGTATTAAAAAGCATTAATGTGGCTAGTGAATTAAGTCTCGTTTCATAATCTGGGTTTATTCTTTTATTCATTCCGCAGTTTATCGTGGACACTAGTCCATGTGCTGGAAAGGTCAAAATTCACTAAACATTGGTACACTGATGCCTCAATTGATCTGGTTTGTTTTATCATGATGTCATCAAGTATAGTGATGAACAGTGTTCAAACAGCCTTTACAGTTTATTACTGTGCATTGTGTGAATTTTCAAGGAACAAATGCACACTGTAATGATTCTCACAAAGTGAAAGCCCTAGAAATGATTGACTGACCCTGGCGACTGAACTAGACTGAGACACACCTGGGTTCAAAGTAGCTGCTCAACACTGCACTAAAATCAGTGCTAGCAAAACTTAGATGCAGATTTTGGTGGATGAAAGGTGTCTGCTATACAAAAGCAACCAGTGCTCACATTTCTCTGTAAGAATTGCAGCTGATGGTCCTGGGAATGACAGAAAGGCTATCTGGCCCGATCCCAGGTAGGAAAACGAGCAGGTACATCTGGAACCATAAAGCAAACGTCTGCGGCTCGAAGGTTTCAAATCTGTTGGCCAGGTCCATCAATGTCATGTTCAGAATGATGCTGCTCACAGCAGTGCTGATGCTTGACAGGTTTCTCTGAAAACATAGCACAACACTGAAAGATCACATATATTCTTGAACAGCTGAATATGTAAGACAAAACTTATAATATTCCAGGAAATCCCTTATATGGACAAATACATTCAGCTATCACTGCAGCTGAACAGAGACATTTTGAAAGAGGAAACATGAAGACAATAAACACATGACTGCAACAATATATGTTTTATCTGTGTTCTTCAAGCCTTCTCAGGTATTTTCATAAGAATGAAGTACATTTATAATGTAAGGCTAATCGTCATACCCTTGATCAATGTAGAAAAAACTACAAAATAATAAATTTATGTTGAATATCTGAAACACCATTTATCATTTATTTGGCAAAAAAACAAACAAACAAACAAACAACTAAACATGACATGAACACCAAAGTCAGCACAAGACATTCCCACCTGTGCAGACATGCTGATGAGTTTCTCAAAAAATTCATCCAACTGGTTCTGGTCAGAAGACTTCACAACAGATCCAAACAATTCTCTAACGGCAGACTCATCCTCCACCAGACCTGGTGTCAAGATTCGCTCCACCTTCTGTTCACCAGTTAGAGAGCCAAACATGACTTCCTGTGTAGTAAGAAAATGCACTGTTACTTCTGTTAGGGAAGGAAACCTCCACACTGGATTCAAGATCATCACTGCACACAGAATTGCTGGTAGCAAGAATAATTTGAATTCTGTTTTACCCTAGAGATGTTGAATTCGGCCAAGTCAGAATGAGGCACATAGGTGAAAAACTGACCGAGGTTCAGAACCAGCCAGTCAGTGTCATTTCGGACACCCTGTTTGCAGGCTACAAAATTTAGAAAAAGTAAAATTGCATATGGTGAGGAATTCAGTTGCATTGTTGAAATGTTGCATTGTTTAACTTATTATGAAAACAACAAAGCTACGTGTTGACATTTATTTAGATTCATTAATTTAGCAGCACTGTTATTCAAAGCAAATTACAAATCTGAATGAAAAAAGGAGACATACCAGGCTGACTGATCTGCTGCACAGACTGCTTGAGGTAAACTACTAGATTTGCAGCAACATCCTCTCTTCTTTTGACAGGCATTTGTAAATAAGCCACATTCAGTCCTTTAACACTGTGAACAACATGAGAGTCACTAACATCCTGATTCTACTGACAACTCTTTAATAAATATTTACCATACAACATAAATTAATCATTTTAGACATCAAACCATCTTTATATAAAAATGGTGGGACAGAAAAATGAAAACAGAAAAGCAAACAAACTGAAATGCAATTTGTGGCAAAAACCATTCAAACAAAATGTAATATCTGACTGAGAAGAAATTTAAGATACGTCCTTAATATATACTTAACCTGTCAAACAAACTACTCTTAGGCAAACTACTCTTAGTAGTTAACCAACAAATAAATGCTACTATTGTACTGAAAGAGCTAGTTTTAAATCAAAACATTTAAAGAAATAATATCTAGAATCACTCACATCACATGGTAGTTGGTGCAGTTGACGCCAGCTGTGACCTTAAGCAGCATTTCTGCGGTGAAACTGGGGAGGATAGGGATGAGCTTCTCGGTGAACCACACTTCCCAGTCATGAGCCACAAATTCCTGGAACTTCAGTTCAATGATTACGAAGGTTCGGTTCATCATCACGTCTCTCACAGCAGGGGTGATATCGGGAATCTGCAGGGACACAACACCGGGAGTGTGAATGGCACTGCATGAAAATAGCGTTCTTCACGCTGTTCTTCGTGGCTTCCACGCGGCCTCTGTCAGACCCGTTGACTCATTGACTTACCTCAGAAGTTGCTGTTAGCTCCGTCAGAAACTCCTCCACGTTCTTGAAAGCGTCGCCATCCTCCAGGCGATCGAACACAACGTCGATCTGATTGGTGTTGTTCAGCGCTCCGGAGCTCAGTGTCAGTTCAGCTACTTGGGTAGGGCTCAGCAGCTCCAACGATTCAAACTGAAGCACAACATGGACAGCATATGTTATATCACAGATGAGGCCGTTTACTCAAAACCAAAAAATACATTCAGAAAATGATGACAGTCTACATGGGCAGCTGGACCAAGCCAAAGGTTACTCACGCTGGAGAAATTTTCATTCAGCTTTTGCAAATCCTTCAAGGTAGCATAGACTGAGAAGTTGCCAAAGTTCTTCTCCAGCCAGTCAGCCCTGCTCGTAGTTTTGGCGAGACAGGCAGGATCTGGATTGAACAATGGGGGAAATAAACAGAACACCAATGAACTGGCGAAACACCCGTGACAAGCCGAGATGCTGAAGGATGCCTAGGGAACTACAGCATGACGGATGGCAACTCAGGACAGTGATAGGACTTTAAGTACCTGTTAGGTCATCTCTCGAGAGGAAGAGTTGGATAAAATCAGTGAAGACGACCTGTTGTTGCCCCACCTCCATGAGGGACGCTTGACGGCTGAGAGCCTGCACCCTAATTTGGGAAAGATCGTCGACCGTTACAAAATGCTCAACTTCGCTCCCCTGACTACCGCTTCAGGATTTCCAGAGCACTGAAGATACTTACACAACTTGGTAGGTGTCGCAACTGAAGTTCTTGGAGCTAAGGCAGTAAAGGAAGTCTCTGGAGACTGCTGGCAAGAATGGTCCTCAGCTTTCCCTGGAACCAGTCGGTAACGAAGCTGACATCTGTCAGCTGTGCGGCGCTGAAGTTGTTGACTTTCACCTCTCCAATGGCATCGAGAACATGGGACTCAGGCTGATGGTCACTGAGGTTCTGTGAAAGCAAAGGGACATATCTCAATGTAGAGCTCAGAGTCAGCACTTCATCTCCTGTTCCAGAAAGCAGGGGTGTCACTCACTTTGTTGGAGTACGCTGACAGAGCAACCTCCAGAACTCCCGCGACTCTCTGGAAGAAAAGCTTCCACGTCTCTGCGCTGCTGTTCATGCTCCTCGGTGCCTTGCAAGTCAGCAGTGTGACGAGGTTGTCAGAGGAAAGAGATGATGCGACCTTGAAAGAAGTAGACAGATTTGTGCAGTCAGAGAACCAGGACTCTTTGCAAAGACAGGCATTCAGGTGCACCGTTCAAGGAAGACTTACCGAAGAGCAGGCATAATCAGAGATGCCGAAGTCGCACAGCTGATTCGAGGAAGGAGGCTGGCTCCCAAGTTGACCACTGCAAGGCACAAAAACATGTTATCCATTTTCACCACTTTAAAGCCTATCTCTGCTCTCAGCAGGCACCAAACCGATACTCACCTGTTGACACTTCCACAAAGCCTCCTCTCTGCAAAGCAAAAAAAAAAAAAACAATAAAACAAAAGATGAGGTCTAGAATTTACTAGCTATCTCATGATTTTTTTCACAAAGTGATGAAATTCTATCAATCGCAAACTAGCATCCTGTGTTTTGACTCACCATCCACTAATGTTTCTTTGCACTGGTGAAAGGGAAGACAAAGAAAGGAAAGATAAGAAAACCATTATGTACAGCTTCTAATTGGGCTTGAACTGTACTCATAACCGATGTAAGACAATGAAGTACTTACGAAACCGACAGGGCGAGGAGGCGTGCAGCCTGAGGAAAAAAACAAGACAAACAAGATTTCTGTCAATGGGAGCCCGCTTGCATATTGTTTACATTCACGTGCATTTGGTGAGAACTCTTTTGGTTTACCAAAGAACAACACTTCGTTCTTTACGTATTTGAGGAGCGTTGGTCAGGCCATACCTTCTGGTGGTGACTGTTGAAGTTCGTCTATGCTTGACTTCAGCTCCACTCCAACTCCAGATGGGAGAACCGCCAAAGCGTTGTCCAGGCCTTTCAATCTGTGGAAGCGTGCAAAAATGGAAAATCTCAACATTTACTTCTACTCACTGAATAAAGTTGAAACCAAGGGAGCCAGATTGTTTACATTGCATCGTAAGAGTCACAGGTGAGGTTGGTGGGGATCACCACCAGAACTGAAGGACGGAAGCTGGCCAGCAGGACCACCAGGTTGATTTGGAACCACAGCTCATAGTCACTGGTTTGGAAGACAGGGAATTTGGGAGCCAGAGCCGTCAAAGTCAGGTTCAGTATTGCGTCCCGGACGTCCGCGTTGGCGATGTAGGTGATGTTTTCCTGAGAGCGGAGGGTGGGGGAAGAGACACCTTTAGCACCACGTTGGGACCTTCTAGCACGGCCTGCTTGTTTGCAAGCAGCGCATTCTTGGTCCAAGCCATTAAGGATAAATTGCATTAAAAAGAAAAAAAGAATAAAATAAAAAAGACTTACCTCCTTGCTGACCTCCACAAACGTTTCAAAGAATTTCTCTAGCTTCTCCTCGTCTGGGGATTTTAGGATGCTGCTCAACACCTCCTTCACCACGGTCACATTTTCAAGAGCACCGGTGGATGGATCCAACAGCAACTCTGCTTTCTGGTCAAGTGACAGGGATTCCAGAGCTGCCAGCTAAGGTGAACAAAACCCAGACACAAAGCAAATAACACATGACTGTTGGTGACTTGCTCTCTTCCCAATGATATACAGAAAAAAAAGAAAAAAAAGAAAACAAACTAACAAAGAAAGAAATAAACAAAAATGGCTGCCATCCAAAGGCTCCCTTAAAGCTGTGTGAGAAGAGAAGCATAACAAAAACTGGTGATTTACCCC
Source organism: Schizothorax lantsangensis (assembly GCA_027422415.1). NCBI lineage: Eukaryota > Metazoa > Chordata > Actinopteri > Cypriniformes > Cyprinidae > Schizothorax > Schizothorax lantsangensis. Next base: position 45,540,530 of record CM049841.1, read on the forward strand.
GCTGATGTTCAGCTCCTTGAGGTCTGTGTAATTGGCCACCGTGGAGAATGGACCCAAGTTGATGTCAAGCCACTCGGCATCGTTTCCGATGTCCTTTCTGCAATCTGTTTTTAAAGATAAGAGTGGAACAAGATCAGCCTGCGTCGGTGCAATGCTGTGAAGCCAACACACAAAACCCCTGACCGGTCAGCTTAAACAAAACCAGCAACGCGCGCTAGCCAGCAACAGAGAGGTGGCGGGAAAGCACGTCCTGGAAGGTCTACCTGGATTGTTGAATTGGACGGCAAATTCCTTCAGGTGCTCCACCAGAATCCTGGTTATCTCCTGCCTCCTGGTGAATGTCATTTTGAGGAAAACATCTCCCATTCCCTCAACGCTGCAACAGAGAGGCAACAGAAGGGTGTTAAGGTGGGCGTGTCGATGCAGATCGACAAGCTTCCTTTCTCCACATTCAGGCACTCACATCACATGGTAGTTGGTGCAGTTGACGCCAGCTGTGACCTTAAGCAGCATTTCTGCGGTGAAACTGGGGAGGATAGGGATGAGCTTCTCGGTGAACCACACTTCCCAGTCATGAGCCACAAATTCCTGGAACTTCAGTTCAATGATTACGAAGGTTCGGTTCATCATCACGTCTCTCACAGCAGAGGTGATATCGGGAATCTGCAGGGACACAACACCGGGAGTGTGAATGGCACTGCATGAAAATAGCGTTCTTCACGCTGTTCTTCGTGGCTTCCACGCGGCCTCTGTCAGACCCGTTGACTCATTGACTTACCTCAGAAGTTGCTGTTAGCTCCGTCAGAAACTCCTCCACGTTCTTGAAAGCGTCGCCATCCTCCAGGCGGTCGAACACAACGTCGATCTGATTGGTGTTGTTCAGCGCTCCGGAGCTCAGTGTCAGTTCAGCTACTTGGGTAGGGCTCAGCAGCTCCAACGATTCAAACTGAAGCACAACATGGACAGCATATGTTATATCACAGATGAGGCCGTTTACTCAAAACCAAAAAATACATTCAGAAAATGATGACAGTCTACATGGGCAGCTGGACCAAGCCAAAGGTTACTCACGCTGGAGAAATTTTCATTCAACTTTTGCAAATCCTTCAAGGTAGCATAGACTGAGAAGTTGCCAAAGTTCTTCTCCAGCCAGTCAGCCCTGCTCGTAGTTTTGGCAAGACAGGCAGGATCTGGATTGAACAATGGGGGAAATAAACAGAACACCACTGAACTGGCGAAACACCCGTGACAAGCCGAGACGCTGAAGGATGCCTAGGGAACTACAGCATGACGGATGGCAACTCAGGACAGTGATAGGACTTTAAGTACCTGTTAGGTCATCTCTCGAGAGGAAGAGTTGGATAAAATCAGTGAAGACGACCTGTTGTTGCCCCACCTCCATGAGGGACGCTTGACGGCTGAGAGCCTGCACCCTAATTTGGGAAAGATCGTCGACCGTTACAAAATGCTCAACTTCGCTCCCCTGACTACCGCTTCAGGATTTCCAGAGCACTGAAGATACTTACACAACTTGGTAGGTGTCGCAACTGAAGTTCTTGGAGCTAAGGCAGTAAAGGAAGTCTCTGGAGACTGCTGGCAAGAATGGTCTCAGCTTTCCCTGGAACCAGTCGGTAACGAAGCTGACATCTGTCAGCTGTGCGGCGCTGAAGTTGTTGACTTTCACCTCTCCAATGGCATCGAGAACATGGGACTCAGGCTGATGGTCACTGAGGTTCTGTGAAAGCAAAGGGACATATCTCAATGTAGAGCTCAGAGTCAGCACTTCATCTCCTGTTCCAGAAAGCAGGGGTGTCACTCACTTTGTTGGAGTACGCTGACAGAGCAACCTCCAGAACTCCCGCGACTCTCTGGAAGAAAAGCTTCCACGTCTCTGCGCTGCTGTTCATGCTCCTCGGTGCCTTGCAAGTCAGCAGTGTGACGAGGTTGTCAGAGGAAAGAGATGATGCGACCTTGAAAGAAGTAGACAGATTTGTGCAGTCAGAGAACCAGGACTCTTTGCAAAGACAGGCATTCAGGTGCACCGTTCAAGGAAGACTTACCGAAGAGCAGGCATAATCAGAGATGCCGAAGTCGCACAGCTGATTCGAGGAAGGAGGCTGGCTCCCAAGTTGACCACTGCAAGGCACAAAAACATGTTATCCATTTTCACCACTTTAAAGCCTATCTCTGCTCTCAGCAGGCACCAAACCGATACTCACCTGTTGACACTTCCACAAAGCCTCCTCTCTGCAAAGCAAAAAAAAAAAAAAACAATAAAACAAAAGATGAGGTCTAGAATTTACTAGCTATCTCATGATTTTTTTCACAAAGTGATGAAATTCTATCAATCGCAAACTAGCATCCTGTGTTTTGACTCACCATCCACTAATGTTTCTTTGCACTGGTGAAAGGGAAGACAAAGAAAGGAAAGATAAGAAAACCATTATGTACAGCTTCTAATTGGGCTTGAACTGTACTCATAACCGATGTAAGACAATGAAGTACTTACGAAACCGACAGGGCGAGGAGGCGTGCAGCCTGAGGAAAAAAACAAGACAAACAAGATTTCTGTCAATGGGAGCCCGCTTGCATATTGTTTACATTCACGTGCATTTGGTGAGAACTCTTTTGGTTTACCAAAGAACAACACTTCGTTCTTTACGTATTTGAGGAGCGTTGGTCAGGCCATACCTTCTGGTGGTGACTGTTGAAGTTCGTCTATGCTTGACTTCAGCTCCACTCCAACTCCAGATGGGAGAACCGCCAAAGCGTTGTCCAGGCCTTTCAATCTGTGGAAGCGTGCAAAAATGGAAAATCTCAACATTTACTTCTACTCACTGAATAAAGTTGAAACCAAGGGAGCCAGATTGTTTACATTGCATCGTAAGAGTCACAGGTGAGGTTGGTGGGGATCACCACCAGAACTGAAGGACGGAAGCTGGCCAGCAGGACCACCAGGTTGATTTGGAACCACAGCTCATAGTCACTGGTTTGGAAGACAGGGAATTTGGGAGCCAGAGCCGTCAAAGTCAGGTTCAGTATTGCGTCCCGGACGTCCGCGTTGGCGATGTAGGTGATGTTTTCCTGAGAGCGGAGGGTGGGGGAAGAGACACCTTTAGCACCACGTTGGGACCTTCTAGCACGGCCTGCTTGTTTGCAAGCAGCGCATTCTTGGTCCAAGCCATTAAGGATAAATTGCATTAAAAAGAAAAAAAGAATAAAATAAAAAAGACTTACCTCCTTGCTGACCTCCACAAACGTTTCAAAGAATTTCTCTAGCTTCTCCTCGTCTGGGGATTTTAGGATGCTGCTCAACACCTCCTTCACCACGGTCACATTTTCAAGAGCACCGGTGGATGGATCCAACAGCAACTCTGCTTTCTGGTCAAGTGACAGGGATTCCAGAGCTGCCAGCTAAGGTGAACAAAACCCAGACACAAAGCAAATAACACATGACTGTTGGTGACTTGCTCTCTTCCCAATGATATACAGAAAAAAAAGAAAAAAAAGAAAACAAACTAACAAAGAAAGAAATAAACAAAAATGGCTGCCATCCAAAGGCTCCCTTAAAGCTGTGTGAGAAGAGAAGCATAACAAAAACTGGTGATTTACCCCGCTGATGTTCAGCTCCTTGAGGTCTGTGTAATTGGCCACCGTGGAGAATGGACCCAAGTTGATGTCAAGCCACTCGGCATCGTTTCCGATGTCCTTTCTGCAATCTGTTTTTAAAGATAAGAGTGGAACAAGATCAGCCTGCGTCGGTGCAATGCTGTGAAGCCAACACACAAAACCCCTGACCGGTCAGCTTAAACAAAACCAGCAACGCGCGCTAGCCAGCAACAGAGAGGTGGCGGGAAAGCACGTCCTGGAAGGTCTACCTGGATTGTTGAATTGGACGGCAAATTCCTTCAGGTGCTCCACCAGAATCCTGGTTATCTCCTGCCTCCTGGTGAATGTCATTTTGAGGAAAACATCTCCCATTCCCTCAACGCTGCAACAGAGAGGCAACAGAAGGGTGTTAAGGTGGGCGTGTCGATGCAGATCGACAAGCTTCCTTTCTCCACATTCAGGCACTCACATCACATGGTAGTTGGTGCAGTTGACGCCAGCTGTGACCTTAAGCAGCATTTCTGCGGTGAAACTGGGGAGGATAGGGATGAGCTTCTCGGTGAACCACACTTCCCAGTCATGAGCCACAAATTCCTGGAACTTCAGTTCAATGATTACGAAGGTTCGGTTCATCATCACGTCTCTCACAGCAGAGGTGATATCGGGAATCTGCAGGGACACAACACCGGGAGTGTGAATGGCACTGCATGAAAATAGCGTTCTTCACGCTGTTCTTCGTGGCTTCCACGCGGCCTCTGTCAGACCCGTTGACTCATTGACTTACCTCAGAAGTTGCTGTTAGCTCCGTCAGAAACTCCTCCACGTTCTTGAAAGCGTCGCCATCCTCCAGGCGGTCGAACACAACGTCGATCTGATTGGTGTTGTTCAGCGCTCCGGAGCTCAGTGTCAGTTCAGCTACTTGGGTAGGGCTCAGCAGCTCCAACGATTCAAACTGAAGCACAACATGGACAGCATATGTTATATCACAGATGAGGCCGTTTACTCAAAACCAAAAAATACATTCAGAAAATGATGACAGTCTACATGGGCAGCTGGACCAAGCCAAAGGTTACTCACGCTGGAGAAATTTTCATTCAACTTTTGCAAATCCTTCAAGGTAGCATAGACTGAGAAGTTGCCAAAGTTCTTCTCCAGCCAGTCAGCCCTGCTCGTAGTTTTGGCAAGACAGGCAGGATCTGGATTGAACAATGGGGGAAATAAACAGAACACCACTGAACTGGCGAAACACCCGTGACAAGCCGAGACGCTGAAGGATGCCTAGGGAACTACAGCATGACGGATGGCAACTCAGGACAGTGATAGGACTTTAAGTACCTGTTAGGTCATCTCTCGAGAGGAAGAGTTGGATAAAATCAGTGAAGACGACCTGTTGTTGCCCCACCTCCATGAGGGACGCTTGACGGCTGAGAGCCTGCACCCTAATTTGGGAAAGATCGTCGACCGTTACAAAATGCTCAACTTCGCTCCCCTGACTACCGCTTCAGGATTTCCAGAGCACTGAAGATACTTACACAACTTGGTAGGTGTCGCAACTGAAGTTCTTGGAGCTAAGGCAGTAAAGGAAGTCTCTGGAGACTGCTGGCAAGAATGGTCTCAGCTTTCCCTGGAACCAGTCGGTAACGAAGCTGACATCTGTCAGCTGTGCGGCGCTGAAGTTGTTGACTTTCACCTCTCCAATGGCATCGAGAACATGGGACTCAGGCTGATGGTCACTGAGGTTCTGTGAAAGCAAAGGGACATATCTCAATGTAGAGCTCAGAGTCAGCACTTCATCTCCTGTTCCAGAAAGCAGGGGTGTCACTCACTTTGTTGGAGTACGCTGACAGAGCAACCTCCAGAACTCCCGCGACTCTCTGGAAGAAAAGCTTCCACGTCTCTGCGCTGCTGTTCATGCTCCTCGGTGCCTTGCAAGTCAGCAGTGTGACGAGGTTGTCAGAGGAAAGAGATGATGCGACCTTGAAAGAAGTAGACAGATTTGTGCAGTCAGAGAACCAGGACTCTTTGCAAAGACAGGCATTCAGGTGCACCGTTCAAGGAAGACTTACCGAAGAGCAGGCATAATCAGAGATGCCGAAGTCGCACAGCTGATTCGAGGAAGGAGGCTGGCTCCCAAGTTGACCACTGCAAGGCACAAAAACATGTTATCCATTTTCACCACTTTAAAGCCTATCTCTGCTCTCAGCAGGCACCAAACCGATACTCACCTGTTGACACTTCCACAAAGCCTCCTCTCTGCAAAGCAAAAAAAAAAAAAAACAATAAAACAAAAGATGAGGTCTAGAATTTACTAGCTATCTCATGATTTTTTTCACAAAGTGATGAAATTCTATCAATCGCAAACTAGCATCCTGTGTTTTGACTCACCATCCACTAATGTTTCTTTGCACTGGTGAAAGGGAAGACAAAGAAAGGAAAGATAAGAAAACCATTATGTACAGCTTCTAATTGGGCTTGAACTGTACTCATAACCGATGTAAGACAATGAAGTACTTACGAAACCGACAGGGCGAGGAGGCGTGCAGCCTGAGGAAAAAAACAAGACAAACAAGATTTCTGTCAATGGGAGCCCGCTTGCATATTGTTTACATTCACGTGCATTTGGTGAGAACTCTTTTGGTTTACCAAAGAACAACACTTCGTTCTTTACGTATTTGAGGAGCGTTGGTCAGGCCATACCTTCTGGTGGTGACTGTTGAAGTTCGTCTATGCTTGACTTCAGCTCCACTCCAACTCCAGATGGGAGAACCGCCAAAGCGTTGTCCAGGCCTTTCAATCTGTGGAAGCGTGCAAAAATGGAAAATCTCAACATTTACTTCTACTCACTGAATAAAGTTGAAACCAAGGGAGCCAGATTGTTTACATTGCATCGTAAGAGTCACAGGTGAGGTTGGTGGGGATCACCACCAGAACTGAAGGACGGAAGCTGGCCAGCAGGACCACCAGGTTGATTTGGAACCACAGCTCATAGTCACTGGTTTGGAAGACAGGGAATTTGGGAGCCAGAGCCGTCAAAGTCAGGTTCAGTATTGCGTCCCGGACGTCCGCGTTGGCGATGTAGGTGATGTTTTCCTGAGAGCGGAGGGTGGGGGAAGAGACACCTTTAGCACCACGTTGGGACCTTCTAGCACGGCCTGCTTGTTTGCAAGCAGCGCATTCTTGGTCCAAGCCATTAAGGATAAATTGCATTAAAAAGAAAAAAAGAATAAAATAAAAAAGACTTACCTCCTTGCTGACCTCCACAAACGTTTCAAAGAATTTCTCTAGCTTCTCCTCGTCTGGGGATTTTAGGATGCTGCTCAACACCTCCTTCACCACGGTCACATTTTCAAGAGCACCGGTGGATGGATCCAACAGCAACTCTGCTTTCTGGTCAAGTGACAGGGATTCCAGAGCTGCCAGCTAAGGTGAACAAAACCCAGACACAAAGCAAATAACACATGACTGTTGGTGACTTGCTCTCTTCCCAATGATATACAGAAAAAAAAGAAAAAAAAAGAAAACAAACTAACAAAGAAAGAAATAAACAAAAATGGCTGCCATCCAAAGGCTCCCTTAAAGCTGTGTGAGAAGAGAAGCATAACAAAAACTGGTGATTTACCCCGCTGATGTTCAGCTCCTTGAGGTCTGTGTAATTGGCCACCGTGGAGAATGGACCCAAGTTGATGTCAAGCCACTCGGCATCGTTTCCGATGTCCTTTCTGCAATCTGTTTTTAAAGATAAGAGTGGAACAAGATCAGCCTGCGTCGGTGCAATGCTGTGAAGCCAACACACAAAACCCCTGACCGGTCAGCTTAAACAAAACCAGCAACGCGCGCTAGCCAGCAACAGAGAGGTGGCGGGAAAGCACGTCCTGGAAGGTCTACCTGGATTGTTGAATTGGACGGCAAATTCCTTCAGGTGCTCCACCAGAATCCTGGTTATCTCCTGCCTCCTGGTGAATGTCATTTTGAGGAAAACATCTCCCATTCCCTCAACGCTGCAACAGAGAGGCAACAGAAGGGTGTTAAGGTGGGCGTGTCGATGCAGATCGACAAGCTTCCTTTCTCCACATTCAGGCACTCACATCACATGGTAGTTGGTGCAGTTGACGCCAGCTGTGACCTTAAGCAGCATTTCTGCGGTGAAACTGGGGAGGATAGGGATGAGCTTCTCGGTGAACCACACTTCCCAGTCATGAGCCACAAATTCCTGGAACTTCAGTTCAATGATTACGAAGGTTCGGTTCATCATCACGTCTCTCACAGCAGAGGTGATATCGGGAATCTGCAGGGACACAACACCGGGAGTGTGAATGGCACTGCATGAAAATAGCGTTCTTCACGCTGTTCTTCGTGGCTTCCACGCGGCCTCTGTCAGACCCGTTGACTCATTGACTTACCTCAGAAGTTGCTGTTAGCTCCGTCAGAAACTCCTCCACGTTCTTGAAAGCGTCGCCATCCTCCAGGCGGTCGAACACAACGTCGATCTGATTGGTGTTGTTCAGCGCTCCGGAGCTCAGTGTCAGTTCAGCTACTTGGGTAGGGCTCAGCAGCTCCAACGATTCAAACTGAAGCACAACATGGACAGCATATGTTATATCACAGATGAGGCCGTTTACTCAAAACCAAAAAATACATTCAGAAAATGATGACAGTCTACATGGGCAGCTGGACCAAGCCAAAGGTTACTCACGCTGGAGAAATTTTCATTCAACTTTTGCAAATCCTTCAAGGTAGCATAGACTGAGAAGTTGCCAAAGTTCTTCTCCAGCCAGTCAGCCCTGCTCGTAGTTTTGGCAAGACAGGCAGGATCTGGATTGAACAATGGGGGAAATAAACAGAACACCACTGAACTGGCGAAACACCCGTGACAAGCCGAGACGCTGAAGGATGCCTAGGGAACTACAGCATGACGGATGGCAACTCAGGACAGTGATAGGACTTTAAGTACCTGTTAGGTCATCTCTCGAGAGGAAGAGTTGGATAAAATCAGTGAAGACGACCTGTTGTTGCCCCACCTCCATGAGGGACGCTTGACGGCTGAGAGCCTGCACCCTAATTTGGGAAAGATCGTCGACCGTTACAAAATGCTCAACTTCGCTCCCCTGACTACCGCTTCAGGATTTCCAGAGCACTGAAGATACTTACACAACTTGGTAGGTGTCGCAACTGAAGTTCTTGGAGCTAAGGCAGTAAAGGAAGTCTCTGGAGACTGCTGGCAAGAATGGTCTCAGCTTTCCCTGGAACCAGTCGGTAACGAAGCTGACATCTGTCAGCTGTGCGGCGCTGAAGTTGTTGACTTTCACCTCTCCAATGGCATCGAGAACATGGGACTCAGGCTGATGGTCACTGAGGTTCTGTGAAAGCAAAGGGACATATCTCAATGTAGAGCTCAGAGTCAGCACTTCATCTCCTGTTCCAGAAAGCAGGGGTGTCACTCACTTTGTTGGAGTACGCTGACAGAGCAACCTCCAGAACTCCCGCGACTCTCTGGAAGAAAAGCTTCCACGTCTCTGCGCTGCTGTTCATGCTCCTCGGTGCCTTGCAAGTCAGCAGTGTGACGAGGTTGTCAGAGGAAAGAGATGATGCGACCTTGAAAGAAGTAGACAGATTTGTGCAGTCAGAGAACCAGGACTCTTTGCAAAGACAGGCATTCAGGTGCACCGTTCAAGGAAGACTTACCGAAGAGCAGGCATAATCAGAGATGCCGAAGTCGCACAGCTGATTCGAGGAAGGAGGCTGGCTCCCAAGTTGACCACTGCAAGGCACAAAAACATGTTATCCATTTTCACCACTTTAAAGCCTATCTCTGCTCTCAGCAGGCACCAAACCGATACTCACCTGTTGACACTTCCACAAAGCCTCCTCTCTGCAAAGCAAAAAAAAAAAAAAACAATAAAACAAAAGATGAGGTCTAGAATTTACTAGCTATCTCATGATTTTTTTCACAAAGTGATGAAATTCTATCAATCGCAAACTAGCATCCTGTGTTTTGACTCACCATCCACTAATGTTTCTTTGCACTGGTGAAAGGGAAGACAAAGAAAGGAAAGATAAGAAAACCATTATGTACAGCTTCTAATTGGGCTTGAACTGTACTCATAACCGATGTAAGACAATGAAGTACTTACGAAACCGACAGGGCGAGGAGGCGTGCAGCCTGAGGAAAAAAACAAGACAAACAAGATTTCTGTCAATGGGAGCCCGCTTGCATATTGTTTACATTCACGTGCATTTGGTGAGAACTCTTTTGGTTTACCAAAGAACAACACTTCGTTCTTTACGTATTTGAGGAGCGTTGGTCAGGCCATACCTTCTGGTGGTGACTGTTGAAGTTCGTCTATGCTTGACTTCAGCTCCACTCCAACTCCAGATGGGAGAACCGCCAAAGCGTTGTCCAGGCCTTTCAATCTGTGGAAGCGTGCAAAAATGGAAAATCTCAACATTTACTTCTACTCACTGAATAAAGTTGAAACCAAGGGAGCCAGATTGTTTACATTGCATCGTAAGAGTCACAGGTGAGGTTGGTGGGGATCACCACCAGAACTGAAGGACGGAAGCTGGCCAGCAGGACCACCAGGTTGATTTGGAACCACAGCTCATAGTCACTGGTTTGGAAGACAGGGAATTTGGGAGCCAGAGCCGTCAAAGTCAGGTTCAGTATTGCGTCCCGGACGTCCGCGTTGGCGATGTAGGTGATGTTTTCCTGAGAGCGGAGGGTGGGGGAAGAGACACCTTTAGCACCACGTTGGGACCTTCTAGCACGGCCTGCTTGTTTGCAAGCAGCGCATTCTTGGTCCAAGCCATTAAGGATAAATTGCATTAAAAAGAAAAAAAGAATAAAATAAAAAAGACTTACCTCCTTGCTGACCTCCACAAACGTTTCAAAGAATTTCTCTAGCTTCTCCTCGTCTGGGGATTTTAGGATGCTGCTCAACACCTCCTTCACCACGGTCACATTTTCAAGAGCACCGGTGGATGGATCCAACAGCAACTCTGCTTTCTGGTCAAGTGACAGGGATTCCAGAGCTGCCAGCTAAGGTGAACAAAACCCAGACACAAAGCAAATAACACATGACTGTTGGTGACTTGCTCTCTTCCCAATGATATACAGAAAAAAAAGAAAAAAAAGAAAACAAACTAACAAAGAAAGAAATAAACAAAAATGGCTGCCATCCAAAGGCTCCCTTAAAGCTGTGTGAGAAGAGAAGCATAACAAAAACTGGTGATTTACCCCGCTGATGTTCAGCTCCTTGAGGTCTGTGTAATTGGCCACCGTGGAGAATGGACCCAAGTTGATGTCAAGCCACTCGGCATCGTTTCCGATGTCCTTTCTGCAATCTGTTTTTAAAGATAAGAGTGGAACAAGATCAGCCTGCGTCGGTGCAATGCTGTGAAGCCAACACACAAAACCCCTGACCGGTCAGCTTAAACAAAACCAGCAACGCGCGCTAGCCAGCAACAGAGAGGTGGCGGGAAAGCACGTCCTGGAAGGTCTACCTGGATTGTTGAATTGGACGGCAAATTCCTTCAGGTGCTCCACCAGAATCCTGGTTATCTCCTGCCTCCTGGTGAATGTCATTTTGAGGAAAACATCTCCCATTCCCTCAACGCTGCAACAGAGAGGCAACAGAAGGGTGTTAAGGTGGGCGTGTCGATGCAGATCGACAAGCTTCCTTTCTCCACATTCAGGCACTCACATCACATGGTAGTTGGTGCAGTTGACGCCAGCTGTGACCTTAAGCAGCATTTCTGCGGTGAAACTGGGGAGGATAGGGATGAGCTTCTCGGTGAACCACACTTCCCAGTCATGAGCCACAAATTCCTGGAACTTCAGTTCAATGATTACGAAGGTTCGGTTCATCATCACGTCTCTCACAGCAGAGGTGATATCGGGAATCTGCAGGGACACAACACCGGGAGTGTGAATGGCACTGCATGAAAATAGCGTTCTTCACGCTGTTCTTCGTGGCTTCCACGCGGCCTCTGTCAGACCCGTTGACTCATTGACTTACCTCAGAAGTTGCTGTTAGCTCCGTCAGAAACTCCTCCACGTTCTTGAAAGCGTCGCCATCCTCCAGGCGGTCGAACACAACGTCGATCTGATTGGTGTTGTTCAGCGCTCCGGAGCTCAGTGTCAGTTCAGCTACTTGGGTAGGGCTCAGCAGCTCCAACGATTCAAACTGAAGCACAACATGGACAGCATATGTTATATCACAGATGAGGCCGTTTACTCAAAACCAAAAAATACATTCAGAAAATGATGACAGTCTACATGGGCAGCTGGACCAAGCCAAAGGTTACTCACGCTGGAGAAATTTTCATTCAACTTTTGCAAATCCTTCAAGGTAGCATAGACTGAGAAGTTGCCAAAGTTCTTCTCCAGCCAGTCAGCCCTGCTCGTAGTTTTGGCAAGACAGGCAGGATCTGGATTGAACAATGGGGGAAATAAACAGAACACCACTGAACTGGCGAAACACCCGTGACAAGCCGAGACGCTGAAGGATGCCTAGGGAACTACAGCATGACGGATGGCAACTCAGGACAGTGATAGGACTTTAAGTACCTGTTAGGTCATCTCTCGAGAGGAAGAGTTGGATAAAATCAGTGAAGACGACCTGTTGTTGCCCCACCTCCATGAGGGACGCTTGACGGCTGAGAGCCTGCACCCTAATTTGGGAAAGATCGTCGACCGTTACAAAATGCTCAACTTCGCTCCCCTGACTACCGCTTCAGGATTTCCAGAGCACTGAAGATACTTACACAACTTGGTAGGTGTCGCAACTGAAGTTCTTGGAGCTAAGGCAGTAAAGGAAGTCTCTGGAGACTGCTGGCAAGAATGGTCTCAGCTTTCCCTGGAACCAGTCGGTAACGAAGCTGACATCTGTCAGCTGTGCGGCGCTGAAGTTGTTGACTTTCACCTCTCCAATGGCATCGAGAACATGGGACTCAGGCTGATGGTCACTGAGGTTCTGTGAAAGCAAAGGGACATATCTCAATGTAGAGCTCAGAGTCAGCACTTCATCTCCTGTTCCAGAAAGCAGGGGTGTCACTCACTTTGTTGGAGTACGCTGACAGAGCAACCTCCAGAACTCCCGCGACTCTCTGGAAGAAAAGCTTCCACGTCTCTGCGCTGCTGTTCATGCTCCTCGGTGCCTTGCAAGTCAGCAGTGTGACGAGGTTGTCAGAGGAAAGAGATGATGCGACCTTGAAAGAAGTAGACAGATTTGTGCAGTCAGAGAACCAGGACTCTTTGCAAAGACAGGCATTCAGGTGCACCGTTCAAGGAAGACTTACCGAAGAGCAGGCATAATCAGAGATGCCGAAGTCGCACAGCTGATTCGAGGAAGGAGGCTGGCTCCCAAGTTGACCACTGCAAGGCACAAAAACATGTTATCCATTTTCACCACTTTAAAGCCTATCTCTGCTCTCAGCAGGCACCAAACCGATACTCACCTGTTGACACTTCCACAAAGCCTCCTCTCTGCAAAGCAAAAAAAAAAAAAAACAATAAAACAAAAGATGAGGTCTAGAATTTACTAGCTATCTCATGATTTTTTTCACAAAGTGATGAAATTCTATCAATCGCAAACTAGCATCCTGTGTTTTGACTCACCATCCACTAATGTTTCTTTGCACTGGTGAAAGGGAAGACAAAGAAAGGAAAGATAAGAAAACCATTATGTACAGCTTCTAATTGGGCTTGAACTGTACTCATAACCGATGTAAGACAATGAAGTACTTACGAAACCGACAGGGCGAGGAGGCGTGCAGCCTGAGGAAAAAAACAAGACAAACAAGATTTCTGTCAATGGGAGCCCACTTGCATATTGTTTACATTCACGTGCATTTGGTGAGAACTCTTTTGGTTTACCAAAGAACAACACTTCGTTCTTTACGTATTTGAGGAGCGTTGGTCAGGCCATACCTTCTGGTGGTGACTGTTGAAGTTCGTCTATGCTTGACTTCAGCTCCACTCCAACTCCAGATGGGAGAACCGCCAAAGCGTTGTCCAGGCCTTTCAATCTGTGGAAGCGTGCAAAAATGGAAAATCTCAACATTTACTTCTACTCACTGAATAAAGTTGAAACCAAGGGAGCCAGATTGTTTACATTGCATCGTAAGAGTCACAGGTGAGGTTGGTGGGGATCACCACCAGAACTGAAGGACGGAAGCTGGCCAGCAGGACCACCAGGTTGATTTGGAACCACAGCTCATAGTCACTGGTTTGGAAGACAGGGAATTTGGGAGCCAGAGCCGTCAAAGTCAGGTTCAGTATTGCGTCCCGGACGTCCGCGTTGGCGATGTAGGTGATGTTTTCCTGAGAGCGGAGGGTGGGGGAAGAGACACCTTTAGCACCACGTTGGGACCTTCTAGCACGGCCTGCTTGTTTGCAAGCAGCGCATTCTTGGTCCAAGCCATTAAGGATAAATTGCATTAAAAAGAAAAAAAGAATAAAATAAAAAAGACTTACCTCCTTGCTGACCTCCACAAACGTTTCAAAGAATTTCTCTAGCTTCTCCTCGTCTGGGGATTTTAGGATGCTGCTCAACACCTCCTTCACCACGGTCACATTTTCAAGAGCACCGGTGGATGGATCCAACAGCAACTCTGCTTTCTGGTCAAGTGACAGGGATTCCAGAGCTGCCAGCTAAGGTGAACAAAACCCAGACACAAAGCAAATAACACATGACTGTTGGTGACTTGCTCTCTTCCCAATGATATACAGAAAAAAAAAAAAAAAAAAAAAAAAAAAGAAAACAAACTAACAAAGAAAGAAATAAACAAAAATGGCTGCCATCCAAAGGCTCCCTTAAAGCTGTGTGAGAAGAGAAGCATAACAAAAACTGGTGATTTACCCCGCTGATGTTCAGCTCCTTGAGGTCTGTGTAATTGGCCACCGTGGAGAATGGACCCAAGTTGATGTCAAGCCACTCGGCATCGTTTCCGATGTCCTTTCTGCAATCTGTTTTTAAAGATAAGAGTGGAACAAGATCAGCCTGCGTCGGTGCAATGCTGTGAAGCCAACACACAAAACCCCTGACCGGTCAGCTTAAACAAAACCAGCAACGCGCGCTAGCCAGCAACAGAGAGGTGGCGGGAAAGCACGTCCTGGAAGGTCTACCTGGATTGTTGAATTGGACGGCAAATTCCTTCAGGTGCTCCACCAGAATCCTGGTTATCTCCTGCCTCCTGGTGAATGTCATTTTGAGGAAAACATCTCCCATTCCCTCAACGCTGCAACAGAGAGGCAACAGAAGGGTGTTAAGGTGGGCGTGTCGATGCAGATCGACAAGCTTCCTTTCTCCACATTCAGGCACTCACATCACATGGTAGTTGGTGCAGTTGACGCCAGCTGTGACCTTAAGCAGCATTTCTGCGGTGAAACTGGGGAGGATAGGGATGAGCTTCTCGGTGAACCACACTTCCCAGTCATGAGCCACAAATTCCTGGAACTTCAGTTCAATGATTACGAAGGTTCGGTTCATCATCACGTCTCTCACAGCAGAGGTGATATCGGGAATCTGCAGGGACACAACACCGGGAGTGTGAATGGCACTGCATGAAAATAGCGTTCTTCACGCTGTTCTTCGTGGCTTCCACGCGGCCTCTGTCAGACCCGTTGACTCATTGACTTACCTCAGAAGTTGCTGTTAGCTCCGTCAGAAACTCCTCCACGTTCTTGAAAGCGTCGCCATCCTCCAGGCGGTCGAACACAACGTCGATCTGATTGGTGTTGTTCAGCGCTCCGGAGCTCAGTGTCAGTTCAGCTACTTGGGTAGGGCTCAGCAGCTCCAACGATTCAAACTGAAGCACAACATGGACAGCATATGTTATATCACAGATGAGGCCGTTTACTCAAAACCAAAAAATACATTCAGAAAATGATGACAGTCTACATGGGCAGCTGGACCAAGCCAAAGGTTACTCACGCTGGAGAAATTTTCATTCAACTTTTGCAAATCCTTCAAGGTAGCATAGACTGAGAAGTTGCCAAAGTTCTTCTCCAGCCAGTCAGCCCTGCTCGTAGTTTTGGCAAGACAGGCAGGATCTGGATTGAACAATGGGGGAAATAAACAGAACACCACTGAACTGGCGAAACACCCGTGACAAGCCGAGACGCTGAAGGATGCCTAGGGAACTACAGCATGACGGATGGCAACTCAGGACAGTGATAGGACTTTAAGTACCTGTTAGGTCATCTCTCGAGAGGAAGAGTTGGATAAAATCAGTGAAGACGACCTGTTGTTGCCCCACCTCCATGAGGGACGCTTGACGGCTGAGAGCCTGCACCCTAATTTGGGAAAGATCGTCGACCGTTACAAAATGCTCAACTTCGCTCCCCTGACTACCGCTTCAGGATTTCCAGAGCACTGAAGATACTTACACAACTTGGTAGGTGTCGCAACTGAAGTTCTTGGAGCTAAGGCAGTAAAGGAAGTCTCTGGAGACTGCTGGCAAGAATGGTCTCAGCTTTCCCTGGAACCAGTCGGTAACGAAGCTGACATCTGTCAGCTGTGCGGCGCTGAAGTTGTTGACTTTCACCTCTCCAATGGCATCGAGAACATGGGACTCAGGCTGATGGTCACTGAGGTTCTGTGAAAGCAAAGGGACATATCTCAATGTAGAGCTCAGAGTCAGCACTTCATCTCCTGTTCCAGAAAGCAGGGGTGTCACTCACTTTGTTGGAGTACGCTGACAGAGCAACCTCCAGAACTCCCGCGACTCTCTGGAAGAAAAGCTTCCACGTCTCTGCGCTGCTGTTCATGCTCCTCGGTGCCTTGCAAGTCAGCAGTGTGACGAGGTTGTCAGAGGAAAGAGATGATGCGACCTTGAAAGAAGTAGACAGATTTGTGCAGTCAGAGAACCAGGACTCTTTGCAAAGACAGGCATTCAGGTGCACCGTTCAAGGAAGACTTACCGAAGAGCAGGCATAATCAGAGATGCCGAAGTCGCACAGCTGATTCGAGGAAGGAGGCTGGCTCCCAAGTTGACCACTGCAAGGCACAAAAACATGTTATCCATTTTCACCACTTTAAAGCCTATCTCTGCTCTCAGCAGGCACCAAACCGATACTCACCTGTTGACACTTCCACAAAGCCTCCTCTCTGCAAAGCAAAAAAAAAAAAAACAATAAAACAAAAGATGAGGTCTAGAATTTACTAGCTATCTCATGATTTTTTTCACAAAGTGATGAAATTCTATCAATCGCAAACTAGCATCCTGTGTTTTGACTCACCATCCACTAATGTTTCTTTGCACTGGTGAAAGGGAAGACAAAGAAAGGAAAGATAAGAAAACCATTATGTACAGCTTCTAATTGGGCTTGAACTGTACTCATAACCGATGTAAGACAATGAAGTACTTACGAAACCGACAGGGCGAGGAGGCGTGCAGCCTGAGGAAAAAAACAAGACAAACAAGATTTCTGTCAATGGGAGCCCACTTGCATATTGTTTACATTCACGTGCATTTGGTGAAGAACTCTTTTGGTTTACCAAAGAACAACACTTCGTTCTTTACGTATTTGAGGAGCGTTGGTCAGGCCATACCTTCTGGTGGTGACTGTTGAAGTTCGTCTATGCTTGACTTCAGCTCCACTCCAACTCCAGATGGGAGAACCGCCAAAGCGTTGTCCAGGCCTTTCAATCTGTGGAAGCGTGCAAAAATGGAAAATCTCAACATTTACTTCTACTCACTGAATAAAGTTGAAACCAAGGGAGCCAGATTGTTTACATTGCATCGTAAGAGTCACAGGTGAGGTTGGTGGGGATCACCACCAGAACTGAAGGACGGAAGCTGGCCAGCAGGACCACCAGGTTGATTTGGAACCACAGCTCATAGTCACTGGTTTGGAAGACAGGGAATTTGGGAGCCAGAGCCGTCAAAGTCAGGTTCAGTATTGCGTCCCGGACGTCCGCGTTGGCGATGTAGGTGATGTTTTCCTGAGAGCGGAGGGTGGGGGAAGAGACACCTTTAGCACCACGTTGGGACCTTCTAGCACGGCCTGCTTGTTTGCAAGCAGCGCATTCTTGGTCCAAGCCATTAAGGATAAATTGCATTAAAAAGAAAAAAAGAATAAAATAAAAAAGACTTACCTCCTTGCTGACCTCCACAAACGTTTCAAAGAATTTCTCTAGCTTCTCCTCGTCTGGGGATTTTAGGATGCTGCTCAACACCTCCTTCACCACGGTCACATTTTCAAGAGCACCGGTGGATGGATCCAACAGCAACTCTGCTTTCTGGTCAAGTGACAGGGATTCCAGAGCTGCCAGCTAAGGTGAACAAAACCCAGACACAAAGCAAATAACACATGACTGTTGGTGACTTGCTCTCTTCCCAATGATATACAGAAAAAAAAGAAAAAAAAGAAAACAAACTAACAAAGAAAGAAATAAACAAAAATGGCTGCCATCCAAAGGCTCCCTTAAAGCTGTGTGAGAAGAGAAGCATAACAAAAACTGGTGATTTACCCCGCTGATGTTCAGCTCCTTGAGGTCTGTGTAATTGGCCACCGTGGAGAATGGACCCAAGTTGATGTCAAGCCACTCGGCATCGTTTCCGATGTCCTTTCTGCAATCTGTTTTTAAAGATAAGAGTGGAACAAGATCAGCCTGCGTCGGTGCAATGCTGTGAAGCCAACACACAAAACCCCTGACCGGTCAGCTTAAACAAAACCAGCAACGCGCGCTAGCCAGCAACAGAGAGGTGGCGGGAAAGCACGTCCTGGAAGGTCTACCTGGATTGTTGAATTGGACGGCAAATTCCTTCAGGTGCTCCACCAGAATCCTGGTTATCTCCTGCCTCCTGGTGAATGTCATTTTGAGGAAAACATCTCCCATTCCCTCAACGCTGCAACAGAGAGGCAACAGAAGGGTGTTAAGGTGGGCGTGTCGATGCAGATCGACAAGCTTCCTTTCTCCACATTCAGGCACTCACATCACATGGTAGTTGGTGCAGTTGACGCCAGCTGTGACCTTAAGCAGCATTTCTGCGGTGAAACTGGGGAGGATAGGGATGAGCTTCTCGGTGAACCACACTTCCCAGTCATGAGCCACAAATTCCTGGAACTTCAGTTCAATGATTACGAAGGTTCGGTTCATCATCACGTCTCTCACAGCAGAGGTGATATCGGGAATCTGCAGGGACACAACACCGGGAGTGTGAATGGCACTGCATGAAAATAGCGTTCTTCACGCTGTTCTTCGTGGCTTCCACGCGGCCTCTGTCAGACCCGTTGACTCATTGACTTACCTCAGAAGTTGCTGTTAGCTCCGTCAGAAACTCCTCCACGTTCTTGAAAGCGTCGCCATCCTCCAGGCGGTCGAACACAACGTCGATCTGATTGGTGTTGTTCAGCGCTCCGGAGCTCAGTGTCAGTTCAGCTACTTGGGTAGGGCTCAGCAGCTCCAACGATTCAAACTGAAGCACAACATGGACAGCATATGTTATATCACAGATGAGGCCGTTTACTCAAAACCAAAAAATACATTCAGAAAATGATGACAGTCTACATGGGCAGCTGGACCAAGCCAAAGGTTACTCACGCTGGAGAAATTTTCATTCAACTTTTGCAAATCCTTCAAGGTAGCATAGACTGAGAAGTTGCCAAAGTTCTTCTCCAGCCAGTCAGCCCTGCTCGTAGTTTTGGCAAGACAGGCAGGATCTGGATTGAACAATGGGGGAAATAAACAGAACACCACTGAACTGGCGAAACACCCGTGACAAGCCGAGACGCTGAAGGATGCCTAGGGAACTACAGCATGACGGATGGCAACTCAGGACAGTGATAGGACTTTAAGTACCTGTTAGGTCATCTCTCGAGAGGAAGAGTTGGATAAAATCAGTGAAGACGACCTGTTGTTGCCCCACCTCCATGAGGGACGCTTGACGGCTGAGAGCCTGCACCCTAATTTGGGAAAGATCGTCGACCGTTACAAAATGCTCAACTTCGCTCCCCTGACTACCGCTTCAGGATTTCCAGAGCACTGAAGATACTTACACAACTTGGTAGGTGTCGCAACTGAAGTTCTTGGAGCTAAGGCAGTAAAGGAAGTCTCTGGAGACTGCTGGCAAGAATGGTCTCAGCTTTCCCTGGAACCAGTCGGTAACGAAGCTGACATCTGTCAGCTGTGCGGCGCTGAAGTTGTTGACTTTCACCTCTCCAATGGCATCGAGAACATGGGACTCAGGCTGATGGTCACTGAGGTTCTGTGAAAGCAAAGGGACATATCTCAATGTAGAGCTCAGAGTCAGCACTTCATCTCCTGTTCCAGAAAGCAGGGGTGTCACTCACTTTGTTGGAGTACGCTGACAGAGCAACCTCCAGAACTCCCGCGACTCTCTGGAAGAAAAGCTTCCACGTCTCTGCGCTGCTGTTCATGCTCCTCGGTGCCTTGCAAGTCAGCAGTGTGACGAGGTTGTCAGAGGAAAGAGATGATGCGACCTTGAAAGAAGTAGACAGATTTGTGCAGTCAGAGAACCAGGACTCTTTGCAAAGACAGGCATTCAGGTGCACCGTTCAAGGAAGACTTACCGAAGAGCAGGCATAATCAGAGATGCCGAAGTCGCACAGCTGATTCGAGGAAGGAGGCTGGCTCCCAAGTTGACCACTGCAAGGCACAAAAACATGTTATCCATTTTCACCACTTTAAAGCCTATCTCTGCTCTCAGCAGGCACCAAACCGATACTCACCTGTTGACACTTCCACAAAGCCTCCTCTCTGCAAAGCAAAAAAAAAAAAAAACAATAAAACAAAAGATGAGGTCTAGAATTTACTAGCTATCTCATGATTTTTTTCACAAAGTGATGAAATTCTATCAATCGCAAACTAGCATCCTGTGTTTTGACTCACCATCCACTAATGTTTCTTTGCACTGGTGAAAGGGAAGACAAAGAAAGGAAAGATAAGAAAACCATTATGTACAGCTTCTAATTGGGCTTGAACTGTACTCATAACCGATGTAAGACAATGAAGTACTTACGAAACCGACAGGGCGAGGAGGCGTGCAGCCTGAGGAAAAAAACAAGACAAACAAGATTTCTGTCAATGGGAGCCCACTTGCATATTGTTTACATTCACGTGCATTTGGTAAGAACTCTTTTGGTTTACCAAAGAACAACACTTCGTTCTTTACGTATTTGAGGAGCGTTGGTCAGGCCATACCTTCTGGTGGTGACTGTTGAAGTTCGTCTATGCTTGACTTCAGCTCCACTCCAACTCCAGATGGGAGAACCGCCAAAGCGTTGTCCAGGCCTTTCAATCTGTGGAAGCGTGCAAAAATGGAAAATCTCAACATTTACTTCTACTCACTGAATAAAGTTGAAACCAAGGGAGCCAGATTGTTTACATTGCATCGTAAGAGTCACAGGTGAGGTTGGTGGGGATCACCACCAGAACTGAAGGACGGAAGCTGGCCAGCAGGACCACCAGGTTGATTTGGAACCACAGCTCATAGTCACTGGTTTGGAAGACAGGGAATTTGGGAGCCAGAGCCGTCAAAGTCAGGTTCAGTATTGCGTCCCGGACGTCCGCGTTGGCGATGTAGGTGATGTTTTCCTGAGAGCGGAGGGTGGGGGAAGAGACACCTTTAGCACCACGTTGGGACCTTCTAGCACGGCCTGCTTGTTTGCAAGCAGCGCATTCTTGGTCCAAGCCATTAAGGATAAATTGCATTAAAAAGAAAAAAAGAATAAAATAAAAAAGACTTACCTCCTTGCTGACCTCCACAAACGTTTCAAAGAATTTCTCTAGCTTCTCCTCGTCTGGGGATTTTAGGATGCTGCTCAACACCTCCTTCACCACGGTCACATTTTCAAGAGCACCGGTGGATGGATCCAACAGCAACTCTGCTTTCTGGTCAAGTGACAGGGATTCCAGAGCTGCCAGCTAAGGTGAACAAAACCCAGACACAAAGCAAATAACACATGACTGTTGGTGACTTGCTCTCTTCCCAATGATATACAGAAAAAAAAAAAAAAAAAAGAAAACAAACTAACAAAGAAAGAAATAAACAAAAATGGCTGCCATCCAAAGGCTCCCTTAAAGCTGTGTGAGAAGAGAAGCATAACAAAAACTGGTGATTTACCCCGCTGATGTTCAGCTCCTTGAGGTCTGTGTAATTGGCCACCGTGGAGAATGGACCCAAGTTGATGTCAAGCCACTCGGCATCGTTTCCGATGTCCTTTCTGCAATCTGTTTTTAAAGATAAGAGTGGAACAAGATCAGCCTGCGTCGGTGCAATGCTGTGAAGCCAACACACAAAACCCCTGACCGGTCAGCTTAAACAAAACCAACAATGCGCGCTAGCCAGCAACAGAGAGGTGGCGGGAAAGCACGTCCTGGAAGGTCTACCTGGATTGTTGAATTGGACGGCAAATTCCTTCAGGCGCTCCACCAGAATCCTGGTTATCTCCTGCCTCCTGGTGAATGTCATTTTGAGGAAAACATCTCCCATTCCCTCAACGCTGCAACAGAGAGGCAACAGAAGGGTGTTAAGGTGGGCGTGTCGATGCAGATCGACAAGCTTCCTTTCTCCACATTCAGGCACTCACATCACATGGTAGTTGGTGCAGTTGACGCCAGCTGTGACCTTAAGCAGCATTTCTGCGGTGAAACTGGGGAGGATAGGGATGAGCTTCTCGGTGAACCACACTTCCCAGTCATGAGCCACAAATTCCTGGAACTTCAGTTCAATGATTACGAAGGTTCGGTTCATCATCACGTCTCTCACAGCAGAGGTGATATCGGGAATCTGCAGGGACACAACACCGGGAGTGTGAATGGCACTGCATGAAAATAGCGTTCTTCACGCTGTTCTTCGTGGCTTCCACGCGGCCTCTGTCAGACCCGTTGACTCATTGACTTACCTCAGAAGTTGCTGTTAGCTCCGTCAGAAACTCCTCCACGTTCTTGAAAGCGTCGCCATCCTCCAGGCGGTCGAACACAACGTCGATCTGATTGGTGTTGTTCAGCGCTCCGGAGCTCAGTGTCAGTTCAGCTACTTGGGTAGGGCTCAGCAGCTCCAACGATTCAAACTGAAGCACAACATGGACAGCATATGTTATATCACAGATGAGGCCGTTTACTCAAAACCAAAAAATACATTCAGAAAATGATGACAGTCTACATGGGCAGCTGGACCAAGCCAAAGGTTACTCACGCTGGAGAAATTTTCATTCAACTTTTGCAAATCCTTCAAGGTAGCATAGACTGAGAAGTTGCCAAAGTTCTTCTCCAGCCAGTCAGCCCTGCTCGTAGTTTTGGCAAGACAGGCAGGATCTGGATTGAACAATGGGGGAAATAAACAGAACACCACTGAACTGGCGAAACACCCGTGACAAGCCGAGACGCTGAAGGATGCCTAGGGAACTACAGCATGACGGATGGCAACTCAGGACAGTGATAGGACTTTAAGTACCTGTTAGGTCATCTCTCGAGAGGAAGAGTTGGATAAAATCAGTGAAGACGACCTGTTGTTGCCCCACCTCCATGAGGGACGCTTGACGGCTGAGAGCCTGCACCCTAATTTGGGAAAGATCGTCGACCGTTACAAAATGCTCAACTTCGCTCCCCTGACTACCGCTTCAGGATTTCCAGAGCACTGAAGATACTTACACAACTTGGTAGGTGTCGCAACTGAAGTTCTTGGAGCTAAGGCAGTAAAGGAAGTCTCTGGAGACTGCTGGCAAGAATGGTCTCAGCTTTCCCTGGAACCAGTCGGTAACGAAGCTGACATCTGTCAGCTGTGCGGCGCTGAAGTTGTTGACTTTCACCTCTCCAATGGCATCGAGAACATGGGACTCAGGCTGATGGTCACTGAGGTTCTGTGAAAGCAAAGGGACATATCTCAATGTAGAGCTCAGAGTCAGCACTTCATCTCCTGTTCCAGAAAGCAGGGGTGTCACTCACTTTGTTGGAGTACGCTGACAGAGCAACCTCCAGAACTCCCGCGACTCTCTGGAAGAAAAGCTTCCACGTCTCTGCGCTGCTGTTCATGCTCCTCGGTGCCTTGCAAGTCAGCAGTGTGACGAGGTTGTCAGAGGAAAGAGATGATGCGACCTTGAAAGAAGTAGACAGATTTGTGCAGTCAGAGAACCAGGACTCTTTGCAAAGACAGGCATTCAGGTGCACCGTTCAAGGAAGACTTACCGAAGAGCAGGCATAATCAGAGATGCCGAAGTCGCACAGCTGATTCGAGGAAGGAGGCTGGCTCCCAAGTTGACCACTGCAAGGCACAAAAACATGTTATCCATTTTCACCACTTTAAAGCCTATCTCTGCTCTCAGCAGGCACCAAACCGATACTCACCTGTTGACACTTCCACAAAGCCTCCTCTCTGCAAAGCAAAAAAAAAAAAAACAATAAAACAAAAGATGAGGTCTAGAATTTACTAGCTATCTCATGATTTTTTTCACAAAGTGATGAAATTCTATCAATCGCAAACTAGCATCCTGTGTTTTGACTCACCATCCACTAATGTTTCTTTGCACTGGTGAAAGGGAAGACAAAGAAAGGAAAGATAAGAAAACCATTATGTACAGCTTCTAATTGGGCTTGAACTGTACTCATAACCGATGTAAGACAATGAAGTACTTACGAAACCGACAGGGCGAGGAGGCGTGCAGCCTGAGGAAAAAAACAAGACAAACAAGATTTCTGTCAATGGGAGCCCACTTGCATATTGTTTACATTCACGTGCATTTGGTAAGAACTCTTTTGGTTTACCAAAGAACAACACTTCGTTCTTTACGTATTTGAGGAGCGTTGGTCAGGCCATACCTTCTGGTGGTGACTGTTGAAGTTCGTCTATGCTTGACTTCAGCTCCACTCCAACTCCAGATGGGAGAACCGCCAAAGCGTTGTCCAGGCCTTTCAATCTGTGGAAGCGTGCAAAAATGGAAAATCTCAACATTTACTTCTACTCACTGAATAAAGTTGAAACCAAGGGAGCCAGATTGTTTACATTGCATCGTAAGAGTCACAGGTGAGGTTGGTGGGGATCACCACCAGAACTGAAGGACGGAAGCTGGCCAGCAGGACCACCAGGTTGATTTGGAACCACAGCTCATAGTCACTGGTTTGGAAGACAGGGAATTTGGGAGCCAGAGCCGTCAAAGTCAGGTTCAGTATTGCGTCCCGGACGTCCGCGTTGGCGATGTAGGTGATGTTTTCCTGAGAGCGGAGGGTGGGGGAAGAGACACCTTTAGCACCACGTTGGGACCTTCTAGCACGGCCTGCTTGTTTGCAAGCAGC
This sequence comes from Schizothorax lantsangensis, assembly GCA_027422415.1. Classification (NCBI taxonomy): domain Eukaryota; kingdom Metazoa; phylum Chordata; class Actinopteri; order Cypriniformes; family Cyprinidae; genus Schizothorax; species Schizothorax lantsangensis. The sequence continues at coordinate 45,565,396 of CM049841.1, forward strand.
GCATTCTTGGTCCAAGCCATTAAGGATAAATTGCATTAAAAAGAAAAAAAGAATAAAATAAAAAAGACTTACCTCCTTGCTGACCTCCACAAACGTTTCAAAGAATTTCTCTAGCTTCTCCTCGTCTGGGGATTTTAGGATGCTGCTCAACACCTCCTTCACCACGGTCACATTTTCAAGAGCACCGGTGGATGGATCCAACAGCAACTCTGCTTTCTGGTCAAGTGACAGGGATTCCAGAGCTGCCAGCTAAGGTGAACAAAACCCAGACACAAAGCAAATAACACATGACTGTTGGTGACTTGCTCTCTTCCCAATGATATACAGAAAAAAAAAAAAAAAAAGAAAACAAACTAACAAAGAAAGAAATAAACAAAAATGGCTGCCATCCAAAGGCTCCCTTAAAGCTGTGTGAGAAGAGAAGCATAACAAAAACTGGTGATTTACCCCGCTGATGTTCAGCTCCTTGAGGTCTGTGTAATTGGCCACCGTGGAGAATGGACCCAAGTTGATGTCAAGCCACTCGGCATCGTTTCCGATGTCCTTTCTGCAATCTGTTTTTAAAGATAAGAGTGGAACAAGATCAGCCTGCGTCGGTGCAATGCTGTGAAGCCAACACACAAAACCCCTGACCGGTCAGCTTAAACAAAACCAGCAACGCGCGCTAGCCAGCAACAGAGAGGTGGCGGGAAAGCACGTCCTGGAAGGTCTACCTGGATTGTTGAATTGGACGGCAAATTCCTTCAGGTGCTCCACCAGAATCCTGGTTATCTCCTGCCTCCTGGTGAATGTCATTTTGAGGAAAACATCTCCCATTCCCTCAACGCTGCAACAGAGAGGCAACAGAAGGGTGTTAAGGTGGGCGTGTCGATGCAGATCGACAAGCTTCCTTTCTCCACATTCAGGCACTCACATCACATGGTAGTTGGTGCAGTTGACGCCAGCTGTGACCTTAAGCAGCATTTCTGCGGTGAAACTGGGGAGGATAGGGATGAGCTTCTCGGTGAACCACACTTCCCAGTCATGAGCCACAAATTCCTGGAACTTCAGTTCAATGATTACGAAGGTTCGGTTCATCATCACGTCTCTCACAGCAGAGGTGATATCGGGAATCTGCAGGGACACAACACCGGGAGTGTGAATGGCACTGCATGAAAATAGCGTTCTTCACGCTGTTCTTCGTGGCTTCCACGCGGCCTCTGTCAGACCCGTTGACTCATTGACTTACCTCAGAAGTTGCTGTTAGCTCCGTCAGAAACTCCTCCACGTTCTTGAAAGCGTCGCCATCCTCCAGGCGGTCGAACACAACGTCGATCTGATTGGTGTTGTTCAGCGCTCCGGAGCTCAGTGTCAGTTCAGCTACTTGGGTAGGGCTCAGCAGCTCCAACGATTCAAACTGAAGCACAACATGGACAGCATATGTTATATCACAGATGAGGCCGTTTACTCAAAACCAAAAAATACATTCAGAAAATGATGACAGTCTACATGGGCAGCTGGACCAAGCCAAAGGTTACTCACGCTGGAGAAATTTTCATTCAACTTTTGCAAATCCTTCAAGGTAGCATAGACTGAGAAGTTGCCAAAGTTCTTCTCCAGCCAGTCAGCCCTGCTCGTAGTTTTGGCAAGACAGGCAGGATCTGGATTGAACAATGGGGGAAATAAACAGAACACCACTGAACTGGCGAAACACCCGTGACAAGCCGAGACGCTGAAGGATGCCTAGGGAACTACAGCATGACGGATGGCAACTCAGGACAGTGATAGGACTTTAAGTACCTGTTAGGTCATCTCTCGAGAGGAAGAGTTGGATAAAATCAGTGAAGACGACCTGTTGTTGCCCCACCTCCATGAGGGACGCTTGACGGCTGAGAGCCTGCACCCTAATTTGGGAAAGATCGTCGACCGTTACAAAATGCTCAACTTCGCTCCCCTGACTACCGCTTCAGGATTTCCAGAGCACTGAAGATACTTACACAACTTGGTAGGTGTCGCAACTGAAGTTCTTGGAGCTAAGGCAGTAAAGGAAGTCTCTGGAGACTGCTGGCAAGAATGGTCTCAGCTTTCCCTGGAACCAGTCGGTAACGAAGCTGACATCTGTCAGCTGTGCGGCGCTGAAGTTGTTGACTTTCACCTCTCCAATGGCATCGAGAACATGGGACTCAGGCTGATGGTCACTGAGGTTCTGTGAAAGCAAAGGGACATATCTCAATGTAGAGCTCAGAGTCAGCACTTCATCTCCTGTTCCAGAAAGCAGGGGTGTCACTCACTTTGTTGGAGTACGCTGACAGAGCAACCTCCAGAACTCCCGCGACTCTCTGGAAGAAAAGCTTCCACGTCTCTGCGCTGCTGTTCATGCTCCTCGGTGCCTTGCAAGTCAGCAGTGTGACGAGGTTGTCAGAGGAAAGAGATGATGCGACCTTGAAAGAAGTAGACAGATTTGTGCAGTCAGAGAACCAGGACTCTTTGCAAAGACAGGCATTCAGGTGCACCGTTCAAGGAAGACTTACCGAAGAGCAGGCATAATCAGAGATGCCGAAGTCGCACAGCTGATTCGAGGAAGGAGGCTGGCTCCCAAGTTGACCACTGCAAGGCACAAAAACATGTTATCCATTTTCACCACTTTAAAGCCTATCTCTGCTCTCAGCAGGCACCAAACCGATACTCACCTGTTGACACTTCCACAAAGCCTCCTCTCTGCAAAGCAAAAAAAAAAAAAACAATAAAACAAAAGATGAGGTCTAGAATTTACTAGCTATCTCATGATTTTTTTCACAAAGTGATGAAATTCTATCAATCGCAAACTAGCATCCTGTGTTTTGACTCACCATCCACTAATGTTTCTTTGCACTGGTGAAAGGGAAGACAAAGAAAGGAAAGATAAGAAAACCATTATGTACAGCTTCTAATTGGGCTTGAACTGTACTCATAACCGATGTAAGACAATGAAGTACTTACGAAACCGACAGGGCGAGGAGGCGTGCAGCCTGAGGAAAAAAACAAGACAAACAAGATTTCTGTCAATGGGAGCCCACTTGCATATTGTTTACATTCACGTGCATTTGGTAAGAACTCTTTTGGTTTACCAAAGAACAACACTTCGTTCTTTACGTATTTGAGGAGCGTTGGTCAGGCCATACCTTCTGGTGGTGACTGTTGAAGTTCGTCTATGCTTGACTTCAGCTCCACTCCAACTCCAGATGGGAGAACCGCCAAAGCGTTGTCCAGGCCTTTCAATCTGTGGAAGCGTGCAAAAATGGAAAATCTCAACATTTACTTCTACTCACTGAATAAAGTTGAAACCAAGGGAGCCAGATTGTTTACATTGCATCGTAAGAGTCACAGGTGAGGTTGGTGGGGATCACCACCAGAACTGAAGGACGGAAGCTGGCCAGCAGGACCACCAGGTTGATTTGGAACCACAGCTCATAGTCACTGGTTTGGAAGACAGGGAATTTGGGAGCCAGAGCCGTCAAAGTCAGGTTCAGTATTGCGTCCCGGACGTCCGCGTTGGCGATGTAGGTGATGTTTTCCTGAGAGCGGAGGGTGGGGGAAGAGACACCTTTAGCACCACGTTGGGACCTTCTAGCACGGCCTGCTTGTTTGCAAGCAGCGCATTCTTGGTCCAAGCCATTAAGGATAAATTGCATTAAAAAGAAAAAAAGAATAAAATAAAAAAGACTTACCTCCTTGCTGACCTCCACAAACGTTTCAAAGAATTTCTCTAGCTTCTCCTCGTCTGGGGATTTTAGGATGCTGCTCAACACCTCCTTCACCACGGTCACATTTTCAAGAGCACCGGTGGATGGATCCAACAGCAACTCTGCTTTCTGGTCAAGTGACAGGGATTCCAGAGCTGCCAGCTAAGGTGAACAAAACCCAGACACAAAGCAAATAACACATGACTGTTGGTGACTTGCTCTCTTCCCAATGATATACAGAAAAAAAAAAAAAAAAAAGAAAACAAACTAACAAAGAAAGAAATAAACAAAAATGGCTGCCATCCAAAGGCTCCCTTAAAGCTGTGTGAGAAGAGAAGCATAACAAAAACTGGTGATTTACCCCGCTGATGTTCAGCTCCTTGAGGTCTGTGTAATTGGCCACCGTGGAGAATGGACCCAAGTTGATGTCAAGCCACTCGGCATCGTTTCCGATGTCCTTTCTGCAATCTGTTTTTAAAGATAAGAGTGGAACAAGATCAGCCTGCGTCGGTGCAATGCTGTGAAGCCAACACACAAAACCCCTGACCGGTCAGCTTAAACAAAACCAGCAACGCGCGCTAGCCAGCAACAGAGAGGTGGCGGGAAAGCACGTCCTGGAAGGTCTACCTGGATTGTTGAATTGGACGGCAAATTCCTTCAGGTGCTCCACCAGAATCCTGGTTATCTCCTGCCTCCTGGTGAATGTCATTTTGAGGAAAACATCTCCCATTCCCTCAACGCTGCAACAGAGAGGCAACAGAAGGGTGTTAAGGTGGGCGTGTCGATGCAGATCGACAAGCTTCCTTTCTCCACATTCAGGCACTCACATCACATGGTAGTTGGTGCAGTTGACGCCAGCTGTGACCTTAAGCAGCATTTCTGCGGTGAAACTGGGGAGGATAGGGATGAGCTTCTCGGTGAACCACACTTCCCAGTCATGAGCCACAAATTCCTGGAACTTCAGTTCAATGATTACGAAGGTTCGGTTCATCATCACGTCTCTCACAGCAGAGGTGATATCGGGAATCTGCAGGGACACAACACCGGGAGTGTGAATGGCACTGCATGAAAATAGCGTTCTTCACGCTGTTCTTCGTGGCTTCCACGCGGCCTCTGTCAGACCCGTTGACTCATTGACTTACCTCAGAAGTTGCTGTTAGCTCCGTCAGAAACTCCTCCACGTTCTTGAAAGCGTCGCCATCCTCCAGGCGGTCGAACACAACGTCGATCTGATTGGTGTTGTTCAGCGCTCCGGAGCTCAGTGTCAGTTCAGCTACTTGGGTAGGGCTCAGCAGCTCCAACGATTCAAACTGAAGCACAACATGGACAGCATATGTTATATCACAGATGAGGCCGTTTACTCAAAACCAAAAAATACATTCAGAAAATGATGACAGTCTACATGGGCAGCTGGACCAAGCCAAAGGTTACTCACGCTGGAGAAATTTTCATTCAACTTTTGCAAATCCTTCAAGGTAGCATAGACTGAGAAGTTGCCAAAGTTCTTCTCCAGCCAGTCAGCCCTGCTCGTAGTTTTGGCAAGACAGGCAGGATCTGGATTGAACAATGGGGGAAATAAACAGAACACCACTGAACTGGCGAAACACCCGTGACAAGCCGAGACGCTGAAGGATGCCTAGGGAACTACAGCATGACGGATGGCAACTCAGGACAGTGATAGGACTTTAAGTACCTGTTAGGTCATCTCTCGAGAGGAAGAGTTGGATAAAATCAGTGAAGACGACCTGTTGTTGCCCCACCTCCATGAGGGACGCTTGACGGCTGAGAGCCTGCACCCTAATTTGGGAAAGATCGTCGACCGTTACAAAATGCTCAACTTCGCTCCCCTGACTACCGCTTCAGGATTTCCAGAGCACTGAAGATACTTACACAACTTGGTAGGTGTCGCAACTGAAGTTCTTGGAGCTAAGGCAGTAAAGGAAGTCTCTGGAGACTGCTGGCAAGAATGGTCTCAGCTTTCCCTGGAACCAGTCGGTAACGAAGCTGACATCTGTCAGCTGTGCGGCGCTGAAGTTGTTGACTTTCACCTCTCCAATGGCATCGAGAACATGGGACTCAGGCTGATGGTCACTGAGGTTCTGTGAAAGCAAAGGGACATATCTCAATGTAGAGCTCAGAGTCAGCACTTCATCTCCTGTTCCAGAAAGCAGGGGTGTCACTCACTTTGTTGGAGTACGCTGACAGAGCAACCTCCAGAACTCCCGCGACTCTCTGGAAGAAAAGCTTCCACGTCTCTGCGCTGCTGTTCATGCTCCTCGGTGCCTTGCAAGTCAGCAGTGTGACGAGGTTGTCAGAGGAAAGAGATGATGCGACCTTGAAAGAAGTAGACAGATTTGTGCAGTCAGAGAACCAGGACTCTTTGCAAAGACAGGCATTCAGGTGCACCGTTCAAGGAAGACTTACCGAAGAGCAGGCATAATCAGAGATGCCGAAGTCGCACAGCTGATTCGAGGAAGGAGGCTGGCTCCCAAGTTGACCACTGCAAGGCACAAAAACATGTTATCCATTTTCACCACTTTAAAGCCTATCTCTGCTCTCAGCAGGCACCAAACCGATACTCACCTGTTGACACTTCCACAAAGCCTCCTCTCTGCAAAGCAAAAAAAAAAAAAACAATAAAACAAAAGATGAGGTCTAGAATTTACTAGCTATCTCATGATTTTTTTCACAAAGTGATGAAATTCTATCAATCGCAAACTAGCATCCTGTGTTTTGACTCACCATCCACTAATGTTTCTTTGCACTGGTGAAAGGGAAGACAAAGAAAGGAAAGATAAGAAAACCATTATGTACAGCTTCTAATTGGGCTTGAACTGTACTCATAACCGATGTAAGACAATGAAGTACTTACGAAACCGACAGGGCGAGGAGGCGTGCAGCCTGAGGAAAAAAACAAGACAAACAAGATTTCTGTCAATGGGAGCCCACTTGCATATTGTTTACATTCACGTGCATTTGGTGAAGAACTCTTTTGGTTTACCAAAGAACAACACTTCGTTCTTTACGTATTTGAGGAGCGTTGGTCAGGCCATACCTTCTGGTGGTGACTGTTGAAGTTCGTCTATGCTTGACTTCAGCTCCACTCCAACTCCAGATGGGAGAACCGCCAAAGCGTTGTCCAGGCCTTTCAATCTGTGGAAGCGTGCAAAAATGGAAAATCTCAACATTTACTTCTACTCACTGAATAAAGTTGAAACCAAGGGAGCCAGATTGTTTACATTGCATCGTAAGAGTCACAGGTGAGGTTGGTGGGGATCACCACCAGAACTGAAGGACGGAAGCTGGCCAGCAGGACCACCAGGTTGATTTGGAACCACAGCTCATAGTCACTGGTTTGGAAGACAGGGAATTTGGGAGCCAGAGCCGTCAAAGTCAGGTTCAGTATTGCGTCCCGGACGTCCGCGTTGGCGATGTAGGTGATGTTTTCCTGAGAGCGGAGGGTGGGGGAAGAGACACCTTTAGCACCACGTTGGGACCTTCTAGCACGGCCTGCTTGTTTGCAAGCAGCGCATTCTTGGTCCAAGCCATTAAGGATAAATTGCATTAAAAAGAAAAAAAGAATAAAATAAAAAAGACTTACCTCCTTGCTGACCTCCACAAACGTTTCAAAGAATTTCTCTAGCTTCTCCTCGTCTGGGGATTTTAGGATGCTGCTCAACACCTCCTTCACCACGGTCACATTTTCAAGAGCACCGGTGGATGGATCCAACAGCAACTCTGCTTTCTGGTCAAGTGACAGGGATTCCAGAGCTGCCAGCTAAGGTGAACAAAACCCAGACACAAAGCAAATAACACATGACTGTTGGTGACTTGCTCTCTTCCCAATGATATACAGAAAAAAAAGAAAAAAAAAGAAAACAAACTAACAAAGAAAGAAATAAACAAAAATGGCTGCCATCCAAAGGCTCCCTTAAAGCTGTGTGAGAAGAGAAGCATAACAAAAACTGGTGATTTACCCCGCTGATGTTCAGCTCCTTGAGGTCTGTGTAATTGGCCACCGTGGAGAATGGACCCAAGTTGATGTCAAGCCACTCGGCATCGTTTCCGATGTCCTTTCTGCAATCTGTTTTTAAAGATAAGAGTGGAACAAGATCAGCCTGCGTCGGTGCAATGCTGTGAAGCCAACACACAAAACCCCTGACCGGTCAGCTTAAACAAAACCAGCAACGCGCGCTAGCCAGCAACAGAGAGGTGGCGGGAAAGCACGTCCTGGAAGGTCTACCTGGATTGTTGAATTGGACGGCAAATTCCTTCAGGTGCTCCACCAGAATCCTGGTTATCTCCTGCCTCCTGGTGAATGTCATTTTGAGGAAAACATCTCCCATTCCCTCAACGCTGCAACAGAGAGGCAACAGAAGGGTGTTAAGGTGGGCGTGTCGATGCAGATCGACAAGCTTCCTTTCTCCACATTCAGGCACTCACATCACATGGTAGTTGGTGCAGTTGACGCCAGCTGTGACCTTAAGCAGCATTTCTGCGGTGAAACTGGGGAGGATAGGGATGAGCTTCTCGGTGAACCACACTTCCCAGTCATGAGCCACAAATTCCTGGAACTTCAGTTCAATGATTACGAAGGTTCGGTTCATCATCACGTCTCTCACAGCAGAGGTGATATCGGGAATCTGCAGGGACACAACACCGGGAGTGTGAATGGCACTGCATGAAAATAGCGTTCTTCACGCTGTTCTTCGTGGCTTCCACGCGGCCTCTGTCAGACCCGTTGACTCATTGACTTACCTCAGAAGTTGCTGTTAGCTCCGTCAGAAACTCCTCCACGTTCTTGAAAGCGTCGCCATCCTCCAGGCGGTCGAACACAACGTCGATCTGATTGGTGTTGTTCAGCGCTCCGGAGCTCAGTGTCAGTTCAGCTACTTGGGTAGGGCTCAGCAGCTCCAACGATTCAAACTGAAGCACAACATGGACAGCATATGTTATATCACAGATGAGGCCGTTTACTCAAAACCAAAAAATACATTCAGAAAATGATGACAGTCTACATGGGCAGCTGGACCAAGCCAAAGGTTACTCACGCTGGAGAAATTTTCATTCAACTTTTGCAAATCCTTCAAGGTAGCATAGACTGAGAAGTTGCCAAAGTTCTTCTCCAGCCAGTCAGCCCTGCTCGTAGTTTTGGCAAGACAGGCAGGATCTGGATTGAACAATGGGGGAAATAAACAGAACACCACTGAACTGGCGAAACACCCGTGACAAGCCGAGACGCTGAAGGATGCCTAGGGAACTACAGCATGACGGATGGCAACTCAGGACAGTGATAGGACTTTAAGTACCTGTTAGGTCATCTCTCGAGAGGAAGAGTTGGATAAAATCAGTGAAGACGACCTGTTGTTGCCCCACCTCCATGAGGGACGCTTGACGGCTGAGAGCCTGCACCCTAATTTGGGAAAGATCGTCGACCGTTACAAAATGCTCAACTTCGCTCCCCTGACTACCGCTTCAGGATTTCCAGAGCACTGAAGATACTTACACAACTTGGTAGGTGTCGCAACTGAAGTTCTTGGAGCTAAGGCAGTAAAGGAAGTCTCTGGAGACTGCTGGCAAGAATGGTCTCAGCTTTCCCTGGAACCAGTCGGTAACGAAGCTGACATCTGTCAGCTGTGCGGCGCTGAAGTTGTTGACTTTCACCTCTCCAATGGCATCGAGAACATGGGACTCAGGCTGATGGTCACTGAGGTTCTGTGAAAGCAAAGGGACATATCTCAATGTAGAGCTCAGAGTCAGCACTTCATCTCCTGTTCCAGAAAGCAGGGGTGTCACTCACTTTGTTGGAGTACGCTGACAGAGCAACCTCCAGAACTCCCGCGACTCTCTGGAAGAAAAGCTTCCACGTCTCTGCGCTGCTGTTCATGCTCCTCGGTGCCTTGCAAGTCAGCAGTGTGACGAGGTTGTCAGAGGAAAGAGATGATGCGACCTTGAAAGAAGTAGACAGATTTGTGCAGTCAGAGAACCAGGACTCTTTGCAAAGACAGGCATTCAGGTGCACCGTTCAAGGAAGACTTACCGAAGAGCAGGCATAATCAGAGATGCCGAAGTCGCACAGCTGATTCGAGGAAGGAGGCTGGCTCCCAAGTTGACCACTGCAAGGCACAAAAACATGTTATCCATTTTCACCACTTTAAAGCCTATCTCTGCTCTCAGCAGGCACCAAACCGATACTCACCTGTTGACACTTCCACAAAGCCTCCTCTCTGCAAAGCAAAAAAAAAAAAACAATAAAACAAAAGATGAGGTCTAGAATTTACTAGCTATCTCATGATTTTTTTCACAAAGTGATGAAATTCTATCAATCGCAAACTAGCATCCTGTGTTTTGACTCACCATCCACTAATGTTTCTTTGCACTGGTGAAAGGGAAGACAAAGAAAGGAAAGATAAGAAAACCATTATGTACAGCTTCTAATTGGGCTTGAACTGTACTCATAACCGATGTAAGACAATGAAGTACTTACGAAACCGACAGGGCGAGGAGGCGTGCAGCCTGAGGAAAAAAACAAGACAAACAAGATTTCTGTCAATGGGAGCCCACTTGCATATTGTTTACATTCACGTGCATTTGGTGAAGAACTCTTTTGGTTTACCAAAGAACAACACTTCGTTCTTTACGTATTTGAGGAGCGTTGGTCAGGCCATACCTTCTGGTGGTGACTGTTGAAGTTCGTCTATGCTTGACTTCAGCTCCACTCCAACTCCAGATGGGAGAACCGCCAAAGCGTTGTCCAGGCCTTTCAATCTGTGGAAGCGTGCAAAAATGGAAAATCTCAACATTTACTTCTACTCACTGAATAAAGTTGAAACCAAGGGAGCCAGATTGTTTACATTGCATCGTAAGAGTCACAGGTGAGGTTGGTGGGGATCACCACCAGAACTGAAGGACGGAAGCTGGCCAGCAGGACCACCAGGTTGATTTGGAACCACAGCTCATAGTCACTGGTTTGGAAGACAGGGAATTTGGGAGCCAGAGCCGTCAAAGTCAGGTTCAGTATTGCGTCCCGGACGTCCGCGTTGGCGATGTAGGTGATGTTTTCCTGAGAGCGGAGGGTGGGGGAAGAGACACCTTTAGCACCACGTTGGGACCTTCTAGCACGGCCTGCTTGTTTGCAAGCAGCGCATTCTTGGTCCAAGCCATTAAGGATAAATTGCATTAAAAAGAAAAAAAGAATAAAATAAAAAAGACTTACCTCCTTGCTGACCTCCACAAACGTTTCAAAGAATTTCTCTAGCTTCTCCTCGTCTGGGGATTTTAGGATGCTGCTCAACACCTCCTTCACCACGGTCACATTTTCAAGAGCACCGGTGGATGGATCCAACAGCAACTCTGCTTTCTGGTCAAGTGACAGGGATTCCAGAGCTGCCAGCTAAGGTGAACAAAACCCAGACACAAAGCAAATAACACATGACTGTTGGTGACTTGCTCTCTTCCCAATGATATACAGAAAAAAAAGAACACAAACTAACAAAGAAAGAAATAAACAAAAATGGCTGCCATCCAAAGGCTCCCTTAAAGCTGTGTGAGAAGAGAAGCATAACAAAAACTGGTGATTTACCCCGCTGATGTTCAGCTCCTTGAGGTCTGTGTAATTGGCCACCGTGGAGAATGGACCCAAGTTGATGTCAAGCCACTCGGCATCGTTTCCGATGTCCTTTCTGCAATCTGTTTTTAAAGATAAGAGTGGAACAAGATCAGCCTGCGTCGGTGCAATGCTGTGAAGCCAACACACAAAACCCCTGACCGGTCAGCTTAAACAAAACCAGCAACGCGCGCTAGCCAGCAACAGAGAGGTGGCGGGAAAGCACGTCCTGGAAGGTCTACCTGGATTGTTGAATTGGACGGCAAATTCCTTCAGGTGCTCCACCAGAATCCTGGTTATCTCCTGCCTCCTGGTGAATGTCATTTTGAGGAAAACATCTCCCATTCCCTCAACGCTGCAACAGAGAGGCAACAGAAGGGTGTTAAGGTGGGCGTGTCGATGCAGATCGACAAGCTTCCTTTCTCCACATTCAGGCACTCACATCACATGGTAGTTGGTGCAGTTGACGCCAGCTGTGACCTTAAGCAGCATTTCTGCGGTGAAACTGGGGAGGATAGGGATGAGCTTCTCGGTGAACCACACTTCCCAGTCATGAGCCACAAATTCCTGGAACTTCAGTTCAATGATTACGAAGGTTCGGTTCATCATCACGTCTCTCACAGCAGAGGTGATATCGGGAATCTGCAGGGACACAACACCGGGAGTGTGAATGGCACTGCATGAAAATAGCGTTCTTCACGCTGTTCTTCGTGGCTTCCACGCGGCCTCTGTCAGACCCGTTGACTCATTGACTTACCTCAGAAGTTGCTGTTAGCTCCGTCAGAAACTCCTCCACGTTCTTGAAAGCGTCGCCATCCTCCAGGCGGTCGAACACAACGTCGATCTGATTGGTGTTGTTCAGCGCTCCGGAGCTCAGTGTCAGTTCAGCTACTTGGGTAGGGCTCAGCAGCTCCAACGATTCAAACTGAAGCACAACATGGACAGCATATGTTATATCACAGATGAGGCCGTTTACTCAAAACCAAAAAATACATTCAGAAAATGATGACAGTCTACATGGGCAGCTGGACCAAGCCAAAGGTTACTCACGCTGGAGAAATTTTCATTCAACTTTTGCAAATCCTTCAAGGTAGCATAGACTGAGAAGTTGCCAAAGTTCTTCTCCAGCCAGTCAGCCCTGCTCGTAGTTTTGGCAAGACAGGCAGGATCTGGATTGAACAATGGGGGAAATAAACAGAACACCACTGAACTGGCGAAACACCCGTGACAAGCCGAGACGCTGAAGGATGCCTAGGGAACTACAGCATGACGGATGGCAACTCAGGACAGTGATAGGACTTTAAGTACCTGTTAGGTCATCTCTCGAGAGGAAGAGTTGGATAAAATCAGTGAAGACGACCTGTTGTTGCCCCACCTCCATGAGGGACGCTTGACGGCTGAGAGCCTGCACCCTAATTTGGGAAAGATCGTCGACCGTTACAAAATGCTCAACTTCGCTCCCCTGACTACCGCTTCAGGATTTCCAGAGCACTGAAGATACTTACACAACTTGGTAGGTGTCGCAACTGAAGTTCTTGGAGCTAAGGCAGTAAAGGAAGTCTCTGGAGACTGCTGGCAAGAATGGTCTCAGCTTTCCCTGGAACCAGTCGGTAACGAAGCTGACATCTGTCAGCTGTGCGGCGCTGAAGTTGTTGACTTTCACCTCTCCAATGGCATCGAGAACATGGGACTCAGGCTGATGGTCACTGAGGTTCTGTGAAAGCAAAGGGACATATCTCAATGTAGAGCTCAGAGTCAGCACTTCATCTCCTGTTCCAGAAAGCAGGGGTGTCACTCACTTTGTTGGAGTACGCTGACAGAGCAACCTCCAGAACTCCCGCGACTCTCTGGAAGAAAAGCTTCCACGTCTCTGCGCTGCTGTTCATGCTCCTCGGTGCCTTGCAAGTCAGCAGTGTGACGAGGTTGTCAGAGGAAAGAGATGATGCGACCTTGAAAGAAGTAGACAGATTTGTGCAGTCAGAGAACCAGGACTCTTTGCAAAGACAGGCATTCAGGTGCACCGTTCAAGGAAGACTTACCGAAGAGCAGGCATAATCAGAGATGCCGAAGTCGCACAGCTGATTCGAGGAAGGAGGCTGGCTCCCAAGTTGACCACTGCAAGGCACAAAAACATGTTATCCATTTTCACCACTTTAAAGCCTATCTCTGCTCTCAGCAGGCACCAAACCGATACTCACCTGTTGACACTTCCACAAAGCCTCCTCTCTGCAAAGCAAAAAAAAAAAAACAATAAAACAAAAGATGAGGTCTAGAATTTACTAGCTATCTCATGATTTTTTTCACAAAGTGATGAAATTCTATCAATCGCAAACTAGCATCCTGTGTTTTGACTCACCATCCACTAATGTTTCTTTGCACTGGTGAAAGGGAAGACAAAGAAAGGAAAGATAAGAAAACCATTATGTACAGCTTCTAATTGGGCTTGAACTGTACTCATAACCGATGTAAGACAATGAAGTACTTACGAAACCGACAGGGCGAGGAGGCGTGCAGCCTGAGGAAAAAAACAAGACAAACAAGATTTCTGTCAATGGGAGCCCACTTGCATATTGTTTACATTCACGTGCATTTGGTAAGAACTCTTTTGGTTTACCAAAGAACAACACTTCGTTCTTTACGTATTTGAGGAGCGTTGGTCAGGCCATACCTTCTGGTGGTGACTGTTGAAGTTCGTCTATGCTTGACTTCAGCTCCACTCCAACTCCAGATGGGAGAACCGCCAAAGCGTTGTCCAGGCCTTTCAATCTGTGGAAGCGTGCAAAAATGGAAAATCTCAACATTTACTTCTACTCACTGAATAAAGTTGAAACCAAGGGAGCCAGATTGTTTACATTGCATCGTAAGAGTCACAGGTGAGGTTGGTGGGGATCACCACCAGAACTGAAGGACGGAAGCTGGCCAGCAGGACCACCAGGTTGATTTGGAACCACAGCTCATAGTCACTGGTTTGGAAGACAGGGAATTTGGGAGCCAGAGCCGTCAAAGTCAGGTTCAGTATTGCGTCCCGGACGTCCGCGTTGGCGATGTAGGTGATGTTTTCCTGAGAGCGGAGGGTGGGGGAAGAGACACCTTTAGCACCACGTTGGGACCTTCTAGCACGGCCTGCTTGTTTGCAAGCAGCGCATTCTTGGTCCAAGCCATTAAGGATAAATTGCATTAAAAAGAAAAAAAGAATAAAATAAAAAAGACTTACCTCCTTGCTGACCTCCACAAACGTTTCAAAGAATTTCTCTAGCTTCTCCTCGTCTGGGGATTTTAGGATGCTGCTCAACACCTCCTTCACCACGGTCACATTTTCAAGAGCACCGGTGGATGGATCCAACAGCAACTCTGCTTTCTGGTCAAGTGACAGGGATTCCAGAGCTGCCAGCTAAGGTGAACAAAACCCAGACACAAAGCAAATAACACATGACTGTTGGTGACTTGCTCTCTTCCCAATGATATACAGAAAAAAAAGAAAACAAACTAACAAAGAAAGAAATAAACAAAAATGGCTGCCATCCAAAGGCTCCCTTAAAGCTGTGTGAGAAGAGAAGCATAACAAAAACTGGTGATTTACCCCGCTGATGTTCAGCTCCTTGAGGTCTGTGTAATTGGCCACCGTGGAGAATGGACCCAAGTTGATGTCAAGCCACTCGGCATCGTTTCCGATGTCCTTTCTGCAATCTGTTTTTAAAGATAAGAGTGGAACAAGATCAGCCTGCGTCGGTGCAATGCTGTGAAGCCAACACACAAAACCCCTGACCGGTCAGCTTAAACAAAACCAGCAACGCGCGCTAGCCAGCAACAGAGAGGTGGCGGGAAAGCACGTCCTGGAAGGTCTACCTGGATTGTTGAATTGGACGGCAAATTCCTTCAGGTGCTCCACCAGAATCCTGGTTATCTCCTGCCTCCTGGTGAATGTCATTTTGAGGAAAACATCTCCCATTCCCTCAACGCTGCAACAGAGAGGCAACAGAAGGGTGTTAAGGTGGGCGTGTCGATGCAGATCGACAAGCTTCCTTTCTCCACATTCAGGCACTCACATCACATGGTAGTTGGTGCAGTTGACGCCAGCTGTGACCTTAAGCAGCATTTCTGCGGTGAAACTGGGGAGGATAGGGATGAGCTTCTCGGTGAACCACACTTCCCAGTCATGAGCCACAAATTCCTGGAACTTCAGTTCAATGATTACGAAGGTTCGGTTCATCATCACGTCTCTCACAGCAGGGGTGATATCGGGAATCTGCAGGGACACAACACCGGGAGTGTGAATGGCACTGCATGAAAATAGCGTTCTTCACGCTGTTCTTCGTGGCTTCCACGCGGCCTCTGTCAGACCCGTTGACTCATTGACTTACCTCAGAAGTTGCTGTTAGCTCCGTCAGAAACTCCTCCACGTTCTTGAAAGCGTCGCCATCCTCCAGGCGGTCGAACACAACGTCGATCTGATTGGTGTTGTTCAGCGCTCCGGAGCTCAGTGTCAGTTCAGCTACTTGGGTAGGGCTCAGCAGCTCCAACGATTCAAACTGAAGCACAACATGGACAGCATATGTTATATCACAGATGAGGCCGTTTACTCAAATCCAAAAAATACATTCAGAAAATGATGACAGTCTACATGGGCAGCTGGACCAAGCCAAAGGTTACTCACGCTGGAGAAATTTTCATTCAGCTTTTGCAAATCCTTCAAGGTAGCATAGACTGAGAAGTTGCCAAAGTTCTTCTCCAGCCAGTCAGCCCTGCTCGTAGTTTTGGCAAGACAGGCAGGATCTGGATTGAACAATGGGGGAAATAAACAGAACACCACTGAACTGGCGAAACACCCGTGACAAGCCGAGACGCTGAAGGATGCCTAGGGAACTACAGCATGACGGATGGCAACTCAGGACAGTGATAGGACTTTAAGTACCTGTTAGGTCATCTCTCGAGAGGAAGAGTTGGATAAAATCAGTGAAGACGACCTGTTGTTGCCCCACCTCCATGAGGGACGCTTGACGGCTGAGAGCCTGCACCCTAATTTGGGAAAGATCGTCGACCGTTACAGAATGCTCAACTTCGCTCCCCTGACTACCGCTTCAGGATTTCCAGAGCACTGAAGATACTTACACAACTTGGTAGGTGTCGCAACTGAAGTTCTTGGAGCTAAGGCAGTAAAGGAAGTCTCTGGAGACTGCTGGCAAGAATGGTCTCAGCTTTCCCTGGAACCAGTCGGTAACGAAGCTGACATCTGTCAGCTGTGCGGCGCTGAAGTTGTTGACTTTCACCTCTCCAATGGCATCGAGAACATGGGACTCAGGCTGATGGTCACTGAGGTTCTGTGAAAGCAAAGGGACATATCTCAATGTAGAGCTCAGAGTCAGCACTTCATCTCCTGTTCCAGAAAGCAGGGGTGTCACTCACTTTGTTGGAGTACGCTGACAGAGCAACCTCCAGAACTCCCGCGACTCTCTGGAAGAAAAGCTTCCACGTCTCTGCGCTGCTGTTCATGCTCCTCGGTGCCTTGCAAGTCAGCAGTGTGACGAGGTTGTCAGAGGAAAGAGATGATGCGACCTTGAAAGAAGTGGACAGATTTGTGCAGTCAGAGAACCAGGACTCTTTGCAAAGACAGGCATTCAGGTGCACCGTTCAAGGAAGACTTACCGAAGAGCAGGCATAATCAGAGATGCCGAAGTCGCACAGCTGATTCGAGGAAGGAGGCTGGCTCCCAAGTTGACCACTGCAAGGCACAAAAACATGTTATCCATTTTCACCACTTTAAAGCCTATCTCTGCTCTCAGCAGGCACCAAACCGATACTCACCTGTTGACACTTCCACAAAGCCTCCTCTCTGCAAAGCAAAAAAAAAAAAAACAATAAAACAAAAGATGAGGTCTAGAATTTACTAGCTATCTCATGATTTTTTTCACAAAGTGATGAAATTCTATCAATCGCAAACTAGCATCCTGTGTTTTGACTCACCATCCACTAATGTTTCTTTGCACTGGTGAAAGGGAAGACAAAGAAAGGAAAGATAAGAAAACCATTATGTACAGCTTCTAATTGGGCTTGAACTGTACTCATAACCGATGTAAGACAATGAAGTACTTACGAAACCGACAGGGCGAGGAGGCGTGCAGCCTGAGGAAAAAAACAAGACAAACAAGATTTCTGTCAATGGGAGCCCACTTGCATATTGTTTACATTCACGTGCATTTGGTAAGAACTCTTTTGGTTTACCAAAGAACAACACTTCGTTCTTTACGTATTTGAGGAGCGTTGGTCAGGCCATACCTTCTGGTGGTGACTGTTGAAGTTCGTCTATGCTTGACTTCAGCTCCACTCCAACTCCAGATGGGAGAACCGCCAAAGCGTTGTCCAGGCCTTTCAATCTGTGGAAGCGTGCAAAAATGGAAAATCTCAACATTTACTTCTACTCACTGAATAAAGTTGAAACCAAGGGAGCCAGATTGTTTACATTGCATCGTAAGAGTCACAGGTGAGGTTGGTGGGGATCACCACCAGAACTGAAGGACGGAAGCTGGCCAGCAGGACCACCAGGTTGATTTGGAACCACAGCTCATAGTCATTGGTTTGGAAGACAGGGAATTTGGGAGCCAGAGCCGTCAAAGTCAGGTTCAGTATTGCGTCCCGGACGTCCGCGTTGGCGATGTAGGTGATGTTTTCCTGAGAGCGGAGGGTGGGGGAAGAGACACCTTTAGCACCACGTTGGGACCTTCTAGCACGGCCTGCTTGTTTGCAAGCAGCGCATTCTTGGTCCAAGCCATTAAGGATAAATTGCATTAAAAAGAAAAAAAGAATAAAATAAAAAAGACTTACCTCCTTGCTGACCTCCACGAACGTTTCAAAGAATTTCTCTAGCTGCTCCTCGTCTGGGGATTTTAGGATGCTGCTCAACACCTCCTTCACCACGGTCACATTTTCAAGAGCACCGGTGGATGGATCCAACAGCAACTCTGCTTTCTGGTCAGGTGACAGGGATTCCAGAGCTGCCAGCTAAGGTGAACAAAACCCAGACACAAAGCAAATAACACATGACTGTTGGTGACTTGCTCTCTTCCCAATGATATACAGAAAAAAAAGAAAAAAAAGAAAACAAACTAACAAAGAAAGAAATAAACAAAAATGGCTGCCATCCAAAGGCTCCCTTAAAGCTGTGTGAGAAGAGAAGCATAACAAAAACTGGTGATTTACCCCGCTGATGTTCAGCTCCTTGAGGTCTGTGTAATTGGCCACCGTGGAGAATGGACCCAAGTTGATGTCAAGCCACTCGGCATCGTTTCCGATGTCCTTTCTGCAATCTGTTTTTAAAGATAAGAGTGGAACAAGATCAGCCTGCGTCGGTGCAATGCTGTGAAGCCAACACACAAAACCCCTGACCGGTCAGCTTAAACAAAACCAACAATGCGCGCTAGCCAGCAACAGAGAGGTGGCGGGAAAGCACGTCCTGGAAGGTCTACCTGGATTGTTGAATTGGACGGCAAATTCCTTCAGGCGCTCCACCAGGATCCTGGTTATCTCCCGCCTCCTGGTGAATGTCATTTTGAGGAAAACATCTCCCATTCCCTCAATGCTGCAACAGAGAGGCAACAGAAGGGTGTTAAGGTGGGCGTGTCGATGCAGATCGACAAGCTTCCTTTCTCCACATTCAGGCACTCACATCACATGGTAGTTGGTGCAGTTGACGCCAGCTGTGACCTTAAGCAGCATTTCTGCGGTGAAACTGGGGAGGATAGGGATGAGCTTCTCGGTGAACCACACTTCCCAGTCATGAGCTACAAATTCCTGGAACTTCAGTTCAATGATTACGAAGGTTCGGTTCATCATCACGTCTCTCACAGCAGGGGTGATATCGGGAATCTGCAGGGACACAACACCGGGAGTGTGAATGGCACTGCATGAAAATAGCGTTCTTCACGCTGTTCTTCGTGGCTTCCACGCGGCCTCTGTCAGACCCGTTGACTCATTGACTTACCTCAGAAGTTGCTGTTAGCTCCGTCAGAAACTCCTCCACGTTCTTGAAAGCGTCGCCATCCTCCAGGCGGTCGAACACAACGTCGATCTGATTGGTGTTGTTCAGCGCTCCGGAGCTCAGTGTCAGTTCAGCTACTTGGGTAGGGCTCAGCAGCTCCAACGATTCAAACTGAAGCACAACATGGACAGCATATGTTATATCACAGATGAGGCCGTTTACTCAAAACCAAAAAATACATTCATAAAATTATGTCAGTCTACATGGGCAGCTTTACCAAGCCAAAGGTTACTCACGCTGGAGAAATTTTCATTCAGCTTTTGCAAATCCTTCAAGGTAGCGTAGACTGAGAAGTCGCCAAAGTTCTTCTCCAGCCAGTCAGCGCTGCTCGTAGTTTTGGCAAGACAGGCAGGATCTGGATCGAACATTGGGGGAATTAAACAGAACATCACTGAGCTGTGAACTTTCGGATATTTACAAGTCTTTATTGTGACAAGTATAATTTTGTATCAGATTTGAATCATTTAAACTGAAAAACATTTTTACTGCACCTGAAAGCTGTCTAGACAAGAATGGCTGAATTAATTTGGTGTAGATGGAGGACTTTGGTGTTCCATTGATCCGATTCACCTGCTGACTCAGTTTTTTGACTCTATTTACAAAACAATGTTTAAAGATTAGCCACAATGTCAATGGGCTTCTCTGTAATAACAGTGGAAACTTTATCTGAAAATTGAGTGTTTAATCTTGTCATTTTACATTATTGACACACTATTTTCCTATTTGGATATTGGAAAGTTGCTTTGACACAATCTGTATTGTTAAAAGCGCTATATAAATAAACGTGACTTGACTTGACTTGAACAGTGCATTCAAAATTTTGACTCATACATTGCCTGGTAGCTGACACATGAAAAGTTTATCTTGCTCATGTTGGATATGAACTCTGTGGTGATGAACGGGAGGATTGGAATAAGTCTGACACACAGCCATAACTGAACAAAGTCTGTGTTCTGTACGTTCTCCAAAGTCAGTGCGTTTAAAGCACCAAAACCATCAGCAACATCCTTGATTGAAGAAACACCCTGAAATAAAAACAAGCTT
This sequence comes from Schizothorax lantsangensis, assembly GCA_027422415.1. Taxonomy (NCBI): domain Eukaryota; kingdom Metazoa; phylum Chordata; class Actinopteri; order Cypriniformes; family Cyprinidae; genus Schizothorax; species Schizothorax lantsangensis. The sequence goes on from CM049841.1 coordinate 45,585,779, forward strand.
CATCATGCTCACATCAATTTAAGGATAACTGACTAACTGTTAATTTAGAAGGGATGAAGCGGCCAGACTGAAGACGCATTGACAAAATGCACCCAGCATGTACAGTGCATCCAGAAATGATTCACAGCGCTTCACTTTTTCCACATTTTGTTATGTTACAGCTGTATTCCAAAATGGATTAAATTCCTTGTTTTCTTCAAAATTCTACAAACAATACCCCATAATGACAATGTGAAAGGAGTTTGTTTGAAATCTTTGCAAATTTATAAAAAAAAATATTAATAATTTACATAAGTATTCACAGCCTTTTCCATGACACTCAAAATTGAGCTCAGGTGCATCCTGTTTCCACTGATCACCCTTGAGATGTTTCTACAACTTGATTGGAGTCCACTTGTGGTAAATTCAGTTGATTGGACATGATTTGGAAAGGCACACACCTGTCTATATGAGGTCCCACAGGTAACAGTGCATGTCAGAGGGGTTATGCTTTATTTCGATAGTCCACTTTAGACGGTCTACTAACTATAAGTAAATTTGTAACTACATGTCAACTACATGTCAACTAATTCTCATTCATTTGTAACTACATGTCTACTAACTCTCAGTAGGGTAGGTTTAGGGTTAGTAGAATAAGTTGACATACTTGCAAAGCTTCTGATAGTCAGTATGTTGTGTGTTGTGGACCCATCAAAATAAAGTGTTAGAAGATATTAAGCAGACAGTCTACTAATACTCTAATAACTGCTAGTAGTCCACTTTAGACATTCTACTAACAGTAAGTAACTTTGCAACTACATGTCAACTAGCAGTCAGTAGAGTATTAGTAGACTGTCTGCTTAATATCTTCTAACACTTTATTTTGATGGGTCCACAACATACAACATACTGACTATAAGAAACTTTGCAAGTATATGTCAACTTATTCTACTAACCCTAAACCTACCCTACTGAGAGTTAGTAGACATGTAGCTGCAAATTAATGAGAATTAGTTGACATGTAGTTGACCTGTAGTTACAAAGTTACTTATAGTTAGTAGAATGTCTAAAGTGGACTATCGAAATAAAGTGTAACCGTATTTTTATATTATTTTTATTTCTTTTTTTTCCTGAAAGAAATGGAAACCTTTATTTAGCAAGGATGCGTTAAATTGGCCAAAAGACCAACTTTTCAAAGAATCTTGAACAATAAAATATTCAGCAGCACAACTGTTTTCAACATTGATAATAATCATAAATGTTTCTTGAGCAGCAAATCAGCATATTATAATGATTTCTGAAGGATCATGTGACACTGAAGACTGGAGTAATGATGCTGAAAATACAGCTTTGATCACAGGAATCAAATACAGTTTAACAGATATTCACACAGAGAACAGCTATCACAATTTTCACAACATTGCTGTTTTTTACAGTGCTTGTGATCAAATAAATGCAGCCTTGGTGAACAGAAGAGACGTCTTTCAGAAATAATTTGGAAAATCTCATTGACTTCTAAAAGGTAACATGCAGCTGCCTCACTCTTTGAACAACAGGTATTTACATATCTGAGCCATCCGATGTCCACCATATTTATATAAAAGTCTACAGACCATAGAATAATGTAGTAAATTCTAAACATATTTCTTTTCAGCACGTGTCAGAATTTTTCACCTGAACTGTAAAATTCACAGGAAAAGTGGTCAGTTTGCTATTTGCAGACTGTCACTTTTCCATATCACATCTTCCATTAATCCATATATAAAATGTACTGTTGCTCTTAAAGAGTGCACATTTTATTCTTATTACCTGATTCTAAGTAACCGTATATTAGTGCCTCATGCATCAGTTTACGACAAAATAATGCATTGTTTGGTAAGCAGAGAGGGAGAAGTAGACCAGAAGCAGAGAGAGAGAGAGAGATCACTCACCAGAGAGCTGAAGTTTTTCAGATTGTTCAGATCACAGTTGTCCAGAGTTTGAATGCTGCTTCCTCTGTAGCAGTGGGAATTAAATATATTTGGATGAAATCTAAAAGCTAAATATTAGGTACTGCATATTAATACTATTTAAGAAGAATACTCACTCAGTAGTTAAACTGCATGATCCTGTTTCTAGGGAAAGCCATATATATTTATTTATTAGTTTGCAGGTACTGACCATACAAAATCTGACTGCAACTTAAAATGTCAGCTTGCTGCTTTTTCAAAAGCATGTTGAACTGGTTAGAAACAGACATTTTAATGTGGTAAATGTTGCTGCTAAACTACTAATGTGATGGCCTCCCCACGTACAGCCATTATAGCTTCAGCTCATACAGCAGTTTGTACTGGTTTTTAGGCTGTGCATTTACTGACTTTGCTGCATTCTATTTTTTATTATAATTTTTTAAATTATATTATATTTATTATTCCTTTATTTTCATCTCTTTTACGTATGTAAAGTATTTTGTCTTATCATTTTGTGCTACAAATAAATTGGCCTTGCCTATCCTAATAGTCTTTAAGCAATTGGAGGAGAAGCTTTTTCCTAAAGCAACACACGCTGTCCAACAGCGACACCAGCAGATTTAGTTTCAGTGAAGGTCTGCGTCTTTTGAGCGCGTTTCGCTTCCTCCTCCTCTTCCTCGGTCCGCGAACCAGGGTTAAGGCTAGAAGGGATACGCTACTGGGCATACACACATCAATACAGCGTAATTTTTGTCACACTGTACAACAATAAGTACTATTTTTTCATTGTTGTAAGGGGTAGGTTTAGGTTTAGGGTAGGTGTAGGTGTAGACGTTAATAAAACACAATCTAAGAGGTAGAAAATTAATTTCATTGTTCGTTTCCGGTCGGATTTGTATCCCTTCTAGCCACAACCGCGAACTAGCTTTAAGGTGCATTACCGCCCCAAGCAGGACCGGATGTACAGTGGAGCAGAATGGGGCGGGGCTACATGTGTCACTCCGCTCACTAACATGCTATTAGTTTGGATGTATTTATATGGTAGGGAAAGTATTTGTACTGTAACACCTGCGCTCATTATATCACACTGGAGAAAATATTTGCAGTGCAATAGTGAGTGTAAATATGAATCAATATGAAATATTACTCCAGTAAAAACATGAGTACTCATTTTAAATGTACATATAAATGTTCTGATCGGACACTAAGGAATCATTAAAATGGAAATGTTAAACCTAATTTGTGGTTACCATGGTGCTTTTTTTATTTTTATTTTTTTGTTTTTTTCTGTAGTAAAACCATTGGACCTAAACTCACAGATTTTTGTCTCTTAATCCCACCACTGCTTCCCATGCATCATCCCATGATACATTTTAACAATATACAATATGATATACAGTGAAAGAGTATATGTACAGTCTACAGTTTGTGTATTTTTTCTTATGACACCCAGGCCTATCCACTAGAGGGCACCACCTTATTATAACTGGTCTCCTTGACAGAATGCACTTTTTTTCCCCATATAAGTCTTTCATACATACTTCATGCATTGAGTTTGGTATCTTTTAGTATGATGTTACTGTCATGCATGCACAAGACATTGTTAAAGTAAGCTCATGTTTAATAATCTCACCGCTTGAATGTGTTGCGTTGCACTGGAAAAAAAAGCAAGTAATATTAAAATTCTGATTAGTATTTCATATTATGATACTGACTGCCTTGATTGAACAATTAAAACAAATAAGTATCAATTCATTTAGATCTAAGGGATTTATAAGGATACACATCTGATTTTGTGAAGACAAACATGGAGCAAAATATAAACATGATTAACTTTTTGGATTTCTCCTGACTCACCTGATTATTATCCAGAGACGCAGATGTTGCTGTGGAAGGATGAGAAGAAAATACAATCAGTGCAATCTTGGAGAAACATCTTATGAATTTACAGGAAGCACATTCATTTTTAAAATAATATTCTGCAATAACATGTTTTGAGATGTAAAATATATTCAGGTGGCTAACTAAGACATCTTTTATTATAATTGTATATTTCTTTCATGCACTGTGTGTGTTTATGTGGATTGTGAGTGTTTGTGCGCATGTGTTTGTATAGAATAGAGATGCTGTTTTGGTAGATTTTGGTCCTTGAGTTGTTACAGCTACTGTCTTTTTTGGATTTGAAGTTTTAGTAATATATGTGGTTGTAGATATTTTAGCAACAGTTGGTGTTGGTTCTTCTTGAGTTGCAGGTACAGTAATTGGCTGTTCTACAGTTGCGGCAGACATCATTGCTTGTGTACTTGCAGTATTTGTCGATCCTTCTAAGGTTTTAGGTAGAGCAGTTCTAAAATCTCCGGTTGTTAAAATATCAGGTTTTTGAACTAGTCATAGTTTGCGCCCCTATCTCTGACGGTGTTGTACTGAAGACTGCTGCTGGTTCTACAGTGCTCGGTGCTTCAGGTGTAGTAGGATGAAAGCCTGTTTGTGTTGAAGGTGTTTTACTAGAAGTGCTTGTGGTTGTTTATGCAGCAGGTGTAGTGAACTGTGTTGTTTTAGAAGTTATAATAAATGTGTTAGCATTGCAGGTGTTGTATCACTAGTGGTTTGTGGAAATGGTGTTGCATCGAGAGTATTTGGCACTACAGTTGTGGTAAGAACTGTAATTCTCGATCTTGCGGATGTAGTAAGAAAAGTAGTTGTTGTTGTTGCTGCAAGCAGTGCTCTAGAGTTGTAGTTTCTGCGTTTGTTGTAAAGACAGTAGAGAGACTTGGAGAGCATGAAGGTGTGGATTCACTTGGTGTTTTGTTTGTTTCCCAGATTTCTGGCAATGTATTGATTGGTTCTGCAGATGTTTTAGTGACAGCAGTCCATTATTCTTGTGTTGCTACAACAGGTGTTTGTTCTGAAGGTGCTGTAGAGCTACTTGTTGTTTCTTCTATAGCTGTTGTATGAATGCTAGATGTTGAAGTCACAGTAAATATTGCTCTCTCAGTTGTAGCAGGGAAGGGGTTTGTTGGTGTCGGAGGTGGTGCACTATCAGTAATTGTTGATGCTTCAATCATTGTAGAGATAGTATTTGTTTTTGCTTCAGTTTCCACACTGGCAGTAGTTTGTGGTAATGCAGATGTTGTAAGATGAACAGCTGTTGCTTCAGGTCTAGTAGGGCTGTTACTTGTTGTTTCAGGGAACGTATTGGTTGGTTCTTCAGATGTTTTAGAGATAGAAGTAGATGTTGCAGATGTTAAATCACTAGACATCTGTGTTGAGGATGCAGCTGTGGTCTTATGTGGTATTATTCCAGCAGAAGTTGTTGGTGCTGTATTTATAATTAATGCAGCTGCAGATGTAGCATAGTTGGAGGTCGCTGGTGTTGCGTGTAGAGCTCAGGCAGTAACTGAGGCATCAGGTGTTGTAGGCACATCAGTTGTTCCTGCAGTTTTTGTATAAATGGCAGTGTTTGTTCCCTCAGCTGTAACGGTTCTCGTAGATACAGCAGTTGTTGGCTTCGCAGCTTCTTGGCAGCCATGGCCTAATGGATAGAGAGTCGGACTTGTAGCCCGAAGGTCGTGGGTTCGAATCTCAGGTCCGGCAGGGATTGTAGTTGGGGGGAGTGAATAACCAGCACTCTCTCCACCTTCAATACCACAACTGAGGTGAGACCCTTGAGCAAGGCACCGAACCCCCAACTGCTCCCCGGGCGCCGCAGCATTGGCTGCCCACTGCTCCAGGTGTGTGTTCACTGCTGTGTGTGTGCACTTGGATGGGTTAAATGCAGAGCACAAATTCCGAGTATGGGTCACCATACTTGGCCACACACCACTTCCCTTTCCCTTTTTCTTCCCTTTTTTTTGTTCCTGCAGATGCTGCATTGACAGTGGTGGTTGGTGCATCTGTTGTTTTGTTAAAATCATCCGTCACTTCAGTTGTATGTATAACAGTAGTTATTTGATCTGTTGCTGTCTGGGATACAGCACTGAGAGATCCAGATGTAGTTTGTGCGGCGGTTGCCGTGGAGAAATTTGAAGGCAAGGGAGCGTATAATGACATTTGCCTTGATTGAATTGTTAACATGTCCTTGATACTCTTCTTCTTGTTCTTGTTCTTTTTTTTCTTTCTTTCTTTCTTTAAATCTCAATATAATTCAAATTCTAAACTGCTTCAAGACTAAATAAGAAAATGCAGGGGTCAGCACTCAATGTTTAATAAGAAATGAGAGGAACATGCAAAGCAGCACCAGATGAAGAATTTCCCATTTGTTTGTTTTTCCCACAAAACATGTGTGTACAGGGATTAAGGAATGCTCTTTCAAGCTACCAGTGACATTAACAGAACAAAGGCAAAGAGCATGCATACAGGGATATATGGCGTAATGAAGGACGTCTGTGAAATCAGTAGCCATGCATGCATGATTCATCTTCATAAAGAAGTGAGGATCCATACTGAGCAGACCACTATCTTCAGCTGGACTGACTGAAGTGCAGCCGAGTCGAAAGCTCTCAGAAAGGACTTTTCCAAGGATATTACCGTGTTGATGACATTGTAGGTTAAGTTGCGTTGTTGTGTTTTGTGTCCATTTAGCATGTTGCTTTGATAAGAATGTGTGTGTGTGTGTGTGGTGTAGGGTTGGTGTAGGGTGATAGAAAATACAGTTTGTACAGTTTAAAAACCCATTATGCCTATAGAGTCCCCATAAACCTATGGGGACATAAAATAGAGTGTGTGTGTGTGTGTGTGTGTGTGTGTGTGTGTGTCTCACCCATACAGAGGGCAGACAGCAGTATGAGTCTGCCAAGCATGATGTGTCGTCGCATCTTGCTCTCAGTTCATTGTTTATGCTGCGAGGGTGAAAACAGATTTATTATTCAACATACAAAATGTGTGAATTTGTAATTCAGTGGATTACATTGTTTATGAGATCATATATAATTTCTCTGCTGTGATGCAGATGTCAGCATGTGGTGCCGGAGGTCCAGAGAAATTCAGGGTAAACAAAGTGAACACTGTTTTAAGAATAGTTTGTCTTTAGGACTTTTCACACTGTGCTTAACCCTGGTTTCTTTTTTCAAACCAGGCTTTTAAGCTCAGGCAAGTAGTGCTCCACACTACAGTTTTAAAAGGTGGTTAGCACTGCTTTTAACTCTGAGTTCTGCAAAAGCAGCACTAACCCTGCTCACGATTAGCAGTTTTGTAAACAGTGTGAAATGAGCACACGGCCACAGAACAGCCAGAATACGTTGACAATTTCCAGCCCCAAAGCTCTCCAAAACCCACCCACTCCATGAAAAAAATAAACACCCAAAACATTCAATGCCAAAATAATATGATAGGATTTTATTGTTATGATAAGGACCATTTTTACCTCACCTAAATATTTATGACAAAACAAAATTATAAAAATTAACCAAATTCCCAAACAGGAGAGCATTACAACAAGAGGATTGATCAAACAAATACAATAAAAGAATGAGCAAATATGACAAAAAAAATATCCAAACAGGAAGACACCAACCCTTGGAAAAGCATATGCATCATTAATCACTGTCAACAGAAGAAAAAATTATAATTGGAAATTCAAGTTAAAATTTTACTATCAAGTTAAAAAATTCAACTAAATTCAAGAAAGGCAAGTATGAATTTAGCAACTACGGGTGGGCCATCGATCCTAATATCGATTGTATCGATACGAGCATTGGTATTAGATTGGCAAATAAGTTATTTTATGGCTAAAAATGGAAACAATGAAAACTGCAATATGTGTAGGAAGGATATTTACTACTGTGGCAGCAACACCAACTTATACAAATACACTAAAGACACGAAAAAGAGAACGAGCTATAAGCGCCGATTTATGTTTCTGCCGGAGGATGCCTAACAGTCCTCTGCACAGTTCAACAAATATTATTATATTATAACCAATCACACTCGATGTGACAATGTGCAAATGCCTTGGCAATACACAACAGCTATAACCCCATACAATATAGCCACACATGGTGGAATGAGTCTACGATGTACTTAGGTTTACAATGCTTTTAGGAAACGCAGCCCAGACTAGTGATGAGTCCATCAGTCAGTCATAATGCTTAGCTTATTCTTTCTATAAACCAACGTTGATCATGGATAGCTACAATCCTGCAGAGTTTTGCTCCAACCTTGATAAAAACTCACCGGCCTGTAGCTTTCTAGTAACACTTGGAGCTTAATTAGCTTGTTCAGGTGTGTTTGATTAGGGTTGGAGATGAACTGTGCTCTCCAGGACCGACGCTCTACATGTGACACAGCTGAGCTCTGTAACTCTGATCAATTACATTTTACATTTACATTTACATTTAGTCATTTGGCAGACGCTTTTATCCAAAGCGACTTACAATTGGGGAGTACATAAAGCGATTCATCTTGAAGAGGCAATCAGACAGAGGAAGTGCTCGTAACACCAAGTCTCAGTCATTGTTCAAATAAGTACAAGCTAGCAAGGGAAGGAGAGAAAGATAAAGGGAAAGTTTTTTTTTTTTTTTTTTTTTTTTAAAAACAAGTTTAGGATGAAGTCAAGTAGTGCCGAAAGAGATGAGTTTTCAGTTGTTGCTTGAAGATTGACAGGGATCCAGCATTCCGGATAGGGGTGGGAAGATTATTCCACCATCCAGGAATGGTGAATGAGAATGTTCTGGAGAGTGATTTTGAGCCTCTCTGTGATGGTACCACAAGGCGTCGCTCACTAGCAGATCTCAGACTTCTGGAGGGGATGTAGATTCGTAATAGTGAGTGGAAGTAGGAGGGTGCTGAGCCTGTGGTCATTCTGTATGCAAGCATCAGTGTCTTGAACTTGATGCGAGCTGCCACTGGTAGCCAGTGCAGTGAGATGAAGAGAGGTGTAACATGGGTTCTTTTGGGCTCATTGAAGACCAGTCGTGCCGCTGCATTCTGAATCATTTGTAGAGGTTTGATTGTGTTTGATGGAAGACCAGCCAGAAGAGCATTGCAGTAGTCCAGCCTAGAAACGACAAGGGCCTGGACAAGAAGTTGCGCAGCATGCTCTGTCAGGAAGGGCCTGATTTTTCTGATGTTGTGTAGCGCAAACCTGCAAGATCGAGCAGTCTTTGCAATGTGCTCTTTGAAGGTCAGCTGGTCATCAAAGATTACACCAAGATTTCTGACCGAAGTTGATGGGGTAATTATTGATGTGCCTAATTGAATCGAGAAGTCATGCTGTAGGGTCGGAGTGGCAGGGACGACAAGAAGCTCAGTCTTTGCCAGGTTGAGCTGTAGGTGATGTTCTTTCATCCATGCTGAGATGTCCGCCAGGCAGCCTGAGATCCGTGCAGCTACCGTTGGATCATCTGGTTGAAAAGAGAGATAGAGCTGTGTGTCATCGGCGTAGCAATGGTAGGAGAAGCCATGTGCCTGTATGATGGGTCCCAGTGATGTAGTGTATGTGGAGAAGAGGAGGGGTCCAAGAACCGATCCCTGAGGAACCCCAGTGACCAGTTGATGTGCTTTGGATACCTCCCCACCCCAGGCCACCCTGAAGGACCTACCGGTGAGATAGGATTCAAACCAGCGAAGTGGAATCCCAGTGATGCCCAGCGATGAGAGGGTGGACAGGAGGATCTGATGATTGACAGTGTCAAAAGCAGCAGAAAGATCGAGCAGAATGAGGACTGATGATTTGGAATCGGCCTTTGCGACTCGCAGGGCTTCAGTGACTGAGAGTAGCGCAGTCTCTGTTGAATGGCCATTCCTGAAACCTGACTGTTTAGCATCCAGTTTGTTGTACTGTGAAAGAAATAGTGAGAGCTGGTTGAAGACAACTCGTTCGAGTGTTTTCACTACGAATGGAAGGAGAGAGACGGGTCTGTAGTTTTCTAAAAGAGAAGTGTTTAATGTAGGTTTTTTGAGCAGTGGGGTTACCCGGGCCTGCTTGAACGCTGTGGGGAAGATGCCAGTGCGGAGAGATGTGTTGATAATGTGTGTGAGTGCCGGTAAGAGTGTGGGAGAGATTGCTTGGAGAAGGTGAGAGGGGATTGGGTCAAGAGGACATGTTGTAGGATGGCTGGAGAGGAGATTGCTGTTGCTGTTTCTAGTGTCATTTCTGGTGTGAATGAAAGCGGAGTGAATGTGGAGTGCTAAGCTCCATCTATTTGCACCCATTCTGCTGATTTGGAGACCAGTCGTGAATCCTCACTTTGACGGGGGTTGAATCCAGAAAAGCATATCAGCACACTACTCTTGCTGTTTCTACCATATAAGGATGTTTCTTTTACAATTAGTAATTTACACACTACTTGATCTTACATTGTTCATTATGTATGTATTTATTATTGATACTCAATTAGTAATATAGTTCAATCTTTGTTGTGAACAGTTTTTTGCTGCTTAATGTATTTTAGTGGAAACCGTGATACATTATATTTTTCAGGATTCACAGATGAACAGAAAGAACAGCATTTGTCTGAAATAGAAACCTTTTGTAAGATTATAAATGTCTTTACTTTCACTTTTGATCCATTTAATGCATCCTTGATGAATAAAATTATTAATTTCTTTATTTAAAAAAAAAAACAGTTTTCAACACTGATAATAATACTAATAATCAGAAATGTTTCTTGAGCAGCAAATCAGCATATCAGACTGATTTCTGAAGGATCATGTGACACTGAAGACTGGAGTAATGATGCTGAAAATTCAGCTTTGGTCACAGGAATAAATTACAGTTTAACACGTATTCACATAGAAAACAGCTGTTTTAAATTATAATAATATTTCACACTTTCTACTGTATTTTCTCATCTTTGGTGACCAGAAATACTTTTTTTTTTTTTTATGTTAATTATTCCATATGTTTGACTGGTGGTGCATTTCTGATGTCAGCATCATTTGGTATATACAGTCAGGTCCATAAATATTGGGACATCGACACAATTCACAATTCACAGTTTGCATATGTGCCTCCCACTTGTTAAGGGACCAAAAGTAATGGGACAATTGGCTTCTCAGCTGTTCCATGGCCAGGTGTGTGTTATTCCCTCATTATCCCAATTACAATGAGCAGATAAAAGGTCCAGAGTTCATTTCAAGTGTGCTATTTGCATTTGGAATCTGTTGCTGTCAACTGTCAAGATGAGATCCAAAGAGCTGTCACTATCAGTGAAGCAAGCCATCATTAGGCTGAAAAAACAAAACAAACCCATCAGAGAGATAGCAAAAACATTAGGCGTGGCCAAAACAACTGTTTGGAACATTCTTAAAAAGAAGGAACGCACCGGTGAGCTCAGCAACACCAAAAGACCCGGAAGACCACGGAAAACAACTGTGGTGGATGACCGAAGAATTCAACACCAAAAGACCCGGAAGACCACGGAAAAGAAAACACCCTTCACAACAGTTGGATGACCAGATCAAGAACACTCTTTCCCTGGTGAGGAGGTAGGTGTATGTGTGTCACAACAGTTGGCAACAATCAAGAGAAGACTTCACCAGAGTGAATACAGAGGGTTCACCACAAGGAGGTAGGTAAACCATTGGTGAGCCTGTGTGTCAAAAACAGGAAGGCCAGATTAAGAGAAGACTTCACCAGAGTGAATACCAAACGACATCTAAAAAAGCCTTCACAGTTCTGGAACAATTGGTGATCCTATGGACAGATGAGACCAAGATCAACTTGTACCAGAGTGATGGGAAGAGAAGAGTATGGAGAAGGAAAGGAACTGCTCAAAAAAGCCTTCACAGATCCTAAGCATACCACCTCATCAGGACAGATGAAGCATGGTGGTGGTAGTGTCATGGCGTGGGCATGTATGGCTGCCAGTGGAACTGGTTCTCTTGTATTTATTGATGATGTGACTGCTGACAAAAGCAGCAGGATGAATTCTGAAGTGTTTCGGGCACCTCATATTATCTGCTCATGGTGGTGGTAGTGTCAGCCAAATGCTTCAGAACTCATTGGACGGCGCTTCAGTGGAGTGCAGATGGACAATGACCCAAAGCATACCGCAAAAGCAACCAAAGAGTTTTTGAAGGGAAAGAAGTGGACTGTTACAAAAGCAATGGCCAAGTCAATCACCTGAATTCCTGAATCCGATTGAGCGGGCAATATTATCATTTCACTTGCTGAAGACAAAACTGAAGGGAAAATGCCCCAAGAACAAGCAGGAACTGAAGACGGTTGCAGTAGAGGCCTGGCAGAGCATCACCAGGACGGCGCTGAAACCCAGCGTCTGGTGATGTCTATGCGTTCCAGACTTCAGGCTGTAATTGACTGCAAAGGATTTGCAACCAAGTATTAAAAAGTGAAAGTTTGATTTATGATTATTATTCTGTCCCATTACTTTTGGTCCCTTAACAAGTGGGAGGCACATATGCAAACTGTTTTTGAAGGGAAAGAAGTAATTCCTACACCGTTCACCTGATTTGGATGTAAATACCCTCAAACTAAAGCTGAAGTCAGTCTTCAGTTAAAGCACATCTTGTTCGTTTCATTTGATTTCACTTGCTGATCCATTGTGGTGGTGTATAGAGCCAAAAAATGTTAGAATTGTGTCGAAGGGAAAATGTCCCAATATTTATGAACAAGACCTGACTGTATATTAGGGATGGGAAGATCGGTTGCCCGATTAGAGGCTCGGCAGAGCATGCATCGGAATAAAAAGTTAACCCAGCGTGCGGTGGTGATGTCATCGGTTTAAAAAGTGTGCATCAGCTACAAGTTGGCATTTATATCGCGATGCATCGTTTATAAAATATTTGCAACCAAGTATTAAAAAGTGAAAGTTTGATTTATGATTATTATTCGTCTTCGTTTCTCCTCGAAGGAACCCTTAACAAGACGCTGCGTCCAAAAGACGCTAAGGGAACAAACCTTCAGCGTGACCGGCTCTGAATCCAAATGCAATTCACCTGTCCTACAGGATGTAAATACGGAATGTCACGGGCGAGGTGACAAACTAAAGTAATGACCAGCTGGTATAAAAGCACGTGCGGTGAAACCGTTAAAGCGTCAGCTTGTTCTAGAATGAAGCAAGCGCTGGCAGGGATGCCGGAAGTGTGTGGTGGTGTATAGAGCCAAAAAATGCGACGCAGTGTCGATCTCGTTCCTTCGAATATTTATGGACTGACTGTATATTAGGTGGGAAGATCTCCCGATTAGCTCGGTGCATAATAAAAAGTTAACGTGCGGTGCATCGGTTTAAAAAGTGTGCCTAAGTTGGCATTTATATCGCGATTCCTCTTCGTCTTCGTTTCTCCTCGAGGAACTCGAGCTGCGTCCAAAAGACGCTAAGGGAACGAGATACCCACGGCGCCAGACTTACCAATCCCTGCCCCGTGTGTATCCAAGCGGAGCACAACTAAGGCGAGAGGATGGAAGAACCTGGGGTGGCTCGCATGTCCAGGCCATAGAACCTGACAAAAGTCAGGGGCGTAGACCATCCCGCAGCATTGCAGATGTCCTGAATTGGGACACCTGCGAGAAAGGCCTTGGAGGCCGCCACACTCCTAGTGGAATGAGCCTTGACTCCCATCGGCGAGGGGAGTTCAGAGGACTCATACGCAATATGAATGACATCGACAATCCACCGACTGAGGGTCTGCTTAGAAGCAGGACAACCTCTTTTAGGGGGACCAAAGCAAACTAGCAGTTGGTCCGCCTTTCTCCACATGGCAGCTCTGTGGACGTATGCGTCCAGTGCTCACACTGGACACATACAATTAAGCTTTTGCTGGTCAGGCTCCCGAAAGGGAGGAGGACTAAAGGCCTGCAGTACTACAGGCTGTGGTGTGACCGAAGGAACCTTGGGGACGTACCCTGCTCGAGGGTATAAAAAGGCTTTGGCCATACCAGGCGCAAAGTCCAAGTGTGTAGGGGCCACTGACAGGGCCTGCAAATCCCCAACTCTCTTCAGAGACGAAATCGCCAGAAGAAACACGGTCTTCAGGGTGAGGTGGCGATCTGTGATCTCCTCAATAGGCTCGAACGGAGGCCTACAGAGAGCATCTAATACCACAGCCAAGTCCCAAGGAGGGATCCGGGACTGTACTGGAGGCCTTAGCCTCAGTGCACCACGGAGGAAACGTGTCACAAAGGGGTGTCTGCCCACTGACTGTCCACCAAGAGAGGCGTGGTAGGCCGAAATTGCCGCCACATAAACCTTCAAGGTGGAGTGGGTTAACCCTGCGGAGAGTCGAGCCTGCAGGAACTCCAGCACTGTACCAACCGGGCAGTTAACTGGGTCGAGCTGGCGATCTCTGCACCATGAAGTGAAAAGTTTCTACTTCAGGGCGTACAGTTTCCTCGTTGAGGGAGCTCTGGACTGGAGGATGGTCTCAACAACCTTGGTTGAGAGACCGGACGCTATGAGCCGTGCCCCCTCAGGGGCCACACCCACAGCCTCCATAACTCCGGGTGGGGATGCACCAGTGTGCATCCTTCCTGTGAGAGGAGATCCCTCCTGACTGGAATCTCCCAAGGAGAGCCGTCGAGGAGGGAAATCAGATCCGAGAACCATACTCGGCCCGGCCAGAACGGCGCTACTAATAGCAGCCGAACTCCGTCCCGGTGCACTCTCTCCAGAACTCCAGGGAGCAGAGCAATCGGGGGAAAGGCGTACAGACGAAGCCTCGGCCACGTCTGTACCCAGTGGGGCTGGATGAAGTAGAGAGTACCAGAGGGGACATTGCGCTGTCTCCTGAGTAGCGAAGAGGTCCACCTGAGCCTGGCCAAACACTCTCCATATCTGTTTCACCACCTCGGTGTGAAGCATCTATTCCCCGGGCAAAGGCCCCTGTCTCGACAGGGTGTCTGCCCCAACATTGAGATGCCCAGGTATGTAAACTGCTCTGAGTGAGAGGAGTTTGCCCTGGGCCCACACAAGGATCTGGTGCGCCAACCTGTACAGGTGACGCGACCTCAGACCTCCTTGGTGGTTGATATAAGAGACCACCGCTGTGTTGTCGGTGCGAACTAACACATGGTGACCTCTTAGGTCTGGGAGAAAGTATTTCAGAGCCTGAAACACGGCCAGCATCTCGAGCCTGTTGATGTGCCAAGCGAGATGATGACCTCTCCACAGACCGCGGGCAGGGTGGCCACTCATGACCGCTCCCCAACCGGTGAGGGATGCGTCCGTCGCTAGCGTTACGCGGCGACACGGAGCTCCCAGCACCGGGCCCTGAGACAAGAACCAAGGTTGTCTCCACATGTCTAAGGCACGTAGGCAACGCCGCGTGACCTTGATCATGCGAAGCGGGTTTCCCCTCGGGGAGAACCCCTTGGTCTTGAGCCACCACTGTAGGGGTCTCATGTACAGCAGGCCAATAGGTATCACGTTGGACGCAGCTGCCATCAGACCCAGCAGCCTCTGAAACTGCTTGACAGTGAGTGACTGGCCTTCTTTCACCCTCCTGACTGTCGTGAGGATCGACTCGATCCGAGCAGGGGACATATGTGCCTGCATCGTGGTCGAATCCCACACCACTCCCAAATAAGTGGTTCTCTGTAATGGAGAAAGCACACTTTTCTTGGGGTTCAGTCTTAACCCCAACACTTTCATATGAGCGAGAACAACATCTCGATGTTGAGCCGCTCTTCGCTCTGATTGAGCGAGAATCAACCAATCGTCGATATAATTGAGTATGCGGACGCCCTGTAGCCGCAGCGGAGCTAACACGGCGTCCACACACTTCGTAAAAGTGCGAGGTGAGAGTGCTAGGCCAAAGGGAAGTACCCGATATTGGTAAGCTTTGCCCCTGAAAGCAAACCTCAGGAACTTCCTGTGAGTGGGAAGGATGGAGACATGGAAGTATGCGTCTTTTAGATCGATCGCGACAAACCAGTCCTCGGACCTGATTTGAGACGCGACCTGCTTGAGAGTAAGCATCTTGAACTTCAGCCTGCTGACTGAGCGGTTCAACTGCCGCAGATCTAAAATGGGACGCAACCCTCCATCCTTCTTTGGAACTATGAAGTACCGGCTGTAGAACCCGGACTCTCTTTCGTGAAGAGACATCACCTCGATGGCCTCCTTCCTTAAGAGAGTATTTACCTCCTGTTCCATTACCAGAGCCTGCTCGGGGCCCACCAAAGTGGAATTCACCCCGTTGAATTGAGGCGGACGAGAACCGAACTGGATTCTGTAGCCTCTCTCTACAGTACGCAGGACCCATCGAGACACATTTGGCAGTAGTTTCCACGCTGCCAGATAGTCTACTAAGGGAACCAGTCTCTCGAGACTGGCCTCTGGTGTAATTAGAGCGGCTAGTTTGGTATCCTGGAACGGCACACCGGCAGGAGAAAGCCAAACTAGCTGCTGCAGAGACCCCCGAAGGGGTGGCGAGCATCTCAGCTCCGCTACGTTTCCGGGCGGAAGAGACTGAGATGTGTGCTCGCTGGAGACCACTGCGCCCTGGGACACCATAAGTGGCAGGGTTGGCAGATCGATCTCCTGAGGGCACTGGGGCGAAACAGGCACCGTACGCTGCGGTGACCGCTGTTCCACCCCAGCGGGGGCTACCCTCATAAGCCCTGGTCCACAAACATCAGGGCTTCTTGGTCGAAGACCTCCTAGCCTGAAGAACGGTCCGCAGATCCGGCTTAGGCTGGGAGGTCTTTGACCGTGCACCCTTCTTACCACCCCGACTCCGCCTACGCGGAGGCGCACGGGTGGCAACGCTCTCTTTTTGAGCTTCCCTATATGAGGAACCAGCACGTGGCAGGGGCTGCTCTCGCCCAGCAGCCCCTTGAGTTAGAGAGCGTCGAGGGAGAAACCGCTGGAACGCCGCCGCCTGCCTTCCCGCCTCCTGGTGCCTGTCGACAACGGTGTCAACAGCATCACCAAAGAGGCCAGAAGGCGACAGCGGGGCGTCCAAAAGGAAGACACTGTCACGGTCCTTGATATCTGACAGGGTCAACCAGAGATGCCTCTCCGCTGCTACCAGGGCTGCCATAGACCGCCCAATGGCACGGGCGGTCTCCTTGGCAGCGCGGAGAGACAAATCAGTGGTTCTGCGGAGCTCACAAATGTCGTCCGCACTAAATCCCTCGCCCTCATCTAACTCTTTAAGCAGATCAGCCTGGTACGCCTGCAACACCGCCATAGTGTGCAGGCATGAACCGGCCTGACCTGCTGCCGCGTACCCCTTGCCCACCAGCGCTGACGATGTGCGCAGCGGCTTGGTGGGCAGGGTCGGAGCCTTCAGAGATGACGCCGCGTCA
>CM049841.1:45607914-45760414 GCA_027422415.1 Schizothorax lantsangensis
TTGGGGGTTCAGTGCCTTGCTCAAGGGTCTCACCTCAGTCGTGGTATTGAGGGTGGAGAGAGTGCTGGTTATTCACTCCCCCACCTACAATCCCTGATGGACCTGAGACTCGAACCCACGACCTTCGGGTTACAAGTCCGACTCTCTATCCATTAGGCCACGACTTAATTAAATGAAAATTAAATGAACAGGATCTAGTGGCAACAGTTTCACTTGGGACACACCGAACACAGAACAACACAACCGTGTAGAAAGCATCAGTAATGGACGACTGAACCGAACCGAACACGGGGCTTAAACACACTAGGAACCAGGGGTGTAGCCACGGGTGTGCCAGGGTGTGCCGGTGCCACCCACAGTGGCAGCTGGCACACCTAAAACTAGATGCAGAATAATTTTTTTATAATCGTAATATGCGGCGCTAGGGAGGGTTTAGCAGGTGCTCAAGCACCCCTAAGAAAGACCAAAGCACCCCCATATCACCCCCGGCCCACAAATAAAAAAATAAAAAAATTAAAAACATTTGACTCATTACGCATGCATAACTCGTACATTGCAATATAACGTGACGTGATTAGCTGGCGCACTTTTCGAAATGTCACAGCATTTTATTTTAAAAACGGATCGGTTCCTTGTGCCAAGTAGGCCTGCCCCCGACTAAAGATTTTTCTAGTCAACTAGTCACACATTTATATTAAATTGATTAATATAATAACCTAACCATCCTTTAATAGGCGTATAGCCTATTCGGCGCTCAAGCACGCCCATAAAGCTTGCACCGGCAAAAGTAATGATTATGAATGTGTTGGGGGGGGGGGGACATTTTAATTATTTGTTAATAAACTAATGCTTTCTTCTCAGTCAGTGTCAGCTGAAAAGATGAAGTTGCCGAATGCCGACGCTGCACTCGCCATCTTCACATGAACGTGTCTTGAATAGAGAAATGCACCTTTTCATTCCAGCTACGTAATTAGATATTTTAGTTTTTGAATTGGTTCGTTTAACAGACATTTCAAGCTTTCTATGGATTGCCGTGATGCGCTCCATTTCACGGAGACTGCATGAGACGGCCGAAAGCGCATCTTGTTTATTTTCTTTATTTTACAAAAGCACAACCTTTTGGTGTTATCGTGAGTGTACATAAATAAATCAGAAAAAGTTCTTTCCACAGGGGAAAAAAAAAAGTGCAAGGGATTGCACGGGCGCCTCCATGTCACGCAGTAAGTGCGAGGCTAATAATCAAGTTGATATGTGCACATACTGACATATGGTGCATATTCATCTAAAAGAAACAGCTGTGGCAATGCCCGAAACAGCAGCAGTGATCGGGAATGTGGAACAATGGCAAATTCTCTCTCTTTATTTTTCTTTCTTTCTTTCTTTATTACTTGATTATTTACAAAAATACTAGCTTTTTTACTTCGTATACATGAACAAGTACTTACTGATAATAAATTCTCAAAACTTATATTACACATGACCACATGTTTACAGGATAATTGCCTTTATTTTCGTTAAATACAGTTCTTAATACAACATATTTTACAGTTTAAACAACAAGCACAGCTATGTAAACTTTTAAACTGCTTAATTTGTGTGTAAACACCTATGTGAAAAAGCTTATTCTGGCCAGTAGCTATTAAATGCAACATGCAATTTAAAATATATTTTTTCTCTTTTCTTCTTTCTTCGGCTATTATTAATATCTTGCAGATTCTGCAAGTTGTATGTAAACTTATGACTTAAAAATTTGTCGCGAATAAAGTGAAAATTAAATAAAAAGTCAAGTCTATTGCAGCATTAAATTTAGATCTGCGCATGGTACATTTCTTTTCATGAGTTTTTACAGCGTTTCGCGTTATAACCAATCACACGATTCTGTTGATTTTGGCAAGTCAGAGGCGTTCAGATGAGTCATCAGTCTGGCGAATTCAGAAACAAGAAAGTGTTTTTTACATTGCAGACAGCATCACTGATTGTAATTGGAGCTTTTTTAGAGTGCTTACACTCACGCTAGACTCTGATAATGTAAATGTTCTTTTTTTGCTTGCTGTTTAATTTGTTCGTTGTTTGAATAACCGTGGCGGTGTTATAATTTGAAACTTAAAATGTCTTTTTATTAAGCCTGTGATCATCAGGTTAAATACAAATTCTGTCTTATTAAAATATATTGTAACATAAATGGTACTTGACTAAAAGGAGTTTATGATGTGTGTGTAGTTAATGATTAGGCTAGTGGTTTGAGCGCGTTTGACTAGAAACTATAGTGCAGTTAAAGAGCTGTTATATGTGATTGTCAGTGGCTGTCTTGATGAGCAAGAAAGCTTCGGAAAATGGCTCATAAAAAGGACGAGGACGTGAATGCTTTTACAAGTTGGAATCTAAAGTGACAGTAATATGGCGTGAACATTTCACATGAAATTCTGTCAGTGAGAGGGGAGTTGTAGGGGCGCGCAAGAAAAATACAACCGCACTATATCTCTGGTCATTGTAATATGCAACTAATTTAATGTTTGGATTTTTTTTAGATTGTGTGTAATCACAAAAAAAAAAAGTATCCTGTGGATGATCGAGGAGCACAAGAAGAATCTGGAGGGGCACGTAGCGAGCCTGAGTTATGAGTAGGCTATATCAGCCCAGTCTGTTCTGTAACGTTAGTTATGCAGAGTCAGATTTGTTTGCACATTAATCTGGCAATAAATGTGGCACAACCAGTTTTTCTGATGCACACCCAGAGTCCCGTTTCTGGCTGCGCTACTGCTAGGAACTAATCAGAGTGAACAGAAACAGTTGTGAACCAATCTGAAACAATGGAAACTAACTAGTGGCAGGAAAATGGGAACAAAAGAAACTGGGTCAAACACGGAAAACTAGAACAAATCCCAAAACAGAACATACCAATTATAAGGTTACTTCATAAGAAAAGAAAACGTTTCGTCCTGTTCTGTGTGATTTCTGCTGCTAGCTCATTTCAAAAGATTACACAACGTTAAACAAGACGAGACTTTAAAACCTTACAAAGACTAACGATTCCTGAACTGTGGCGTTTTCTCAGCCATGCTGTGACTGACACTAGCGCCATCAAATACACCACAGATGTTTCAACACATACAAACTGAACATTTCAGAATCCAACAAAACAAAACAAACTAAACTTGTAAATGTTATAAATTAGTAGCTACATATAAACAACGAGACCAGGCTGGAAATGCTTGGAGAGGACTGTGTTCTACTAGTTGAGACAACATTTGGGTGACTTCAGTTGGTCTGGCATGGGCTTTAATGTAGTTTCAAAAAATTTGCAGTTCTTAATATTTGGGACTTGAAAGGTTTCGTATACGGTGAAATACGGCGTATATATTGATTTTTGGTTTAACAGTGTGTTTAATTGCATGTATAATGTATTTTATTATTCAGGTTTTTGCTGCTATAACAATGAAGAAAAGTCACTATGCCACAAAACCGTATGTATTCAAATTGATTTATTTTTTCTTGACAGTTTTTCTGCTATATTTTATTATTATTATTATGTGTGTATGATCTTAATTTGTTTTTGGTTCTTGTTGCACTGTGAAACAAGGAACATTTCACTACATTACAGCACTGTATGTTATTCATACAAATAATGGTCCTTGAACCTTGATGCTGGAGTGAAAATTATTTTTTGAAATAATGTTAACAATAATAATATCCATGAGGCACTATCTTTATATCGCATCTAACGTGTGTCATCGGGCTGGAATTGGCATCTCAAACAAAACATTGCTGCTGTGTGTGTGTGTGTGTGTGTGTGTGTGTGTGTGTGTGTGTGTGTGTGTGTGTGTGTGTGTGTGTGTGTGTTTCTGGTTGGGTTTCTCAGGAATGTCGCTCCTCAGGTCTTTTGCTGTGATCTTAACAGCTGTTTGAGAGCTGAATCACACAAATTAAAGAACTGAATTAGCCAACAAATCCAATGCAAACACAACCACACCCAACATTTTTGGAACGTCTCCAGGATTTTTAGGTGGAGCCCTAAGATTTACCAGAAACACCTTGACCTTCCTGAAGAGGAAAGCTGGTATCACAACATGTGCCCTGACCCCGTTTCTCTCTCAGAGCTCAGACTCTATGACTATTAGTTAAGGGCGTAATATTTGAGTTAATTTGATCCTTTCCCAATGCAGCTAAGTTTTAGCTACACAATATGTTTTAATAGAGTTTATAAGTTATTTAGTTATATATTTCATTTTTATATATTTAATTCTAAGTTAAGCTACTCATAAATATGGTTTAAGGCAATGGCTTTTTTTTCAAATTAAATGAGCTTACAGTTTTTGTTTTCAGCAGCTTGCACACATTTTCAAAACTTTGCCTCTTTTTTTCAAAACTTTACACAAATCCAAGAATTGCACACAAAATGCAAAATGCCTCACATCTCTTGCAAAATGAAGCACTGCATTCAAAATATCACAAACACATCTCAAAAGCAAACATTTGTAAACACCTTAATATTACAGTTTTTTTTAATTGGTTTGGTACTATTTTCACAAGTAAGGTGTAAATTTTCAAAACTCTTAGTACAAAACTTTAAACTGATCACACTTGTAACTAGTCATTCTTTCAAAACCTGATCTCATAATTTCATTGTAGTTGCACATATATTCAATTCCACATATTTATTGTTTCAGAACACAAGATCATTGGGATATGAATTGAAACCATTTGGCTTAATCACCAAGACACAACAGTAAGATCTTCTTTCAACTTAGTGCTTTTAACATTCAGTTAATTCAAGAGCAAAGAATGCAAGATACATGTTTCAAATCACCTTTGTTGCTGAAATAATTACAGCAATAGAGGCAATTACTGTCATGTTAGAAAATACACTTGCATTACCTAGCTTGCATAACTTGCATAAAATGCATAATGTTTGTAAAAGTATTTATACAGCGTTTTACTGGATCAAAAGGTGTGATGAAGATATGACATGCCCATAAGGCTTGGTGCTAGACAGAGTTTACTGTCAATGCAGTATGACATATGACTGAATCTACACTGTAACTGCACTTTTCAGATGAGTTATAGTAATGTGCAGTCTCTACCATGGTAATGCCTCTATATACAGTATCACATGGTGTAATGTAATGTAAAATGCTGTATTTGATGCCATCTGTCTCCCTTCTTCTGATACATCTCTGATCAATCGCTGATCAGTTCCTCTCCCTTGTATCCTGCTGTATGTTCACAAATGGCAAAACACACAGTTTTACAAATGAGGACGTCCGTCCGTGTGTGTGTGTGTGTGTGTGTGTGTGTGTGTGTGATTTTGCTCACTTCTGGGTACCAATTTGTCCCCAAGATATGGGTAAGTAAGTACACACACACAAGTATTCCTATCATTATGATAACATTTCATAGGAGTAATGGGTTTTTTAGCATACTGTACAAACTGTATATTCTATCCCCCTACACTAACCCTACTCCTAAACCTACCCTTACAAAAAATATGTTTTTTTTATAGAAAAAAAGTCTCCCACAAGGAAAAGGATTTCAGATCTTTGCCATCTTTGAGGAACATTTTGTTCCCATAACATAGGGTTTACCTGAACCACACACACACATGTGCAAAATAGTGGTTATCATCTAAGATAAATCACTTATAGTGCAAAAAATATATATTCATTACATTTTATTGCCCCTAAATTGCAAACAAGTTCTTTAGAAATGATATCTATATCTATAGAATCTATATCTATAGGTATCTATAGCAGCACCAAATGATTCACTGATTAACCATTAAGATGAGTTAGATTAAATAATAGACAAATGTATGAAACATGAAAATGAAAAGTTTGATAGTAAGAGCGTTATGAAAAGCAGTTACTGTGAATGAAACATTGATATAGATGAAACAATTATTTTGTGTAGTGAAAAGGATACTTTGTGATTGTGTGTATTGTACTAAGACAATTGAAAATATGCTGAAATGTTTGAAAAAAGTGCACTTTTGATGATCTGTTGTGATATTAGTACTAAGAGTTTTGAAAATGTACCAATTGCTTGTGAAAATAGTACCAAACCAATTTTAGAAAACTGTAATTCCTGTTAGATTTTTGAGTGTTACATAGAGAACTGTGTGTTGTGTTTTGTAAAAAAGTGTTTAATGAAATTGAGGCTAAGAATCAGTGTATGGTTTTTGCAGATTTGGAGTGTGCTTCTGCTGTTTGAGAGTCAGCTTTCAGAAACTGTATGACGAGTAAAGATTTTGTGTGTAAGCAGATTAAAAAAACTGTAAGTGGTTTTTCAGATCTAACACACTTTCCAAGTAATCCTGAACAATGCATTTAGCTGTTTCAGCTGTGATATGAATGATCCACGAGGACCGTAAATATTGAAATATAAACATGTCTGTTCCTGTCTCAGAAAAGCTGCTTTATGCATTCATCTGTTCGTGAATAGATTACTGTAATGCATTACTAGTTTAAAGTCTGTAGTCTCCTTAAAAGCTGAAGATGGATCAGCGTTTTCTAAGTTTGAATTGTTCATCTGTCACAGGTTTAATATTGTAATATTTACTGGAATCATGTTTTCAGAAGACACAAACACTGATGAAGAGAAGAATGTGCCGCTGTACAGTCGCTGTATTGTGTTGCTCTGGTGTTTATATAGCGACTGAATCTGGGGCCTGTACTATGAAGCCGGTTTAGCTGGCTAGCCGGGTAAGTTTCAGTTTAATTTGCACCAATCCTGGGTTTTAGGTACCATGAAAGTGGCTTGGCTTTTAGCTGCGTTCATTGCCATAGTAACTTACACTCCACAGCTAACCTGCTCCGGGGCAGGTTATATTCTGGGTTAGAGATCTTAAACTGAAATTGGACCAATCAGATGTGAGCAAAGTGACACATGTCTGACACAAAAAAAGTCACTCCCCCAGTCTCTCATCCTACAAATTAAACGTCACTATGAAGTTTAATGATAATTAGAATTTACATATGATTTATATAATTATAGTATGATTTATATTATTATTACTCCATTACACACAAGCACTTTTAGTTTAACAATTATTATAAAGCATTTAGATACAGGTCATATGAAATATTAATAAGTGGTAGAATCAATAGATAACACTTTAAAAATGGCTACATGTGACCTTACATGTTCGAGTCTCTATCAACTATATAAACTAACTTCACAAGTTTCACTTGTGACTGCACTGATAGAGCAAGATAATTTCCTTTATTTGTCCTCTTTCATGGACAAGTACTTCAGTGGAAATGCGTTTAAATTCCTCATATTCTTTAATCTCTTAACCTTTAACAAAAGAGTTTTGAATCCCGCTGGCTCTCTCGCGAGAAGTGAATCACACTTGCTCTGTGTTGTGATTGGCTGTTCGCCGGTGATGTCACACATTCATGTGCACGCGCTCCATTAACTCAGGATCAAGCCTGAGTTGATAGAGAAAGTTGATGATCAGTTTCATGGTACCAACAAAGCCAGATTGGAGTGGTTTGGTTTTGTCAACTCAAAACTTATCCTATAACTCTGAATTTGTTCATCTACCATCATGGTACAGGCCCCTGGTTTCTTATTCTCAAGCTAAGGGCTGGACAAACACTTCTGTTACCAAACCCAGAGAAACAGGAACACAACAATCAGGCCGTTATATGATCTGTCAGCGCATTAGCCTGTGAATTTTGTCAATTCCTCAACGTCAGTGTGTGGAGTTTAACACAACAATGTGCCCGAGGACGAGGCCGAGAGCTGGGGCTGGTTCGTCCTGCTGAGGATTTCGCCCAGAGCTCAGGGTTTGAGCGTCACGAATGTTTTAACACAGTCGGATGATTTACTCGAATGATCATCTGATTATGAGCCATACTTATTCAAAGTGGTTTATAAAGTTTTCTCACATTGTCATCTCATATAACTGCAATAATATAGAAATCATAAAAACACTACAGATTTAGGTAAAATGCAATCAGAGACTCACAAAATAATTTCATCATAATTTCCTTGCCATCACATATGTGCTTTATAAACACAATTGTAACAGCCAAAGAGAAAATTATATTTAAAAAGTCAAGGGTCATGAGGCAACTAAAGCAAACACTATTCACCAAAACGGTAAGTTGAAAAAACAAAACCAAACAAACAAACAACAACAAAAAAAACATCTAAACCTTAATTTTCAGTAAAGAACTTCTGTTTTAGATAATCCAGAAATAAAGGCTAACTTGTTAGTAATGCATGAAGCTGTTGATGTTTGTGGAGTTGTTTAATTATCTTCTGCTGAGATCTTGAGAGATTTAATGTCTTTTACTTCAGTTGATTTCATCTTAGGCTGTGGCTGAAGTCAGTTGTAGTTCTTGTGTTTCTCTTTTCTTCAGTGATTCTGCAGGTGTTCATCACTAATGCTCAATCAGCACTTAATTAATCACATACTTATCTCATTAACTTTAACACTGTTTCAGTGTTACTTTAACACTCTTTTAGAGTGGGACCATATATGCTCCGAGCAGTGTTAATTTAACACTCAGGATTTTACTGTGTAGGACTTCAGAGAAAGTGCTCATCCCCTCAAGATCAGTCTATTTTCTCATGCATTGGGAGTTTTTTTCTATTATTCATGAATCTCTCTGTAACGGGGTGAACAAGACATGAGGCATGCGGATCCATTTGCAAAGCTTTATTATAAGACATGGTCAAAACAGGCAGGGTCAAGGAACAGCAGAACAGGTATGGCAGAGGCAAGACACAGAGCAATCCGAAGAGTAGCGTGGGTCAACGATCAGCATACCAAAATCCAGAGGGCTAGGCAGAGAGATAATCCAGAGAACGAGCAATAATCCAAGCGAGGTATAAACAGAGTCCAAAGGGCTAGGCAAAGGGGTAAATCCAGAAACACAGGCAGGAATCAAACACGGGTAAATCTAACAAGGAAAACAAGAAACGCTTTGTACGGTAGCTAGGCTAAACAATACTCGGCAGAGAGCAAGGGAAAGTCCAGAGCTTAAATAGTGTGTGTGATTGGGTGATGGTGATTGTGAGATGGTAATCAGGTGCAAGCGTAATCAGTGTGAACAGCTGTGTTGGTGCAGTGGATGATGGGAAATGCAGTCCTTGAGTGATCTGTGGCTGACTGTGTGGTGTGAAAGTCAATGTGATGGGTGAGTGACCTCTGGTGGTGAATACCCAGAAGTTCATGGCCAGGATTTGTGACACTCTCTTCCTTCACTTGTTTGCATATGTTGTGCACATGTGACAGTAAAGAGTTTTGTTACAGTGCTCCAGATGTCTCATCGCACGTGACTTCATTAAAGTCAATCACACATCACAGCGTCTTAAGTGATGTGCTCAAGTGTCTGTTGAGAAGTGACACTCTTGAACAAAGCAGCCATGACAATAATAATTACCATCATCATTTCTTTTGTTTGATTATAGAATAATGTCATGGTGTCCCAAACCTCTGGAAGAATGGAACTGGTCCAGCCAGTGAATCCAGCTGCTTCTCATTTCACACACACACACTCACACTCTCTCACAACACACGCACACACACTCACTCACTCACTCACTCACTCACTCACTCACTCATTCACTCATTCACTCACACACACAATTTTTTTATTTTTTTTTATTAAATAGAATAGGTAAGTGTTAGTATTAGTTAGTCAGGTGCTGGCGAAAAAGATGTGTCTTTTAGATGTTTTTTGAAAATGGCTAAAGACTCAGCTGTTCGAATTGAGATCGGGAGGTCATTCCACCAGCTGGGCACAGTCCAGGAAAAGGTCCGTGAGAGTGATTTGGTACCTCTTTGGGATGGCACCACAAGGCGTCGTTCACTTGCAGAACGCAAGCTTCTGGAGGGCGCATAAGTTTGAACTAGCGAGTTTAGGTATATTGGTGCAGTGCCAGTTGTGGTCTTGTAGGCAAACATCAGTACCTTGAATTTGATGTGAGCGGCTATTGGTAGCCAGTGTAACCTGATGAAGAGAGGGGTAACGTGGGCTTTTTTCGGCTCATTAAAGACCACTCTGGCTGCTGCATTCTGGATCAGTTGCAGAGGCTTGATAGTACATGCGGGAAGGCCCGCCAAGAGAGCATTACAATAGTCCAGTCTGGAGAGAACAAGAGCTTGGACAAGGAGTTGTGCGGCTTGCTCTGACAGGAAGGGCCTAATCTTCCTAATGTTGTATAAGGCAAATCTGCAGGACCGGGCCGTTGTAGCAATATGGTCTGTGAAGCTTAACTGATCATCGATCACAACTCCAAGGTTCCTGGCTGTCCTGGAAGGAGTTATGGTTGACGAACCCAGCTGTATAGAGAAGTTGTGGTGAAGTGATGAATTGGCTGAGAACACGAGCAGTTCTGTCTTAGCAAGATTGAGCTGAAGGTGATGGTCCATCATCCAGCTAGGGATAGATGCAGACAGGCTGCAATGCGAGCAGTTACCGTCGGATCATCTGGTTGGAATGAGAAGTAGAGTTGAGTGTCATCAGCATAGCAGTGGTAGGAAAAGCCATGCTTCTGAATAACCGATCCTAATGACGACATGTAGATGGAGAAGAGAAGTGGTCCAAGCACTGAGCCTTGAGGAACTCCAGTAGCAAGAAGTTGTGACTTTGAAACCTCACCCCTCCAAGACACCCTGAAGGACCTATCTGAGAGGTAAGACTCGAACCACAGGAGGGCGGTTCCTGAGATGCCCATCTTTCTGAGGATGGACATGAGGATCTGGTGGTTAACTGTGTCAAAGGCAGGAGACAGATCCAGCAAGATGAGTACAGAGGATTTGTAAGCTGCTCTTGCCAGTCTCAGGGCCTCTGTAACCGAGAGTAGGGCAGTCTCAGTTGACACACACACACACACACACACACACACAGACATGTTTGTTTTTGTGAATTGTCCCCACAAGGACAAGGATTTAAGTTATTGCCATCTTTGGGACATTTTGTCCCCATAACGTAGGGTTTACCAGGACCATTATAATTGGATGATTGTAAATATTTAACCCTAACAGAAAACTTGGTAACACTTTATATTGATGGTCCCATTTGAACATTCTGTTGACAGTAAGTAACTTTGCACTTGCGTGTCAACAAACTCTCAGTAGAGTATTAGTAGGCTGCCTGATTAATATCTGCTAACTCTTTATAGTGATAGTCTCCCAACAGATAATCTACTGACTATAAGTAAATTTGCAAGTACATGTCAACTTATTTTAACCCTACCAGTCTACTAATACACTACTAACACTCTAATGAGAGTTAGTATATATGTAGGTGCAACGTTACTTATAGTCAACAGAATGTGTTAAAGGGACCATCAAAATAAAGTGAAACCAAAACTTTCTGCATTTTAACAATTAAAAAAACAAAAGAAAACAAACAAACAAAAAACTTTTTTACTTCATTTTTATACCACTTTTACAAACAAGGTCATTCAAAAGGCAGATTGTCCGCAAAATATAGTATATTAGCAGTTAGAGGAGCCACAAAGTTCACCGTCTGATGTCTTTCTTTCTGATTTTAAAATGTGATGAAACTCAAATAAAAGAGTCACTTAGAATAAAAGGTAACACTTTACAATACAGGTGCATTAATATGCATTAATGCATGCTTAACAGATGATCACGAGTTAATGCATAACTCATGAAGAACTAAACCATTAATTAATGATTACTACATCAGCAACTAATGCGCATTCTATATGATTCATAGATTAAGTAATACATAAATTATTATTAGTTAAATGTGTCATAATGCATTAGTTCCCTAATAACATATTATATTAACTAATGATGTAAATTCATATGTTAATTACCAACTAATTATTCAACTTCCAGCTGTAGTAGTAGTAGTAGTAGTAAATTTATTGTCACATACACAATCATACAGAGTACAATCAGCAGTGAAATTCTTTGATTTTTAAGAAAAAAATGTAGCAAACATGAGGAAAGAGACGAGTATGAGAAAAAAAAAAAAAAAAAAAAAAAAACAACCCCCAGACTATACTCCTTGGGGAGTACAGTTTGAGAACAGGAAAAAAACACCTCAGCGTAAAGCACATAATACAACATAGACACGCAACTTGCAACAGGGGAGGTAATCCAGCTCTGGCAATCAGCCATCCAGACAGGCAGCCATTTTCCGGCGCTAGTCACAGACCCGCTTGTCAGGCTGGCGGTTTAAAGCGACGGAGGCGTTGGATCGGGGGTTTGGGAAAATGAGTATGTGTGTGCGTATCTGTATCAGTATGTGTGTATGTGTAATCAGCAGGTGTCTGAGGAATGGGGGAGGAACGCAGAGAGCGTCTCCCTGCAGTGCTTCTCAGGGAAGATTTACCCACAGCGGCCTTGGCCAAGGCCGCTGTGGTAGAGGGGAGCCGGAAGAGATAAGATTGAGCTTGTTTAGTCTTAGGGCGAGTAACCGCATTCCAATTCCACGGCTACTCTTATTGTCCGTTCTGGTCTCCGTCAATTTTTCTCTGCAAAGCCGTGAGCTTTTCCGTGATAGAATCCATGTTGCGGTTAATAGTCTCAGTCTCAATGCTGACCGCTCTTCCCACTGCTTCAATCATGACGGGCAGCCTTGTGAGGCTTTGAACAGCTGTTCCCGTTTTCTTAATTCTTCGATAACCCAGGGCAAAGCCTAATCCAATCAGCAGAAGACCTGTTATCATGGTTCCGAATAGATAGATATCTTCGATATCCTCCACGGAAAGAGCCGCTAAACACACGACACGCCATCTGTCCCACGCGTCCATCATGTAGCCAGCGGGGTACGTTCCGTCAGGGCAGTCAGGCTCCCCAGAACCTGAGCTTCTCGTCGAGAAGATGGTGTCAATTGCGTTGAGAGACCAGTTGATCAAATCCATATTTTTCCAGTTTTGAGGTTTTGAGGAGCAATGCAGAGAGAGTCTCTCAAGTATTACACGATACGAGACAAGAGAGCAGGCAGGGAGGGAAAAAAGGGTGAGGACGGGGAGCAAGAAAAAAATGCGACCGCCTCCGTTGAGAGCCAAAGAAGAAAATCTGTCTGCTTTAATTAATCATTAGCTAATGATTTGCAATGATATCATTATGTTAAGACTTTACTTGTTGAGGCACAGAACTATTAACTAATTGTTAAGTAATATGTCATTATGGTTATGGATTTTAAAATAGTTATCATGTCATCATAACAACAACTGGTTGTGGTTGGCAGAATAAACCTGTAAAAACACAGTAAAAATGTAAACACATTATGCTCAACAGAATGTACTGTAAGCATCTTTACAGAACAACCTGAAAATATTAGTTTAAAACTGTCACCCCCCAAAAAAGACGACTAAATCTAACAGCCCTTTCCTGCTGAATTATCAAGGCCATGCTGCTAGTAAAATCTGTTTTCTATCTTTAACAGACAACCAGCATAATAACACAACACTAAAGAGAAAAGCACATGAGGAATCTACAATCATCAAGCAGCTTCTACACAGAGTCATTCACACAAACTCTGGGAATGTCACTCTAAATTAAAACATGACCTGTTCTTTCTGACTTCCAGAAATGGTACATTTATCAGTATGCAACTATAAAATTACATCACGTGTAAGTTTTGATCTATTAGATTTCCCTGTATATAGTAAGGAAGCTTTCTGTTGCATTTGGTGTTGCATTTCTACAGTCTTTTACAGTGTACTTCACAATGTAGGGTACAACGGTGCTAAAGGCGCCTTTGATATTATTTTCATCTAAACCACTAGATGGCACAAAAACGTGGCGTGGCACTTTCCAAAACATTCGGTTTTCAAGATTTATTTATTTGTCTGATCCTTGTGCAGCAGCGCAAAGTTGATTCTGTGCTTACTTGATCTAATATTTTATGTTTTTTTAAAATGTTGTAGATTTAAGTAGCAAATGAGAATCGCTAAAATTAATGCATATATTTTGAGACAAAGGTCTTCTTAACGATTTTCGGTTTTGTTTAAGATAATTAAAGTAACAGTTTTTAAATAATGAAAGAATATGTAAAAGTATGGTATTTGGGGTAAAAGCGCCGCTGCTGTTGGGGCTAAAGTTGCACAGTAATTAACATGATAATTAATAGATCGCTGACTTTTCTATTTGTTGACATGGTTAGATTCAGATGGTAAATATCATATACTATGTTGGGTGTCCATATTAGAGATAATCACCATGTTTAGAATGGAACCATCATATTTAGAAACATGATATTAATCATATCATATAATAAAATATCATTTGTTGTTACTACTGTAAATATATGTTCAATTATTATTGGATCTCCTCCAATGCTTTCAGAATCTTTACTTATTAAAATGATTCTGTATTTTATTTATAATTAACATATTTTAATGACAGTATATTTATTGAACAAAAATTAATTGTTTTGTTTTTCAAAATAATCAGAAAATAGTACAAACTTTGCTAAAGTGATTGTTTTCAACAAGTATTGACTTAGACATTATTTAAAAAACTGTATTTTAGTATTTAATACCGTGTGTGGCCACCTCATACATTTATAAGATTTTTAAACAAAACAAACAACTTGAATGATTTATTTTCACACAAAATCTGTTGCTCCATTAATGTTCAATTCAACGTATGTATTTTTTTTGCAATTATATATTTTAGGTGCAGTGAATAGCACATTTTTGCTTAAGGTGGGCCTTTAGTCCCGTTGTACCCTACTTCACTTCCCAAACACCCAACGAGTTCCTCTGATTCACTGTCAGGTGTGTTTCAGAGGAGCGGTGTTCAGTCTCGTCGTTCTCCGCTGGGCCTAAAGTCACTGCTGAAGCTGAAGTAGAGAAATCTGTGTGTGGCAGAGCTGACGATCGCTCTCATATTCTGCAGGCAAGTCAACGATAAACGCTCAGACTTTTGCTGTTGAGTGCTAGATATCACTGCGTGTGACAGAGACGCTAAAACAAAAGCAACGAGGCTTTCAGAAGCGTTACGGTTCACTTTAGCGCCCTCTGCTGCTCAAAACACTTGAAAATGAAGGATTGTTTAGTGCAGAGGTCTCCGGGGATCCACACCTGTCTGTGTGTGTTCTCCATCAGTCCTGAGGAGCTTGATTATCTGCTCCAGGTGTGTTTAATTAGGCCTGAAGGCTCTGCTTTAACGGCTTCACTTCATCATTAAACCTGTTGTTGCCGTTTAACAAGAACTCCTTCATCTTCATGTGTTTCTATTGTCACGAGGTGGTGCAGTGTGGTAATAAAGTGAGACACAGATGCAATTGTTATCTGAAAGCATTTTTACAATTTTTATGGTAATCAAATGTAATTCAAATAATTATACTCCATCCCACATCGCCAACAAGTGCAATGCAGTTTCAGTGCACTTTGCAAACTTACCATAAGTCCAGCTGTAGTTTACTGCAAACAGCCGGTTAGTGCTTTTTTACTGCATAGATAGCAGTTATAATGCAGTACAGTGTGTTTTTGTCAGAATACAATATTGCAGCTCTGACAGTGTCACATTAATTGAATTGAATGAGGCATTTATATAGCGCTTAATGAATGACTTACCTTGAATAACAGCAGAATGTATAGATACTGTATGAAGATCGGCTCTGCTCTAAAATTCCTTCACTTCTGTATTTTTACAAAGAACTGAGGGAGTGTTTTACTTCAGAACTGTAAAAATTCATGAAAAACACATGGAACCGGTTCTCCAGGTTTCATCGAACACATAAGTCAAATCAGTGTGATTTTTTTTTTACAGTACAAAAACCAGCTTTACAGAATATCATCCTCAATCAAATCAATCCGAACAATGTCTTCTGATGTGTTCGGCGAAGAAAGCATGCCAAGCGCTTAGAATCGACATGAGTGTGACAGAATCACTGCTTTAGGAGATAGTCTGTCAACACTTCTGTTGTGGTTTCCGTTACATGTGCGTTGGCCTGCGTCCATCTGTGTCTGATGATCACGATTGAGAACATTCAACCTCAGACAGAGACAGCATTGAGACAAATGACTGAGCAGATGAGGAGGAGGAATGAGCGGGACTCTAAAACAAAGTAATAGAGATTGTAATTTAAAAACAGCACTGTATATAGAGCATACTTTTGAGCTCCTCAGAAGAAAGAAGGTCATACTGTACCAGTTTATACAACATGAGGACCGAACGATCATTTATGACTCATGAGGCTTTTAGTTTGATGTTCATGATTTTTTTATTGCATATTGCCATTTGTAACTAGTGTAATAGATTCATAGGTGTGTGAAGTCATTTTTGTGTGTTTCGATTCAATTGTGTTCAATTGCACTCTTGGTTTCAGGCGCTCCATCAGACACAAATGTGACCCTGGAGCACAAAACCAGTCATAAGGGTAAATTTTTCGCAATTGAGATTTATGCATCATATGAAAGCTGACAATATTTGGCTGAGATACAACTATTTGTAAATCTGGAATCTGAGGGTGCAAAAAAAAATCTAAATATTGAGAAAATCGCCTTCAAAGTTGTCCAAATGAAGTTCTTAGCAATGCATATTAATAATCAAAAATTAAGTTTTGATATATTTACGTTAGGAAATTTACAAAATATCTTCATGGAACATGATCTTTACTTAATATCCTAATGATTTTTGGCATAAAAGAAAAATCAATAATTTTGACCCATACAGTGTATTTTTAGCTATTGCTACAAATAAACCCCAGTGACTTAAGACTGGTTTTGTGCTCCAGGGTCACATATGATCACTCAGTCGGTCTGAACAGATGAAAGCATTATATTAAGGTGTGTTTCCAGCAGATGGCAGCAGCTCCTCGTGATGGTTTTCCTCCAGTCCTCTTCACAGCCTGCCTCTGGTTTCTTCAAGAGTTCTTCAGAAACAACAAACATGACGTCTCCAGAACTTCAGACGCTGTGGGAGCTAAAGTTGGGTTTTTCCTCATTTCTCGTGATCTGAGCTTCAGCGCTCGCTCATGTTCTTTCCCCAAAGCACTTTGAGAGCTTGATGGTCAACTTTTTTTTTTTTTTTTTTTTTTTAAATGTATTTCTTGAATCTGACACATGTCCTTAATGACACGAAAGTGTGCTAAGAGACATTTTTCAGTGTACAGGCTGCATGACTGTACTGTACTTACACATAGATCGACTGACATCATGGGTTAAGCATTATTTTAAGGTGTCCTTGTTCCAGTGTAATTATACATTTAAATACTGAGTAATATTAATTAACTACATGTACTTACTATATGGTTCGGGTTAGGATTCGGGTTTTGCTTAGGGTTATTTGCATATAATTATGCATCATTTATTGTTATTATAATAGTAGGTGCATGTAACATGTAACAAAGACATCTTAAAATAGTTTTACCAAATAATGCAATCATTTTAACTCTGCAAGGGTTGTGACAAAATTCTTACTTTTGTTTTAGATCACTATGACAATCTCAAAGTCTTCTAAGAACAAGGGAAGGTGATCAGTGTTGTAGGGGACAGACTCACATTTAGTTTTTTACAGTCATTAGAACACATTTCTCAATACTAGAGTCATTTTTTCAAAACTATTCTCACAGTTCTCCTAACCATCTTTCAGCTTGACACAGCAGATCATTTCACATTCAGAACACACTAAAACTACCAAAACACTTCATTACAGTTTTTCAATTGCTAACAAGCATTGTTCAATACTGAAGCCACATTTTCTAAACTGTTCATACAGTCTGCATTACTAACATGAATCTTGATCTCACCTCCAAAACCCTCTCAGACCAACAAAACACTTCATATAGGTCTCAAAATAAGCTTGTTTCATCATAACACTGGGAACGATTCTCATTCAGAAAACATACATTTCATTCATAACACACTGATCTAAAAAACACTAAAAACAGGGATCATTATATAATCAATGAACTTTTATCTTTGAAGTTTGAATGATTTGTCACATAAGTATTTCATTATAGTATAAGAATAACATTTTAATTTTACTAATTGTATTACAGCACAAAGAATGGAGAAAATCAGCATTTCCCCCCTATTTCTTTACAAAACAAAAACAAAAACCCATCAATATTTACTTATGAAAAGATTATTATTGAAAAAATATTGTCAAAGCGATCGTAAAAAACTGTAATTGTCAATAATTTACTTAATATTTAAATGATTAATTTTGCTTAACAGAATTTACAAACATATTCTGTGTGGGTCAACTGTGTGTCGTATTATTTATGTTTTGAATATGTTTTGACAACTGTGTCCCCTTGACTTTGTTGGTCTATACAGTGTTAAATCAATCATACTGTAACAGTCCAGATTCAAACAAATCCACAAAAAGTGAACTAAAAAGAAAACGACTCAAGCTTTACAGTGTAATAGTGCTGCCCTACACATCACACGCCTGCTGGATATACGTCATTCTCAGATTCAGATTCATACTGTTATTTTACAGTTTTACAAAGCCAGAGCATTATAGAGACTTACTGTAAAAATTATGCAAAAGAGCACTTTTGCAGAGCCCACTTTTCATACACTGTAAAAAATGTTTTTTTTGATAAAACAAATTATTGGGGTATGTTTAACACGAACAAATAATCAAACAAACAAACAAATAAATAAACTCTCCTTGTGTCTTAGTTGTCATTTCTTTTTATTTTATTCAACTTATGCATGGATGTATGTATTTATTCATTCATTCATTTTATTTTTGGGTGAAATTTACAAGTAAAATCTAAATGAAATGTTTTTCAAAGTAAATCCTATGGACTTAGTGGTCAAAGACACCTGATATAAAGTGGGACCCTTTTGCATACTATAAATGTATAATATATATATATATATATATATCATCCAAACAAAAAGATGAACCTGATAGTTGCACATATAGCTGTAATGTAGTTTACAAATATCTAGAATTAAACTTAAATTGAAACGGAAAATGAAAAGCCCTTGACTCTGGTCGTTTGATAATACCTAGAATATCAAAATCAACCGCGGGCGGCAGATCTTTTTCCTATTTAGCTCCCAAACTCTGGAACAATCTACCAAACACTGTTCGGGAGGCAGACACACTCTGTCAGTTTAAATCTAGATTAAAGACCCATCTCTTTAACCTGGCGTACACATAACACACTAATACACTTCTATTATTCAAATCCATTAAAGGATTGTTAGGCTGCATTAATTAGATCAACCGGAACCGGGAACACTCCCCATAACACATGATGTACTCGTTACATCGTAAGAAGATTGGCATCTACGCTAATATTTGTTTCTTTCTTATTCTGTTTCTCAGTCCGTGTCCGGATCAGATGGTGGATCGGCGCCGGGAGATGATGTCTGCGGTCCTGATCGTCAGCGATGAGCCCCAGAGACATAACCCCAGTGAAGACCTCGACTAAAATACAATAAAAATAAAAATAAAACAAATAACTAAAAATATAATAATAAAATACCTAACTACATAATACTATTATTGCTAGAAATTGCAACAATATAAAAATAGAAATAGAATACATTTAACCTTTTTATTAAAACAATAAGTAAACAATAAATGGTAACACTTTAGAATACTGTTTCTTACTTACTGCATAACTAATAAGGAATTATTGAAGAACTAACAGGTAATTATTCATTAACACTTAACTCACTACTGTTAACTACTAAGGAAGATGTGTTAACTAATCAGTATGTAATACAATTTTATGATTGTGTTAAGTAACAGTTAGCTCATCAATAACTAATGTATTCTGTCATACCTCCTGAAGAACTACTATCAATTATCTACTAGTTAAGGTTCAAGAAAAATAACTATGAAGTAACTACTAATGACCAGTTATACGCAAATAATCACTATAATTGTTGTGGCCCACAAATCAAGTACTTGAGTAAAAGTACTGATACCCCAATAAAATATTACTCCAGTAAAATTATAAGAAGGCCTATTCATTTTCAAAATTACTTGAGTAAAAGGACAAGTACAAAGTACTACA
The DNA here is from genome assembly GCA_027422415.1 of Schizothorax lantsangensis. Lineage (NCBI taxonomy): Eukaryota > Metazoa > Chordata > Actinopteri > Cypriniformes > Cyprinidae > Schizothorax > Schizothorax lantsangensis. The sequence continues at coordinate 45,627,849 of CM049841.1, forward strand.
GTAGCAACTTTGTTACAGTCCACTACTACTATTATTAGCCTATAATGGAAATGAAATATGCATTTTGTTTGATGCACACCCAAAAGGACTCATTACTATAATTGTACATAACGAGGGGTGAGAACCAGAAGGGCATAAGAGACATTTTGGGTGAGATGTGTATATATATATATATATATATATAAAGAAAACTCTCGATGAGCACTTTCTACTGACAAATGTATCCATGAGTGTACAAATTTTTATTATAAACGATTGAAATCAGTGCACAAAGTCAGATCAACCAATGGTAAATTTTTGTTTTTGCCCTCCTGTTAAGTAGGTGAAATGTCACTTACGCCGTTCTTATGCTTTTGCCTGTATCTTAAATAAATGTATTGTGCGCATGTTGGAAATCTGCTTCGGAAAGGAACCCCAACTCTACTGTCTTGCCATAACTATCCAACTTAAAGGTTTCACTATATTTTCACTTTAGAATAGGCCTTCTGTTTCAGGTTCGAAATAAGTCCAGCAGAATCATTTGATAATTCTTTATTAATTACTAATGGGTTCCCAATATTTTCACTTTAGAACAGGCCTACTGTTTCAGGTTCAAAATAAGTCCTGCAGAATTATCTAATAATTCTTTATTAATTACTAATGGGTTATATTTTCATTTTCCCTCAGTCCTTGCCTTACATACAGGAATTGAATTAATGGTAATATGGTATATGCTGAGGAGGCACACATACAGTACTGTATATAAAATATAAAAACTAAGGTAAGTTATCGCAAGGCACTGGAGTGGTGGTGGGGTTCCTATCTGAAGCTGATTTCTTACAAAACACACTCACAACAATTCACTACACAGGGAAAACCTCTATAAAATGTATTGCATTTATTAATATTGCATTTTCATACTACTACTACTACTACTAATAACATTTATATGAGAGGGTCACAACACAAATTAATTGTGTATGACTGTTCATTAGTAGTTACTTCATAGTTATTTTTCTTGAACCTTAACTAGTAGATAATTAATAATAGTTCTTAAGGAGGTATGACAGAATACATTAGTTATTGATTAGCTAACTATTACTTAACACAATCATACAATTGTATTACATACTGATTAGTTAACACATCTTCCTTAGTAGTTAACATTAGTGAGTTAAGTGTTAATGATTAATTACCTGTTAGTTCTTCAATAATTCCTTATTAGTTATGCAGTAAGTAAGAAACAGTATTCTAAAGTGTTACCACATAAGTAAACAATAATATCCTGGCCAGAGGAGAACTGGCCCCCCGACTGAGCCTGGTTTCTCCCGAGGTTTTTTCTCCATTCTGTCTCAGAGGGAGTTTAGGTTCCTCTGGCTTGCTCAGTTGGGGACACTTAATTTCTAGCGATTATCGTCAATTTGATTTCACAGATACTATTTAAACTATACTGAGCTAGACAATGACATCTCCGAATTCAATAATGAAATGCCTTTAACTGAAAATTGAGTGTTTAATCTTATTATTATACATTACTGACACTCTATCCTCCAACTTGATACTGTTAAGTGCTTTGACACAATCTGTATTGTTAAAAGCGCTATATAAATAAAGCTGACTTGACTTGACTTGGCAGGAATGTTTTATGGCCGTGTGACTGGTTTTCCGGTGATCGTGTCCCACTGCTGGCCTTCCTCTGTCTGTCTCAAGATTTAAGGAGCTTTGCTGTGCTACATGATATAGATACATACACCTCAACACACAATCCACGTCATCTTCTCTCGTGTTTGTGTACGAGTGTGAGACACACACACATCTGTGAGTCTGTGGGAACCTGGAGAGACGCACACGGAGATATAAAGAGAGTGTGTGTGTGTGTGTGTGTGTGTGCGTTGGCGCCAGGGCTCTTTAACAATCAAAGCAGAGGGGCGTGTGCAGGGAGGAAGTCTCTAGCAGAAAATACAGGTGTGCTTGACTATCAAAGGCTGCTTCTCTGAACACTAAACACACGGCACCGCGGAGGGGGGGCTCGTCTGAGATAGTGTGTGTGTGTGTGTGTGAGACTGCTGTGCGTATCTTGTCGGCCTGTAGGATTTCCTGGATTTCCACTGACAAACACGCTACTGGAAATCTGTTATTGTGTAGCTGCTGCGGCGTGTAAATATGATCTTAGCAGGAGGAAGTTCCCCTCAGCCAACACAAACACAAAACCTATGAAATTAGCCTCATCTCTCGCTTAACCCTCAGGAACCGAAGCCAGATGACAGTCCAGCCGTCTGCTTTTATATGCATCTTCACTGACATCAACACACTTCACAGTCTTCATCATGTCCATTATAATGATCCAGACGGACACCAGAAAACTGGGCCGTTTTTAGAGCATCAGATTGAAGGAAAGACACTTTAAAAAACGTATTTATTTATTTTCCATGCATTGGGCAGATTTGAGATTTGGGGTTATTTGGCTTTTCATGAAGTGTTTTTTCTTGTGGAAAGAAAACATTCAAAATCCACATTTAACTGTTTGTTGGTAACACATAACAATAAGGTTCATTAGTTAACATTAGTTAACAACATTAGTAAACATGAACTAGGAATGAACAAGACTTCTACAGCATTTATTAATCTTAGTTAATGTTAATTTCAGCATTTACTAATGCATTATTAAAATCAACAGTTGTGTTTGTTAACATTAGTTAATGCAACATGAATAAACAATGAACAACTGTATTTTCATTAACTAACATTAACAAAGATTAATAAATAGTGTAATAAATGCATTGTTCATTGTTTTTTCATGTTAGTTAATACATTAACTAATGTTAATAAATGACACCTTATTGTAAAGTGTTACCTGTTTGTTTTATTGCACTTTATCTGTTTGCATCTGTAGATTTAAATCTCAATCCGTATCTTTAAAGAGTTTTTCTCTTACAAACAGCAAACTTTACAGTTTTATTCCTCTCTATATTCTGAAGGTTTGTTCATATTTCATTCACATTTTACTCCTAAAACATGGTGACAATGTGGTGAAAACACTGTCTGTTTACAGTATTTTCTGATTTATGGAGTGATAAAAAGAGAAATCTGAAATCCCCTCTGGAAAAACATTTATGACAAAATCAAACTATAATTATGAACCAGGCGTTATCCAATGTTGAGATGAATATTCTGGAAATGTAAGCAAATCAGTGTATTTAAACATAACATTGCAGAACAAAATGTTTGTTAATGTAATTTCTAATGACATTTGTAAGTGGCTCTGGATAATGCGTCTGCTAAATGACTAAACGTAAATGTAATCAATCAACCGGGGAAGTATAGTGATGTCTACTAGTTACTTTTTTACCCTGTTCACTACTTATTCCCAAATTTATAGCTAAACACACATACTTATCATATCTGGCCATTGTCTCTGTCAGTGTTAATTTCATTGAGGAATAATTTTCGTCAACGACATTTGTTTTTCTGACGACAACGAGACGATAACGAATGAAAACTCTTTTTGAATGACAAAAATTATGACGTAAATCTATTTACATTTTCGTCAACTAATAAAAACGAGATGAAAATGTTAGGGAGGGACGATTTGGGAAGAGATTCATTCAGAATGAATCTGCTGCATTTGAGGTTAGATGCGAACGTATGAACCGGCGGGACGTAAGCTAACATACACTTGCTGCACGGCGCATAAAACGTTCAAAAATGTCAATATGTGCGAGTAAGAGATGAGCAGACATATGGATAAGTCTGACGATGCAAGAGAACTCGATTCAGTCCGGTTTTATGAGCGCAGACACTGAAGCATACACACACAGAAAGCGCGTCTCACAGCGCGTGAATGGAGAAATACACACAAAATGATGTTGAAATGTCCGTTTTGACGAGTATTCACGTAAACACAGTTGATTATGTCATAAGTGAACGTAAACAGTAGAGAGAACGTGTATCAGTACATTGCATCCGTGCATTCGGTTTTAAAGGGACAGCAGCCTAATTTAGTCACTATTGTCCGAGTCATTGATGTTAATCAAGCAACAAAAGAAAGACATACAATCACTCACTGCTCTTGACTGAAAAACTTTAGTAGCCCTAAAGATTAATCTAAATTTGTCTGCTTGAAAGAATGAAGAATATGGTAAACAAGTTGCTATAAAGAATGCATAATTAGCCGATATAACCATTGGTATTTCATTAAAAAGAAGACCATGTTCTTGTTCTTTATGAGAAGTGGTTTTATTTCATTTTAACAAATGCATGTTGTGTGTCACCGCAGTTAAATTGCAGTCTATCATGATCAAACCTTAATATCAAACCTATATAACGAGTTTGGAAATTTTAGAGAAATGCTTAATAAATGCACTGTAACTAAACCCATTAGATTTTAGCTGACTAAATTTACTGTAGATTTAGTCGACTAAAATCTTATGATATTTAGTCGACTAAAACTAGACTAAAACTAAAAACAATTCAGATGACTAAAATATGACTAAAACTAAACGGCATTTTAGTCAAAAGACTATAACTAAAACTAAATCAAAATTTGCTGTCAACATTAACACTGGTCTCTGTGTTGTAATGTCTGAGATTCGGATGTGTCTGTCAGGTTTGGACATGTTTACCGTGTGTTTGTTGAATAAGTGTGTTCTCTGGCTAACGAACCCGTGACCTTGCCATCGTCAGCGAGTCCTCCAGCGCAGGGCTGAACAGTGCACTAATAAGCTACTAGTCAATAGACTAGAGAATTGGTGCTTGAGCTAAAGTGTTTAGTTTAGTTTTGCATAATATAAAACATATACAATACAAAGCAAGAAAATACAACTCATACGCAGTGCAGGGAAGGGCAAAAACCTTATTTACAGTTTTTTTAACAGCTTACACACATTTTCAAAACTTTACACAAATCCAAGAATTGCACACAAAATGCAAAACACCTCACGTCTCTTGCAAAACGAAGCACTGCATTCAAAATATCACAAACACATCTCAAAAGCAAACATTTGCCATAATATTAATTCCTGATAGATTTGTGTGTGTTACATAGAGAATTGTGTGTTGTGTTTTGCAAAAAGTGTTTTATGAAACTGAAAACTGAGTCAAAGGCTGATAATTAAGGTATGGTTTTGCATATTTGGTGTGTGCTTCTGCTGTTTGAGTGACAGCTTTCAGAAATTATGTGACAAAGAAATATTTTGTGTGTAAGCAGCTGAAAAAAACTGTAAAGCCTCCACCTAAACAACCTTTAATTCTCATAAAATTAGAAATAAACAAGAAGAAATTTCAAACTAACAATTGTAATAATTTAATTTTCGTAACACTTTACAATGGCATTTATTAATCTTAGTTAATGTTAATTTCAGCATTTACTAATGCATTATTAAAATCACAAGTTGTTAACATTAGTTAATGCACTGTGAATTAACATGAACTAACAATGAATGACAAAACAATAAATGTATTGATCATTGTTTGTTCATATTAGTTAGTTTCTTTCAATTGCTAACAAGCATTGTTCAATACTGAAGCCACATTTTCAAACCTGTTCACACATTCAGCGATACAGAAGTCTATGCAGACCAAACTGTCAATCATTTTTCATTGCTTTCAGACAAAATGCATGCAATGACCACATTTTTCAAAATCCACAAACACTTTTGTCATACACACTCCACAACCTGAAAAACACAGTACACTTTCAGCACATTTTTCAGATGCTAACACACTGCTTTCAAAACTGATAAAAGCACATTAACATCAGAACGATGGCAAACTGTCCATTTCTGCAGGAATTATACTGAAATATAAAATCTTAGAGAATATTTATTATGAAACTGAATAATAATTATTCCAAAGACAACTAAATGCAATTTCAGCTGAAAGGCAAGCCAGATGTCTTATTTTTAGTCTTCTTCTTCGTTCTTTCTTTCGTTATTGGTAATCTTTCTTTCTTTTTTGGTTATCTTTTGATAAATGGATGGCTTTGGAATGATTTTGTTTGGAAACATGGATCAGGAAAACACATTGGTGGGGAAAAAAAGTAGCAGAGAGAGGGACGACTAGAAGCCTTACAGTACTGAACATTCATCCATTTATTACATATATTTTTCCTAGCACTTGTCCTATATAGGGTCATGAGGAGGCTGGAGCCTTTGGGTCATAGGCAGTAAACCCCCTGGACAGATGGCCAGTCCATCACACACATTCATATTCACACTCACTACAGTCTCCGGTTCACCTGTGCTGTATGTCTCTGGATTGAGGGAGAAACCCAGAGGAAAACCACATCAACACAGAGAGAACATACTGTAAACTCCACACAGAGAGACTCCTGCAGCAGCTGGGACTCCAGTACTGCACGTACAGCACCTCATTATACTAGACATGCTTTTGATGGGGGTTTTGTCTTTTTTAATTTATTTTTTAAAGTAATTATTGCTTCAGGAATTTATTATTTTTTCTACTTTTTATTTTTTATTTTTCACAAGTAAATTTTGTAAATGTTGATGGGTTTTTGTTTGTAAAGATATAGGGGTGAAAATGCTGCTTTTCTCCTTCATTCTTTGTGCTGTAATACAGTCAGTAAAATGAAAAGATGTTATTCTTATCCTATGATGAAATACTTATGTGACAAATCATTCAAACTTCAAAGATAAAAGTTCATCGTTTATGTAACGATCCCTGTTTTTAGTGTTTTTTACAACGTAAATCAGTGTGTTATGAATGAAATGTATGTTTTCTGAATGAGAATCTATCCCAGTGTTATGATGAAACAAGTTTATTTTGAGTCATATATAAAGTGTTTTGTTGGTCTGAGAGGGTTTTGGAGGTGAGATCAAGATTCATGTTGGTAATGCAGACTGTATGAACAGTTTTGAAAATGTGGTTTCGATATTGAACAATGCTTGTTAGCAATTGAAAAAAACTGTAACACATTAACTAATGTTAACAGATGACACCTTATTGTAAAGTGTTACCTTTATTTTTTAATAATAATAATAATAACAACAACAACAATAACAGGTTAGAATATGACACATGAATGAAACTTTATAAATAGTTATAAACAGTTTATAAAGTCTAAAATAATAAGTCAATAAAATCAAGTGTAAAATAAAGAAAGAGTTGAACTCTGTGCGGTGGGAAAATATTTGTTGGGGTGGGGGGGTGATTTCCTGTCTGTCTCTGACATGTTCAGACGCATCGAGCAGCCGCTCTGACTGAGTGTGTGTGTGTGTGTGTGAGTGTGTGTGTGTGCGAGTGTGTGTGTGTGCACAGGGACAGGGCTGCATCAATGAAAGTGTGTATGAATGAGCTGTGTGTGTGTGATAGGTGTGGCTCTCTCTGTCATAAACTCATGCTGCTTTCAGAGTGGCGTCACATTCATCAGGAGACACTGAGCAGGTAAAACTCTCTCATCACTCGTTTCATTATGATGTTGCATGAATGTTGTTGTAAATTGTGTTTATGTGTGAGAGTGTGTGCCAGTTCAAGCTTTGATTTCAGGTCAAGATTCAAGTCTATTGTAATTTCTCTTGATGTGATAAGAATTAAACTGTAAGACTCACGGCTGATGTTCACCCTCATCATCATCATCTGATGTGATGTTAGTGCTGATGTGATGTGTGTGTGTGTGTTTGTGTGTGTGTGGCCACACTTCAGAGGCCTGAAATGTCCTCACAAATGTAAAAAAGTGTCTTGTGAGGACATTTAAAGAGCTCTTCTCTATCCCGAAGACTCAGAAACAGATCAAATCATGCTCTGCTTCAAATCTTCTGCCATCAGCAGGTTTGTGTGAGCGTTACATTCAGTACGGTTAGTTAGTATTATCTTAGTATGAAAACCATTGAGTCTGTGAGACGAGTGTGTGTGTGTGTGTGTGTGTGTGTGTATGATTGTGGGAGGTTGTGGATTTGTGCCAGACTGCATGTGTTTGTCTGTTTTCAGAGAAGTTCTGGCAGACAGTTAAACCTGTTTTCATCACAAATCACACACACACACACACACACTCCAGCTGTCAACAGATCTTTATAGCTGCAATCCTGAGCCTTCCTGTACATATAAACACACACACACACACACACACACACACACACACACACACTGAACACATATCAAAGTCTTAAATTGATTCATGTAAAGTCTACTATAATGACACCAGACTAAACTCTATAAGAAAACTGAAAAGTTATACTGAATTGTGCATGTTGATATTGTATTGAATTGATAGTTTATATCTTTGAAGAAAGTCACTCCTGGATACAGTTTTGCCTCAAAATTATATCTAAACACACACACACACACACACACACACACACACACACACACACACACACACACACACACACACACACACACACACTATATGCATATACTGTATATATATTATCTGACACATCTCTTTGGAAGTATTTCTGAAATTCGGATGTGTCTGTCAAGTTTGGACAAGTTTACTGTGTGTTTATGAGTGCGTGTGTGTGTGTCAGGGCTGGTGCATCCAGGTGTGAGGGAGTGAGAAGCTGTTATCAGCAAGAGTGTGTGTGTGTGTGTGTGTGTGTGTGAGAGATGTTTGCGAGGTCCAAATGTTTTCAAATGTCCTCAGAAATTTGATAAAGCAGAAGTGAGTCATGAGTGCATCTGAAGAGCGTTTCTGTCTGATTCCAGCAGGTTTAGTGTGCTAGAGACTGGGACTGATATCACTGCCTCTGTGAGACGTGCTCACTAATAGAGTGAAACCATGAGAGTGTGAGTGTTTGTGTGTGAGTGAGTGAGTGAGTGAGTGAGTGAGTGAGTGAGTGAGTGTGTGTGTGTGTGTGTGTGTGTGTGTGTGTGTGTGTGTGTGTGTGTGTGTGTGTGTGTGTGTGTGTGTGTGTGTGTGTGTGTGTGTGTGTGTGTGTGTGTGAGTGTGTGGTTAGTGCTGAGGTGTGTGTTTTTTGAGATCACGGATGCATTAAGGTGGCGTCTAACTAGTCGACTCAAAACAACTTAATTGAGGTCGGTGAGTCTCACCTGCAACACTTTCCGCTGAAATCTCGTCATCTCCAGTCCATTCAGGATAGGTATGTTTACATGCACTAATTTTTTGAATAAATTCGGTTTCATATTCAATTTGATTTTGAGTGTAATTGTCGTTTTGCCTTGATGACATCTCTAAACATACACCAGCAGAGTTTTTTTTAGTGGATATTGAGTCAATATTCAGTCGTCTCCACTGACCAGTTCATAAGACGTAAATAAACATATGCTTTATATCTTTCAAACACAGATCTTTATTCTGAACAGTTCTGGTAAACTTACGCATCACGGCACAACGCAAGTATTTTTGAATCCCGCTGATAAGATATTTTTGTTCAAGTGTTCACGTTTAGTTTTTAAGTATCGATTGGATTATTTCAGGTCTACTTCCCACCTTCAGGTTATTTACATACTTCCCAATGGAGATCTCATTCGGATCGATGGAGGCGTTTGCATGAAGGCGTTTATTATTTGGCTGGATAGAAATGTCGCTCATGTGACCATTAGCTGGCATACTCAATCAGGATGAGATTCTCAGAGTAACTGTACATCGCGAATGTGTGTTTGCATTCAACAACAGACGACGATTTACAACAAACCTCATGGATGACATTCTGTGTTTGTGACTGGAGCAGAAAGCTTCGGATTCGAGCAGGACAGCGGTTAATTTCATTAATTTCAACGCTAGATTCTGTTGTAGGGTCATTAACTAACGGCCACACCAAATCCCTCCAGTGACGTCAAATGTGTATTAAGGTTTGTGCGTTGATGCGGCTTTAGAGACGATGACAGTCAAACCACAGCTCGGTTTATCAGCACCACTGACACTGCTTTTCTACTCAGTCCTAAAGAGCTAGACAATGACGCTGCGCCCTTCTTTCTGTGAGCAACACTTCAGTTGAAAAAAATTAAGTGGCAACAGCCGGTCCCAAAATATAAACAGCCTGAAATCTGTACATGTTTGAGAATCTAGACAGGAATAAAATATATAAAAAAATATAAAGACTCAAATATGAGAAAACGCAACTTTAAGATCTGTATAACAGACAGAAGCAAAACTATGCCTTTGCGAAGAAGTCAATCCTATAACGCACTACAACAAACTTTAAGACTGACAGTAAAAGTTTAAGATGAGGTGAGAAAATTTTTGAAAGTTTATAATTTTATATAATTTAGTATAAGTTTAATCACAACATATAATCACTGCAGTTAATGGTACGCACTGTCTGTTTGATTACATGTCATTAACTAACAGCACGAATCTTACTGTACAATTCTGCCACATGGACATCAGCTTGACATAGTCACCACTGATAAGCTATTACTAAATAAAATGTAGAAACTTAAAAATAGCAAATAAAATTTTCTGTAAAGCTGCTTTGCAATGATTTGTCATGAAAAGCGCTATACAAATACCCTTGAATTGAAATTTACTTCATTTAATGCTTAGTATTAATAAAAAATGGTTTATAGTTTTAAAAGTTTTCCTTTTAATCCAATCACCTAATTGTCAATACATGACTTGACAATTAGGTGATTGTATAAAAAAAAATGAAAGTTTTCAAATAGTAATGTTTACGATTATGATAATAAACTAAAACGATATGATAACAAATATCACAGTTTGCAGTATCAAGCAGCATAACGGACTGTTTTTGTTTGGCTACTGGAAGCAAATGACACCAGAAGCCTTAAGCATTCAAGTTACAAACTTCTGTCCAAAATAAGGTCAATTCAGCTGAATTCAGTTCAGTTTTTTGGTGACCTCATGCAATTATGCCATGCACAGGTTATACCTTTAACTAATGACCAAAGTGCTGCATGAAAAATGGCATCAAAGAAAGCAGGAATCACTTGACGAATCCTTCAAACTGATCTGTTTGTGTGTGTTTTGTGTTTCCACAGGTTCAGGCAGTGATTTCAGATTCCCATCCACAGTCATGTGGTGATACAGTCTCTCTCACACGCACACACACACACACTCGCCCACACTCATCATGGCCCACCCGTATGACCCCTGGCTGCGCGCGGGGCCACCGCAGGAGGAGGTGAGCGTGTCTGGCTGGTGGGACATGCACGCCGGAGCAGCCGCAGGCTGGATGGACCTGCAGGGGGCGGGGCTGGGGGCGGGGCCAGTGCAGGGCGGCTCCATGAGCTCCTACACACCTGAGCCGCAGATGTGCTCTGGCCTGCACTACCCGCCTGAGGGCTTCAAGATGGAGCCGCTTCCACAGGATCTGCTGCCGCTGGCGCAGGCCTCCTCGTCGTACTCCGCGGAGGAGCAGCAGGATGCCACGGGTGCCTCCGCTCGACCGAAATCGCAGCGTCGCACCGGCAGTCGCGCTCCCGGCCAGGCCTCCTGCCGCTGTCCCAACTGCCTGAGCGCCGAGTCTCTGGGGAACGCCGGCGACAAGCGCAAGCACCTGCACAACTGCCACATCCCCGGCTGCGGGAAAGCCTACGTGAAGACGTCGCACCTCAAGGCGCACCTGCGCTGGCACAGCGGCGACCGGCCCTTCGTCTGCAACTGGCTGTTCTGCGGCAAGCGCTTCACGCGCTCGGACGAGCTGCAGCGCCACCTGCAGACGCACACCGGCGCCAAGCGCTTCGGCTGCAGCTCGTGCCCGCGGGTCTTCCTGCGCGCCGACCACCTGGCCAAACACATGCGCGTGCACGAGTCTCCAAGCCAAGCGGCCGAGGAGACTCGATCCACGGCGACCGCGACAGCGACGTCACTGCTCAGAGTGAAGACGGAATCGGAGAACTGCGACGACGACGCAACGGTTGCAAACAGCTAATCGCTCGACTGCTCAACCAATAAATATAGGCCTCTCGATAAATGAGACTTATGGAGGTGCCGTTCATCATTTATGAAGGCGACTGAAATGAACTATACAGTAGTCAACATTTGAAGTGGATCAAAAAAGTTAATCAAAGTTGTCCTATAAGACAAGAACGGGTATTGGTTTGGTTTTAGGACAACTTTGATGAAAGGTTTTGATCCACTTCAAATGTTGACTACTGTAATCACATCTGTAAATGATCTGTAGAAGACGGCATTAGGATTAAATACGTAATGCTTTTCTATCTTCAGTTTTATTTATATTTGTACATTTTGTGTTCCATATTATCTGTTGATTAACTTAAGATGTTATGTGTCATCAGTGTGTTTTTGTCATTGTAATCTTGAGATGTTTAGTGAGGATGTGTAATTAGTTCGAATAAATATAAAGCGTTTTGTTAGTTTTTCATATATGTCTTGTGATAGTGCCATTAAACATCAGTCTAACAATAAACACTCAGCAATATCTCAGTCAATTAAATCATTTATTTAGACCGTGACTGTTTACTCATTTTATCTTAATAAATTGACTGCCTTTATTCAGTATGAAGGTTACATAAAAAGACAGATGATTAAAAAATAAGTAATGTTTAATAAAGTTAAAAGAATGAAAAAAAAAAACTAGGTTACGGTAAATAAACTGAAAATTAAGTCACAAGAAACGAGATATGAACCAGCTACATGTGCTGCATATCACTTAACTTAACATGCTAAAAACACGCTGAACCTCCAGAAAACATGATCATACAACTAGAGCAGAGCTTTCCAAACTTCAGAGGCATAGCTCCATAATATATATACTAGTGCTGTCAAACGATTAATCGTGATTAATCGCATCCAAAATAAAAGCTTTTGTTTACATAATATATGTATGTGTACTGTATATTTTTATTATGTATATATAAATGCACACACATGCATATATTTCAGAAAAATATGTTATGTTTATATATTAAATATATTTATACATAATATAAATTATATGAATATAAATATAGACAAGTAAATATATGTAAATATTTTCAAAATATATACTTTATGTGTGTGTATTTATACATACATAATATATGTGTGGGTTCTGTGTATATTTATTATGTAAACAAAAACTTTTATTTTGGATGTGATTAATCGTTTGACATCACTAATATATATATATATATATATATATATATATATATATATATATATATATATATATAAAGAGAGAGAGAGAGAGAGAGAGAGAGAGAGAGAGAGAGAGAGAGAGAGAGATCAAAAGCTGATTAAGTAAAAAAAAAAAGATCTTAAGCTTATTGAAAACAAGTACACAATTATAGTTACAGTAAAGAAACTAATTATAAGCAATAGGGCCAAAAAATGCAAAGATACAAATAAAATGAAGAGTGTTTTGTGTTTTTCAGGTAGGTCTACAGTATCTAACAGAAGAAATACTACACAAACAGAATACACTTATGAAATGTATGAATTAAATATTCACTGTATGAATTCATTGTCAATCATTGTTATTAAAGCCATAAAAATTATTCAGTCAAGAGCAGTGAGTGATTTTCTCTTTGTTTTTGATGTTTTATTAACATTAAGCGCACAAACAGCAGCAGGTATATTAGGCTGCTGTCACTTTAAGACCTAATGCATTGATCATATATATATATTTACACACATCCATGTTTACAATCACTTCAGACTTGACTGTGTTAATGTGAATACTTGCTGTTATGAAATATGTTGCATGTATTTGACAGTTTAAGTGCAATTAGCAACACAAAAGAGCTCAATTCAGTCCTCAGATGCTATGAAAGGTAACTTCAGGTGTGTGCACACAGAAAAGCGCCTGTCACAGCAGTGCACAAGGACCGAAATCAATTACTTTTGCATCTTATTGTATCACATCTTATTTTGCTTGAATAGGTTGAAATCACTTTAATGTTTAAACTGGCAAGGCTAAAAAACACATTGCAATGTGAGCGAGACCATGACAGAGACAATAATCCAACAATTTCTACTGGTTGAATTTTGTGTTTATCATGTGTATATCACCCACCTGGAACACTATGAAGATTACTTCTTTGAGATTAAAGAAAAAGGCAGATGAATGTAAGTAATTAATAAGTAACATTTTCACTCTGTTTTCGATCCCTCCTTTCTCTCTGCTGATGTTTCCACTGAATCCTCTGTTTTCTTAACCAAGGTCACATTTTCATCCGTTTGGAAAAAGTCTTTAGGACGCATTCGTTTAAAAAACCCACGCTGCACGCACACACAAACACACACATACAGATTGGATTGAGAATGTGAGAGGTGAATGATGACATAAGGTGTGAGGTGACTGATTGCTTCTTACCTTCACCAGCATTACCAGTATGATAATGAACACGATGAGCCCGCCCCCCACGGAAATGCCGATGATTAGCATTATCTGATTATCTGACTTCACCCTCACTGTGGCCTGAGAGGAACAGAGAGAAATCATCATAACCACTAACACACTTTGTATTTAATTTATTTTAAATTTAACTTAGACACAAATACTAGAAATTGATTGTGTATGTGACAAATAAACCTACCTTGACCTTGACTGCTTCATCTGATGAGTGGATAGCACACATGGATGTAAATGGTAGCTTTCCTGTAGCTCAAATGGTAGAGCATGGCGCTAGCAATGCCATGGGTCATGGGTTCGATTCCCAGGGAAAGCAAGAGCTGATAAAATGTAAAACTGTAACTTGAATGCAATGTAAGTCGTTTTGGATAAAAGCGTCTGCTAAATGCATAAATGTAAATGTAAATGGTACTGACGTTTCATTGAAATTAGACACAGGGGCACAGGTAAACATCCTGCCCATGAAAGACTTTCAAAGACTGAGAAAAAAGCCCAAGGTATGTGACAAAAAAGTTAATCTGAAAACTTATGACAACAAGACCATACCCACAACGGGAGTATGCAGAGTAAATCCGTCCTGTAATGGAAAAAAGAAGGATGTTTTTTTCGTGCTTGTGAAAGGAAATAAACAAGCTATTGATAGTTTTCACATGACGTCACACTCTTATAGGAAACCAAGCTTTGCTCCACTGACCGCCAGTTATTTTTACACAGATTGCATCAAGTACTAATATAGTAAAACGCAGATATTAAAAGACGAAATTCAGTAAACACCTTATTGATGATGTATATTTTGTACAGGCAAGAGGATGAACCCAGAATATAAACGCAATGTGCAAAGTTTCACATTTAATGGCTTCCCATAGAAAACCATTATAAGGAAAACACTGAAGCATTAAGCGGATTGCGTTCATATTCTGGCCTCATCTGCTTGCCTATGTAAACTATGCATCTTTAAAGGGGTGGTTGACTGTTTTTTTTCTAGGCTTGATTGTGTTTATGGGGTGCAGTCTAACATGTGTTCATGCTTCGTTTTTTAAAAAACGCATTATTTTTCACATAATTTACCTTTATTCCACACCACTCTGTCCCTTCTCAGACAAACGCCTCGATTTATTTCCTGGTTTTATGAAGCCCCTCCCTCGATGGGCTCAGATTGTTTAGCTGGCTCAGTGTGTTGTGATTGGCTAAACCGCCGAGTGCACGTCTGAACGTCCCGCCCCTCTCCTCAGCCATGCGCTCCGGTTGAATTGTAAACAGTGGCGTTGTCTATAATGCTTATCAATTTGAGCCCGATTGAGACCCAGAGGATATTAGTGAAGAGGATCGCGCAGAACCTGTGCAAGCACAACTCTTAATGGTATGTTTGTTTGTTGTTGTCTCATACTTTTAGATACGCTGCTATTTGTAAATGCTACTGCTTCTGTTAGCTTTTACTATACGGTTTTATCCTGATTAAAGCTTTAATACAGTACAGCAACCGCA
This sequence comes from Schizothorax lantsangensis, assembly GCA_027422415.1. Classification (NCBI taxonomy): domain Eukaryota; kingdom Metazoa; phylum Chordata; class Actinopteri; order Cypriniformes; family Cyprinidae; genus Schizothorax; species Schizothorax lantsangensis. Next base: position 45,643,547 of record CM049841.1, read on the forward strand.
CGCGCGTCCATGTATAACGCTTCTCATAGCTGTGTGAAAATAAGTGTATAATTGAAACAGTTGGAGCTGATCTGAATGAGAGAGAGACAGTGTGTGAGAAAGAGAGAGAGAGTGTGTGCGTGTGTGCGAGAGAGAGAGAGAGCGTGTGTGTGTGTGAGAGAGAGAGAGTGTGTGTGTGTGTGTGTGAGAGAGAGAGAGAGAGATGCAGAGCAGGCAACGCCAGGAACAGTATTATGAACCGTTGTTTTAGGACATTGATTTTGAAACTTGTGAATCCATTAGATTCGTTAGAAGACAGAATCGCGATTCATATATGAATAGATTTTTACGTGCACCCCTAGTTTTCTCTGAAGCAGGCAGCATGGCCTCGCCCCCTTCCTTGTGTGCTCCCGGGGGCAGGGTTTATCTGGGTTCTTGACGTAACGAACCCGGGAAGTAACTCGTTGTAGTCCCTTACCAGTCGTTTTTGTAGGCATTAAACTGCCAGAATTTTAAAAGACGATATCTCCGTTAGCATTGAACTTTCAGCGCTGCAACTTTGCAAATATTGTTTATGCTCAAACAGCAACATTACACACTAACTAATGTTAAAAAAGTGAAATCGCAATCAACCACCCCTTTAATATGGTGAATACTGAATTTGATCTTTTAATATTACCGTTTTAAATATATTATGGCACCTTTTGTTTTTACAACGTTTTGTTGCACTGTTTATGATTGAAATATTGCCGCAGGTGCTTATATATGGATTGCAAATGGCCAAAACTTGCCTTTTGTTCAGAAATACCTTTGTTTTTTTCTTTTGAGAGGTGATCTAAATATTTGCGGCTGGGAAACAGATGAAAAATTGACACGCTTGTGCAGCAGCTCTATGGATGTTTTGCCCTCCAAGTCTTCGAGCCGGTCACGTGACTGAAAGCTATGAATACTGGGACTGAAAACGTGCATGCAGCTCGGGTTAATCAAGAGAGTCCATGTCATAAATAAATAAGTGACAACACAAGAGAAGAGTAAAGATGCAACTATAAAAGGAGCTATACACAGTTACTGGGTAAAGGAATATAAGTCAAGTCAAGTCAAGTCTGCTTTATTGTCAATTCTTCCACATGTACAGTACATACATACAGAGAATTGAAATTGCGTTACTCTCAGACCCTTGGTGCATACAGTTAACATTAAACACTGACAGTAGACGTACAAATACAGATAAATACAGTTTAAACATATGTACATACAAACTATACAGATATACAAATGAGGACATTGTAGAAAAATAAAAAAAGAGATAGATAAAGTGGCATAAGGCACATGGCAGATAGAGTGCAAACCAGTTAAATAAAACAAAACTGTGCAGATATACGTGTAGTGCAAAAAAAGAACAGTCTTTTATCAGACTGTCAGAAGAGGTAGTTTACAGACAATGCAAGATGAGGTAGAGATCAGTCCAGTGCTGCACAAAGTGACTTAAGTGACACAAAGTGAATTAAGGAAGTGTTCAAAGGAATAGGACGTTTACCAGGAGAACACAAGATAAAGTTGAGGGAAAATGCAGAACCAGTTATTCACCCGGCAAGAAAGGTGACAGTTGCTTTAAAGGAAAGACTGAAAGAGAGACTAGACACTCTGAAATAAAAGAAGGAATCATCAAGAAAATAGAAGAACCCACGGAATGGGTGAACTCCCTCGTAATAGTGGAGAAACCTGATGAAGATCTAAGATTGTGTATAGATCCGAAGGACTTAAAGCAATCCAACGAGAGCACTATAGACTTCCAACAAAATCAGATATAACTAGTTCAATGAGTGGAGCATGTTACTTTTCTAAATTGCATGCCTCATCTGGGTTTTATCAGATAGTCCGAGGAAAGCGCAAAGCTATGCATCTTTAACACGCCATTTGGAATGTAGATTAATTGATAAATTAGTCGATAGATTAATCGAAATAAAAATAGTCGTTAGTGGCAGCCCTAGAAGAAATGCCGGAACCAAGAGACAAGAAAGACCTGCAGAGAGCCTTATGGTTAATAAACTACCTGGGAAAATTTGTTCCAAATCTGTCAGCAAAAACAAGGTCATTAAGAAGCCTGTTGGAATCAAACACAGAGTGGCAGTGGAAAAGGGAGCATGTAGAAGAGTGGTTGTGGTTGAAGGGCAATTTGACTAAAGAACCTGTTCTAAAATTCTACGACAAGCCACAAAGTCTCCACAGATTGAAATGAAATTTTTTTTTCACAATCACAATGAAAAATTGCATTGAAATCTGGTTTAGGAGCCGTTTTACTCCAGCAACATGACACCGAGTGGTATCCAGTTGCATATGCATCCTGCACAATGACATCTGCGGAAAGAAACTATGTGCAAATAGAAAAAGAGACTCTAGGTGCAGTGTTTGGCTGTGAGAGATTCCATGAGTATGTTTACGGCAGACCAGTGATCCTAGAGACAGTTCATAAGCCTCTCATAGCAATATCAAAGAAACCACTGGGAGAAGTGCCACCGTGCACACAAAGACTAATGCTTCGTCTACAGAAGTATGGTCTGGCATTTGAGTTTAAACCAGGCAAGCACTTAATAGTGGCAGACACCCTGAGCAGGGCTAGCTTGTGTAATAACACAAGCACTACGGAAAGAAGATGTGCAGATTCACGTGGACTCTATCAAAGCAGAGATGCCAGTGTCAACTGCAAAGTGGGCTGATATAGCCAATGGAAAAAATGAAAGATGAACATTTGTGAGAGTGATAGAAATAATTCACATGCCTGGGGAAGGAATGTTGGATAACCCATACCAACACTTTAAAGATGAACTGTCGGTGCTAGATGGGGTTCTGCTGGAACAAAAATTGTCATGCCTATCTCCATGAGAAAACAGATGTTAAAACTTGTGCATGAGGGACACTTGGGAATGGAGAAATTTAAGAGGCGGGCATGAGAGGTACTGTATTGGCCGGGCATGCATAGAGACATAGTAACATTAGTGCAGCAATGTGAAGTATGCCAACGACACAGATATCAGCAACCAAAAGAGCCCATGAAATCACATGACAAACCTGTGGAACCATGGAGAAAGGTTGGAATGGACTTATTTCAACTGAAAGACAAAGACTACTTGTTGCTCATGGACTATAATTCCAATTACCCAGAATTTGTGAGGCTGTCAAACACAACAGCAGAGCAAGTGATTGTGCAAACAAAAGCCATATTTGCACGTCATGGTATTCCAATAACTGTAATAAGCGACAACGGATCACAATTCAAAAGTCAGAGCTTTAAGGACTTTGCGAGAAATTATGTCTTTGAACATATAACATCAAGTCCCCTTTACCCGCAATCCAACGGCTTAGCGGAGAAAAGAGTGCAGATCATGAAACGCCTACTGAAAAAAAGCCACTGAGACAGGTGAAGATCCATACCTGGCTGTTCTTAACTACAGAGCATCACCATTGGAGAATGGCCTTTCACCAGCGGAAATGCTCATGAATAGGAAACTGCTGACAAAGCTTCCATTTTTTGTTGAAAAAAACAAACAGGGTAAGCAGAGATTAAGGGGAGAATTTTTTGGTTAAGTTTCAAATTTGTGTGGAGACTAAGAATTGTAAATGGTGGAGTATAAAGAGTTATTTGTATTACTTTCAAAGGAGGATCAAATATTATTTGTGTATGAAGTTATAAAAAAAAGAAAAAAAAAAAGAAGAGAAGGGAAGATGTATTGATATGTGTTCCATGCTAAAATGGCCACTAGATGGCAGTATAATATAGCAGTATGCCAAGTTCAGGACTGTGTTCAGAGCCAATCCTCACTATACGCAGAATACACAAGCTGCGTCGGGCCACCGAAACACCAGGGGGCCCCCTTGCTCTCAAATATGTTTTAATTTTAGTTTCGTTTTTGAGTTTGGCTAGCGGTTATGAAAACATGAATGATCATTTATTTTAATGCGGTGCGCTGTCACCCTCTCTACGTAAACTCTACGTAAAAATCAGTCAAATCATGTAACATAAATGTCGTACAGTGTCTTGTTCGAGACTAAAAAAAAAAAACGAGTTGAAAGCGTACCGAGCCGCAGAAGAGATACTCTTTCTCGAGCACTTTCCATGAGCGCAACTCGAGACGGAGTGAAACATGTGTTACATCCATTCTTTCATCACAACTCCCATCACCCCAAACCCCCCACCCCCACCCCCACCGGCGACACAGTTTTGCATAGGGCCCCCAGAAGTCTAGGATCGGCACTGACTGTGTTATAGGACAGAATAAATTAATTCTGATAGCAGTACTCAGTGTGTGAGCCTCGTCAATACAACCGTGACAATAGCTGTCTTTGAACCGCTCTCATGACATAAGAGCACCGATTAGGAGCCACGATCACAGAAATCACCACGACTGATTCACAAATAATACTCATCACTGAGAGAGAGGACGTCCATGGCTTATGTAGGGTGTGTGACTGGTTACAGCTGTGGGTGAAATCAGTGCAATGGATGATGGGAAATGTAGTCCAGGGTATGGTGTAACAGTCTGTGTAGTGTGAGAGTCCATGTGGAGAGCGGGTGACCTCTGGTGGTGAGTGAACGGAAGTTCATAGACCGGATTCGTGACAGTAATGACATATCATTAAAAGAGACACCTGATGAAAAACTTGACAAATTTCTTGACCTTTATAAGGGAGCAGCCAAGCGAACAAAACGACATAAATGTTATAATGGATAAAGGAAATGTGTTTTTATTTTTATTTTACATCATTCTCAATTATTTATTATATTCACAATTTCGAGTATTTGTACAGGCTTTACATTTTTATTTCAATGTTGTAATTAGCAACTCATTTAATTTTATCTTTGAACCAGATTTGTTACGTGACAGCATATTAAAGGTTCTTAAGAGTCAAGATCAAGTTATCTGCATCTCCTGCGCTCCATCAAGCCACATCCCATAATATCTGTCATCACTCAAATTAGTGCACTGCTCAGATTAACTGTATAGCATGTGTGTAAGACTCCAATACAATTATGAAGCAATTATTTTATCACTAATAAATCTTTAAATTACTAAAACTGGCTGTGTCTATAATATTATAGACTGCACAGCATTATTATATTATTTTTCAGTTAATTTTTAAATTATTATTATTTTAAATTATTATCCCTGGATCAGTAGGGTACTCTTGTAATAAAGTAGCAGTGGCTGGGACAGATTTCCACTTATAAAGATGCAATCTAATCCTGTTTACATGAAGCTGCTCCCGAACAGGTTTAAGTTTACGGACCTGTTGCTATGACAGCAACTCCGGGATGAGCTTCAAAGAACCAACCAATCCAAGATCAAGTGAAATCATCAACAATCAAATCCAGCTAAATGAGTTAGCGACGTATGAAGAATGGACCCCAGGACTCCTTAAAGTTATTTATATGTTAGAGCGATAATGCTATAATTTCAATTGTGTGTTCATGTTTACGGTCATGTTAAGAAATGTTCGCAAATAAAATCGCTAATGTTTGCTTACTAAATCATTGCTGACTGCATGATAGTTCTGCAACATTTTCATCTGATCAGGGAGATAACCACCATAGACATTGTGAGGCACAAAATCACTTTCCAGAAATTCCTGGCTGGTGGAATGAACTTCCCACCCCAATCTGGAATGCTGAATCCCTGACAATTTTCAACTTTCATCACCATTTGACTTTTAACTTTGCTTTCTCATTCCTTAACCTCTCCCTGACCCTGTCTAGCTTATAGTAATCTGAACAATGCCTGAAACTTTGTATTGCAAGCACTTCATGCATTTATTTGCCTACAGCTGCAGCTCATCCAGAACACTGCTGCCAGGATTCTGACTAGAACCAGAAAATCTGAGCATATCACACCAGTCCTCAGGTCCTTACACTGGCTTCCAGTTACATTTAGGATTGATTTTAAAGTACTTTTACTCGTTTATAAGTCACTCAGTGGTCTAGGACCTAAATATATTGCAGATATGCTCACTGAATATAAACCTAACAGACCACTCAGATCATTAGGATCGAGTCAGTTAGAAATACCAAGGGTTCACACAAAACAAGGGGAGTCCGCTTTTAGCTATTATGCCGCTCCGCAGCTGGAACCAGCTTCCAGAAGAGATCAGATGTGCTAAAACATTAGGCACATTTAAATCCAGACTGAAAACTCATCTGTTTAGCTGTGCATTTGTTGAATGAACACTGTGCTACGTCCGAACTGACTGCACTGTATTTTATGTATAATCATTTTCTATTTAACTGTTTTAAATTTCATTTTAAATCAATTTCTATATCATTTTAAAATTCCTTGTTTTATTATTTTTAATTCCTTGTTTTTATTGCTGTGAATGATTATTTCACTTTCTTTTATGTAAAGCACTTTGAATTACCACTGTGTATGAAATGTGCTATATAAATAAACTTGCCTTGCCTATTTATGATGAATTGCTTATTGTATTCCTCAATTGGAAGTCGCTTAGGATAAAAGCGTCTGCTAAATGAATGTAAATGTAAATGTAATGCTTTAAAAAGTTACTAAAAGTACAATAAAGCATGCAAGAGAACCATTTTATTTCTTGAATGCCGGTCTAACAGGTGGCTTTCTGTTCGTGCTGTTTCTGAGAACCAAACTGAGTTCTCTTGTGGCTTATTGCATGTGAATGGTCAAATAAACATACTTGCATCTTAAAATGCCCATCTTGATGAGTATTCATATAAACAAACACAGTCGTTTAAGAGAAAAAATGGATGTGTATCAACATCAGATCCGTGCATTAGGTCTTAAAGTGACAATGAAGACTGTGCCATTTTTTATTTTATATTTGATTCATTTTTTGAACTACAGTATTTCTTACTTGAAAAAAGTCACCTGAAAAATTTTAAACACTATTTAAACGGTTGTGTCTTTGTTATATTATATTTATGAGTTCTATTACTTATAATTAGCTTCTTTATATTGTATTACAGTTTGTTTATTTCTTTACTCCAGTAGTTGCTTGGTAACATTTTACTTATATCAGGCTTGCTTTGCAGCAATATGAAAACCATGCTGTGTCAGAAGGGAAGCCCACTCTCTTTGACTTTGAAAGCCCCAGATTTATTCATTAATTAATTATTTCTCATCTTAAAATGACCACCAATTCTCAATACAAAGGTTACTCACAGAACACTTTTATTTGATATTAAAGAAAAAGAAAGATGGTGCTAATTCGTCATAAAACAGCAGCTAATCATTGGTTCATGTCTGATGTGGATTCACCTTCAGGCCGGTTGATGTCTGGTTGTAGCGGCTCGTGTTGTAGTGGAGCTCAGAGCTGATGTTGAACACATAATCACTCCTGAACTCATAGAAGGAATATTTCTACAGCAGAACAAACAGTTTGGGATCAACATAATATTTTAAAGTTAATAACTCTTAAACACCCTCATTTTGGGACTGTTTCTGTCAGCTGAATGACAGCATGTGTGTGTCTGTTTGTGATGTGTGTTTCACGTGTTTGTGATTGTGCAGTGCTGTAGTTCAAGTGTGTGTTTCACGGTTTTGCTGGCATACCAGGCTGAAGGACTTGAGCTCGAGTGGGGGCATTGATGAGGAGGTGTTTTCCGAACTTCGTCAGGCCACAAACCTGTCTCTCTGTGTGACTAAGCAGACGGCCCACGCCATCCGCAGTTCAATGGCTCCTATGGTCTCCACGGAGAGGCACCTGTGGCTGAACCTCACAGGCATCAAGGAGAGGGACCGTGCATTCCTCCTTGATGCCCCCATCTCGTCTTCTGGCCTATTTGGCGACTCTGTCAAGACAGTCGTCAGTAGGTTCCAGGAGGCAAAGCGTTACGAAGAAGTTTTTGTAAAGTTTCTCTCCCACCGTTCTCAAGCGTCAGGACTGTTGGCCACCCTATCCAGGTGTGGTTTCTCAGAGGCGAGAAGCCCAGAAAGAGAGTGTGGCAAGTCGTGCGCCTCCTTACACAGACCACCTCTATGAGGCCAGACCTGAGGAACATCATCTCCTCAAAGAAGAAGTCCTGAGGGTGTTGCACCCAGGACCATGGGGCTCCTTCCCAGCACCCTCAGGGGACCGCTGTACAATCTCCGCCAATGGTGTTTTGGGGGACAGCGGCCTCCAGCGACATGTTAAATGTTCAGTTGCCTCCAGCCATGTTTCAGGACACTGAACATCTAACATCCCCCCAGCAAAGCCAAGTGTCAAAACTAGTGCCCCTTTCAGAGAAATTGGCAGCATAGAAGTTACTGCTAAATATCTCTCCTTGGGTCGAAAGGACTGTAGAGAAAGGCTACAGGATACAATTTGCACATCGTCCTCCATGTTTCAACGGCATGGTCTCCACTCTGCATTTGTTGACACAGGAATTGCAAGATCTGCTGGACAAGGGGGCCATAGAACGTGTTCCCTGCCAGACTGAGAATCAGGCTACTACAGCTGGTATTTGCTGGTTCCCAAGAAAGATGGGGGGTTGTGTCCAATTTTATATCTTCGCGGGTTGAACCGCTACCTCGGAACATACAAGTGCAGAATGCTAACAATCAAAATGATTGTGTCTCAGATCCAGATCTGATTGGTTTGGGATGATTGATCTCAAGGACACATACTTTCACATACTACTGCCACAACACAGGAAGTTCCTGAGGTTTGCTTTCGGGGGCGAAGCTTACCAGTTCTTCCATTTGGCCTAGCCACACATACACAAAATGCATGGATGCAGCACTAGCTCCTCTGCGACTCCAGGGCATCTGCATTTTAAATTACATAGATGCTTGTGCTTCGACATCAGGATGTCGTCCTAGCTCATATCGAATCTCTGGGGTTGAGACTCAACGCCAAGAAAAGCATTCCCTCTCCTGCCCAGAGGACAATGTATTTGAGGGTTGTATGGGATTCGATCGCACTGTGGGCACAGCTGTCCCCTGCATGTGTGAATCCATTCTAAACACCCTAAATAACATCAAGCTAGGCCAGAGAGTAGTAGCAGTGCTGTAGTTCAGATGTGTGTTTCATGTGTTTGTGATCGTGTAGTGCTGTTGTTTCTGTGTGAGTTCATCACTCACACTCTTGTATTCCTGTATGTTCTGGAGAGCAGCGTGTGCTGTCAGGCTGTAGTGAACAGCTGAAGATTTCAGCAGATGAAACTGAGGACACTCAAACTTCCCACAGTGACCGTTCTGAAACATAAACAAAACAATGAGATCAACAAACCAGAGTTAATTAAAAGAAAAAAACGTCAAGGGAAAATTAACTAAACAGTGATGAAAACGAGGCAATAATCACAAGCTCACATCAATAATATGGACAAATATGACAGAGGTCACACATCTCTGACTGATATGAACATAAGACATTATGTTTTACTAACAGCTTGCGCCAGCACAAACCGTCTTTTGGTGTTAAAATAGTACTGTCAGGATTTACTAAAGACGCGCAGTGAAGAATTAGCGCTGAAAAGGCATGGACAGTTATTTTTGCGCCTGATCTTATTGAATATGCATGTCCAGGAGTTTCCCTTTTAGATGCAAAATAAATGGGAGTTGAGTATTCATATGAATCACGCAACAAGGTTTACTAACCTTTGCACTCGTGAAATTACTGGTATTTGCGCCATTATTTAACGGCAAAAAAAAGCATGTCTTAAACTATTTTGCTAGGAGGAGGCACCACAGAGAACAGACAGCGCGTGCTAGAAGGGAGAGGATTTTTTCCAAACATATCAATTCATTTTGAATGCCAGAAGAACACATTATCCGAACATATAGTTTGTCAAGCCATGTTATTTTTAATTTGCTTCAGGAAATAAAAGACGACTTGGAACCCTCAACTATGGAGTCACGCAATACCAGCTCTATCAAAACTGTTGCAATTTTTCAATTCCAATTCCATTTTTTGGCCTCCGGTTCTTTTCAACGTAGTTGAGCTTATTTATTTCTTTATTGTTTATTCGCGACTACGTTAATTTGTGCTGCGTTTGGTATATTGCGTTGGTCGATATGTAAATGAGATATTGCGTCTGTGTTCATTAATTTGCACATTGTTAGTAAATCACCCACAGAAAATTCCGCACCCATCAGCGCTCTTTTGGAATTTCACTCTCGCGCTAATTTGCCCTGTTTAGTAAAATTGGCACTTAAACGTGTCTTATCATCTGTTTCAAGCACACAGCTGAATCACACCTAATGTGTTGTTATCTAATCATTGTCAGCTTGACACATGCATTTGTTTATGATTGCCAGCTCACTCTGATTTGATGCAATAAAACGTTAAACAAAACATCTGGTGCAGTGTAGTTTATATGATCAAATTAGACTTCAAATTTAACTATAACTTCTACTTTAACTCATTTACTTCTACTTTAAATATAGCTTATACTTTAAATAATTTATACATGCTTTGGTTGTTTTTGCGACTCCCTATACAATAGCAGCACAGAGAAAAAGACTTGGTGCCAAAACTAGGCTCGGCTAATGCATCTATTAAAGACATTCACACTAAGCATGATTACTATAGTTATAGCATTTGAACGCCAATATAATTATCGTTATAGGTCTCATTATTGTTATAATTATCATTACAATTATCATTATAGTTATTGTTTTTGGTGTGTATGACCTTTACACCAACTAACAACATCTGTCTCAGGTTATTTTTACACCTGCTATTAACATGCAGTCACAGAAGACACATGATCTCTTACCTGTCGATCTGGATTGAAGTTGCACTGCACTGAAGAGTTCTGGAGAGAAGAACAGAAGATGTTTATTCAACAAGCACATGATGATTTGACGGTATGAACTGATGAATGAGTGATGCACCTCCTGCATGCTGAAGTTGTGAGGTGTTAAAATCACATGAGTAGTTTGACAGGGCAGGTTGAGCGAGACCGACACCGGCAGACCTTTAACACCCATATTCTCCACCTGAAGACACACAAACATACAGATACACAGAAACATAGCAGTACGATCTCTTCGAATCACCTTGTGTCACATCTGTACACTAGTGGACTGATTGATTATTGTAATGTAACATGAAGTAAATGCTGTACTTGAGGGAAACTGCAGATATTTGTTTGACTCTCTGACCTTGTAGATGATGTTGAGAGGTTTTGGCCCTCTGTCCTCCAGAGAGAAGTTCAGATACGTCACAGAGTCTTCAGCCGCTCTGACAAACAGACAATAAGATTTTGCTTAGTTACATTCACAGTCAATCATTTTTTACATGTTATTGTCGTAGTTTGTTAACTGCTGGTAACAGAGCTGGTAGCTGGTAGTAATGCTGTTTGACTCTCTAATGAAGCCAAACAAAATCTACAAGAGAAAGTGAATGAGAGAAAGACAGAACAGAGCAAGACATTTAGATTTTAGTTTTATATCAAATGTCCTGTGTTGAGATTAAAATCATTCAGAGATGAAGAGCAGATCAAACTGAAACAGAAGAACAGAAGAGTTTGATAAATGAGACTCACAGACTGATCGCCAGATCAACGGAGAACTGAACCGGAACGCTCCTCCTCACCGCCGTATCACTCATGTTTCCATTGTTATCACTGTGAACAAACATACAGAATTTACTCACAGATGAACATGAAGTGCAGTAAAGTCATTCTTTTTAACCTTTATAACTTTGATGGTAATCCCACATCTCTGTTTAACATTACTGATATGAAAGAGTCCTGAAAACAAATGAATAAATGAACCTCATTCACCTGTTGGCAGTGATCATTATCTCCATCCGGTCAGACCAGTCGTAATCCCATTTTGTCAGAAGGAAGGTTCCCAGAAACCAAGTCTAGAAAACAGTAGAGACCAAAGATGATGTTAGCAATGCCAAGGTCATGGGTTCAAATCCCAGAGAATGACTGAACTGACACAATGAAAACCCTGAATGCTACACAAGTGGCTTCGGATAAAAGAGTTTGCCAAATGCAAATGCTCAAATAATATCTGCAGTTGTTTGTCACTGTCTGAAGAACAGAAGGATTTATGGCTTTTAGACATGCGTATACTAGGGCTGTGCAATTAATCGAATTCGATTCTCATGCGCATCTCGTCAGTAAAGCCGGTTCCGTGATTGGCGCTAAATCGCCATCACCTGTTTTCAAACGCAGTGGCAGTTAATACACAGAGCCGTAGTTCACTGACAAGCTACGCGATATCGCTTCATAATCGCAGATGAATCGAATTCGATTATGAACGCGAAATTGCCTAACTTGTTAGTGAACTACAGCTCTGTGTATTAATTGCCGCTGCGTTTGAAAACAGGTGATGGCGATTTAGCGCCAATCACGGAACCGGCTTTACTGACGAGATGCGCATGAGAATCAAATTCGATTAATTGCACAGCCCTAGCGTATACCCTGTAAATCAAATATTCAAATATAAATACTATTGATACCTTCGTAAAATATTAAAGGGGCTATATGTTGAATTCAGAACTCTGTGTTATTAGTGACACCAGTGGCTGTTAAGTGAACTGTGGCCAGTAACTTATTTGCTCATGCTTGCACTTGTGCACACGTAATGTACACGTGTCCCGATATACTCATGGCAAAGAGATTTTTGGTCGTTGATTAGAAGTAAAAAGAAGTTGGAAATACCTCTGCTGCAATACAGTTAATGAACATCCAGACGCCGTCCACATTGCTGAGAGCGACATTTATGCAAATGTAAATATGTGCTATGCACGTTCTTCTCAATATCAAAATAAACATGCAACAAAAATACAGCAGTGAGAAAGCAGTAGGTAAGAAAGCATCTGATCATAGCGATGTGGATATGTTTGCACCAGCTCATGTTGACAGATGATTAAAATTACACTGTTATGATAGTTTGATCATAAAATATATTTTAGACTATAGACTTTATAGATCTGTCTGTGTGAGACTATAGTTTGAATTAATCCCTTTTCTTTGCATGACACATTGACATTACATTGCAGAAAAGATCTTTCAGCATTAACCTGAACATAAACATTTATTTCATGTGTCACAGAACAGAAGAGAGGCTCTCAGGAGTGCCTGTAAATGTCACGTCCTTCACAGAACATCAGTCTACAGGCGTTCATAGACAACCTAGGAAGTCAGGGTCGGCCCCATTTTTTATTACAAGCTGTTCAGCCACAAAACAAACAGCCTCTGTGATAATCTCCACACATGACGGGCCAAAATCTGCTACTACCTGTTCACAGGTAATTTACACACATATTCATGTAAATTATAGATATATTCATTTATTTTAAACCAAGTAAAAGACTGGGGAAAGACATAATTGTTTGGTCAAATATGTGAGCTGTGCTAGCAAGATGAGTCAAAATGAGCAAATTGTGCGTGTGTGTATGTGTGTGTGTGTCTGTCTATATGCATGTGTGTGTGTGTGTGTGTGTCTGTCTGTCTGTCTGTCTGTGAATGTTTGTGTGTGTGTGTGTGAGAGAGAGAGAGAGAGAGTGTGAGTGTGTATCTCTGTGTGTGTGTTTGTCATTCTGTCTTACTGTGGTGTCGCTGTGGTACACTGGTAGATTGATGCTGCAGGTTGTTTTGTTTGTAGCACCGCTGTCCCGATCACCACAGCTGCTTCCAGTCTGACTCGGCTGTTTGTTAAACACACACACACACACACACACACACACACACACACACACACACACACAGAGACAGAGACAGACAGACATTTATGACATTTATAAAATCCTTAAAGCAACATGAGATATTTAGATTGTCAAAAAAAAAGTTTTCAGAGACTCTGACTTTACTATTTTTTTTATTCTTTGACAAATATCTTAATAGCACTGTATTAGTGCAGAATTGGCTGCCTTTTTGAATTTGAATTGGCCACAACCCACAAGAAGATGAACTGAAATGAATTTACTGAAAGAATTTCAGTACAGGCTATTCACTTCAAAAAAATAGAAATAAATATACTTTCAAATACAGTACAAGCTAAGTGTAGATAAAAAGTGTCAAATTAATTTCTTTGAATTTTAGTTTTTTATCAGTTCTACTTTCTCACATTCAAATTGCAATTCTGCTTTCCTGCAATACTGCTATTTGTTACATCAAGTCAAATTCAACTCATATTGACTGAAATGTCAACTGATTGAAGGAAAATCTTGTTTTAGGATGTTTAGATATTTTTACTTCATTAGTCTGTAGTTTGACATGCAGACACATTGACAGTACCTTAACAGCCTCAAATTTTGAGAGCGAGAGTCCTTCTGGGTAATGCAGCACTATGCTGGTGTTGAAGGAGTCGTCGCCTGGGTTTGCCAGTGATACGAGGATGCTGAAATTAGCTTGATTCACCACCACTAACGAGTCATTCCTGCAGAACAAACCTCATTTTAATAGAAAACCTGATGAATAATGGCAATATTCAAAAGCATAACAATCATATTTCAGATTAATAATCATGTCTTTATCAGTTGTTTCTCACATAAATCTGAAGTTCAGCTTCAGATCGGCCACACAGCTGTCATTTGAGTTACAGTTCCTTTGAAACGGCACCTAGAAAAAAACTTTTACTGAGCTTTTGAATATTGCAGAAACTTTAAAAGGATAGTTCACCCAGAAATGAAAATTATGTCGTTAATTATTCACCCTCATATCATTCCAAACCCACAAGACCTTCATTCATCTTCAGAACACAAATTAAGATATTTCTGATGAAATCTGAGAGCTCTCTGAACCTCAAATCAAATCAAATCACTTTTATTGTCACATCATCACAGCTCATGTGCCTTGATGAGTGAAATTCTTGAGAGCGTGCTCCATACAGTGCAGAAACAATTAACATATAGACAGTACCATTACATACTTACAGACTTATACAGATGACAATGTGCAATATACACATACATATACTCAGTACACACAGTGTACTGTTAGACATACTTACAGTAATCAATACACATTATACACCGTATGTACACATTCTACATTATGTACACATATATACATACACAGTAATATGCAAAGGTGCAGTAGATTGTACATAAGCTGGATACGCAAATGTCATGGATGTGCATTGGATGGTATCCAGTGGTAGCAGATTGTTGTATTAGTGCAGTGTGTACGTGTAGTCCAGTTTGAACTGTGGAGTTAAAGTGCAGTGCGTGGCATATCATAAAGTGGGAGTGTGCTGTAGGGTGTATTGGTTCTGACTGTTCATTAGCCTGATAGCCTGAGGGAAAAAGCTATCCCTCAGTCGGCTAGTGCGGGATCGGATGCTGCGGAGACGTCTTCCTGAGGGCAGCAGAGAGAACAGTCTGTGGGATGGGTGGCTGGAGTCATTGGTGATCCTCCGGGCTTTCCTTATACACCGCCTGGTGCAGATGTCCTGGAGGGAGGGAAGCTCACCTCCAACAATGTGGCGGGCAGTTCGCACAACCCTTTGCAGAGCGTTGCGGTTGCCAGCGGTGCTGTTTCCAAACCAGGCGGTGATGCAGCCGGTCAGGATGCTCTCCACAGTGCAGGTGTAGAATGATCTGAGGATGCTGGGGCTCATTCCAAACTTCCTCAGCTTCCAAACTTCCTTTTCGATCGTCAAAGTTCCCGGATTTAAAGGCAGATGTTAATCCATGGTTTTTGGTTGGGGTAGGTACGAATTGTTTTGATCGGAACCACGTCCTCTACGCACTTCCTTATGAAACACATTACAGAATCTGAGTACGCCTCTATGTCATCATCAGACGCTGCCTGGAACATGTCCCAGTCTACGTGATCAAAACAGTCCTGCAGTATAGCGTCCGACCAGCATTGAATTGTCCTGAGGGCGGGTGCTTCTCGTTTCAGTTTCTGCCTATAAGCAGGCAGGAGCAGAACACAAGAATGATCTGATTTGCCGAAAGGTGGGCGGGGGAGCGATTTGTAGGCGTTCCAGAAAGGAGAGTAGCAGTGGTCCAGTACACGATCACCACACGTGTTGATGGTGATGTGTTGAAAGTATTTTGGAGCTATTGTTCTGAAGTTGGCTTTGTTAAAGTCCCCCGTAACAATAAACACTGCATCTGGGTACGCGGTTTCCTGCTCGCTTATATTCCCATACAGTTCCTTGAGTGTGTTGTGAACTTGGTTCTTCTAAAGTGTAGAAAACTCAGAAGAGAAGACCAGGAGAAATCGGATGGATCGTCAGCAGGATTCTTTATTGAGAACACAAGCTGTTGGTCTGCAGTCATCAAAATCTCCAACTCAAGCAACTTTACAAGGTCATTTTATAGGCATTTCTGGAGGAGGGACTCTTGGAATCAAATGCATAGACACTAATCCAATCAACCTAACGAATCAACGTCTGGGCCAGGGGGCTCAGAAAGATAGACACTAATCCAATCAACCTAACGAATCAACGTCTGGGCCAGGGGTTCTTTGAATCAACGTCTGGGTTCTTTGAATCTCTGCCAATCAACATGACTTGATTGAGACAGAGCACAGTTGATAATAAGAATCTAAGTTAAACATTTTAATATAATTTGTAATCCCACAATTCCCCCTTTGAGAGTTCTAATAACTCTCACAAAATACAAATTTAGACACTTGAAAGTTAATTCTTGTAACTTGTAATCGTTACAGGCACATTGTACATGTTCTGTGTTGCTTATATGTAATTGCATGCTGACACAGAAACAAAACATGCAATTAGGGTCCGTGAAGTTCTTACGGGTACTAATCTTTTCTGGTTGGAACTGTCATTTCCTCGTGAGAGGCGGGAGTCATTTGCTGAAAGAAACACTTGATACTGTGGATGCATAGATAGTACGCAAGTAGGAGAAACAACAGCAGAATTGCTATTTCCTTGATCCACAGCCAGGGTTTACCTAACAAGTTTCCGAACCATGAATAATTATCTTCAGTCATCTGGTGTAATTTTGCTGAAAGACCAAGAATGTGCAAACGTTCTTTCCAGCAAACAAGGCATTTCTTGACATAGTCATCAGCTCTAAGAATATGTTGTTTCTGGGGTCTACACTTTGCGTGATGTCCATGATGGTTAATAGTACGAAAATCTTGATCATGTTGATGGATGACTGAAGTTCCCGTATGTGAGTCTCTGCGTTGTGTATTTTTTTCTTTCTTCTTTCTTTTCTCTTTCTTGTGTGATAGTTGGCTCGGCAATGGGTCTAGTTGTTTTCTAGAGGTTGTGGCTTCATCCGCAGGTGAGAAGGGCGGTGCATATGGATCTCAGGACAGCCATCAAGTGGTATCTGCACAGAGGAAGAAAAAAACCAAAACAAAAGAGAACAACGGCACATAGCAGTATTTGTTGTAGAGTCTGCAAACATTAGGGTTGTATCCTCTGTTCAAATATAGTCTGCTAATGTTGTTCCTTCTTTCCCTATTTCTCAATTCCTGCGACACCTAAAGAACAGTGAGGAAAGGATGGACTATTGGATGGGGAAAGGCCTATGAGGAAATCTTCACCGCAGGGTTCGCCCCCGAAGCCTGTTGCTTTCGGTTCTTCCCTGGGCTCCTCACTGGTTCTTGTGTCTGTCCTATCCTATCCCTGCAGGGGGAGGAACAACTTTACAGTGTGACACATGAGTCCAAGTTTTCCTTCCCTGACACAATACTGCAGCTTGAGCTGAAAAATGATCTGGAAGACGACCTGAAGCAACTACTTCAGTGGTGGAAGTTACTGCATATCCTGCTCGTCTGTTACCTTCAATAACTTGAGCTGCAACAAACAACTCCAATTCTGCGTTCTCTATGGGAGTTTCTGCTATTTCACTTGTCGCTGCATATGTAAGCGTAACACAATCATGAGTCATTTCGCCTTCATCCTCTAGCACAAATTCAGTCATTGCAGACATCATACATGAGGATGGGTTCGTGACTGGTGCACGCTGTATTACAATATTCGGGGCTGTGAGAGTTGCTAACCAATTTCCCCAACGGGAGGAGGTGACAGAAGTGACTTTTGCTTGATTCATTAGTGCGGACACTGCGTGAGGGCATTTTACGTTTACAGTCTGACCTAACACCATTCCTGATGAAGCCTGAAGCGCTAGATGAACTGCCTGTACTGCTCTGAGACATGGGCCCATACCTTGAGCGACTATGTCAAGTTTACCGGAATAGTAATGAATTGGGCGTAAGCTGCCCCCATGATCTTGCATTAGACATGCAGTCATAAAGCCTAAGTGTTCATGGACATAAAGCACAAAGGGTCTATCAGATTGGGCAATTCCTAATGCTGGTGCTTGACATAGTGCTCTCTTCAAATCATTAAAAGCTTTGAGATGAAGTTCTTCCATACAAACAGTATCTGAATCTTTACCATGGCCTTTCAACAAATCATAGAGAGGCTGAGCAATCGAGGCATAGTCTTCAATCCAAGGTCTACAATAACCTGTTGTTCCTAAAAATGAGCGGAGTGTTTTAATGGTAGTAGGCGGAGGTATGGCTTTGATTGAAGCCGCTCGATCCTGTGTAATGGATCTATTTCCTGCACCAATTGTTTGACCCAGAAATGTGACTTGCTTTTTAGCGATTTGAGCTTTGTGAAAGCTGCATTGGTGTCCTTTTTTATGCAAATAGTCCAACAATGATGCCAATTCAGTTTGATGTACCTCATGATCTGTTGAGGCAATCAAAATATCATCGACATATTGGATCATAGTGGACTGTTTTACCGGACATTCTGGGTCACACAAATCACATCTGACAGCCTGATGATATATGGTTGGGGAGTTTTGCAATCCCTGTGGTAATCGTGTCCACTGGTATTGTTCATAGTCAACTGTGAAAGCTAACCATGGCTGGCTGTCAGAGTGCAACGGTACAGAAAAAAATCCATTAGACATATCAATTACTGAAAAAATCTTACAATCTAATGGTAAGCCATTACAAATTGTAGATGGATCTGCCACTAGGGGGGTGATTTTATCAATATTTTTATTGGCTACTCTGTAGTCTATTGTAAGTCTCCATGTCCCATTAGATTTCTTGATGGGCCATATGGGTGAATTACATGGACTGTTGGTTTTAACTAGCACTCCTTGCGTCAGCAAATTTTCTACAATAAGTTTGATTCCCTGTATAGCTTCCTTATTAATCGGATATTGTTTGGTGACCGGAGGTGGAGTTCCTGTCAATTTAACTGGTTCTACACCTGTCAACAACCCACAATCATCCTTGTCTTTAGCCCAAATTGGATGGTTCTGTAAGAAAGCATACTCGGGAGGGGTTGCATTATTGGTAGAAATCTGTGCTGAGGAAATTTTTATGCTAGTAGATTCTGAGGACATGTCTAAAGTTAGATTTATTTGTCTCAGAAGATCCATGCCTAAAATTGCACCTGTATTTAATGGAGCGCATAGCAATTTTGTAGTCAGAGTTTTTGGGCCAAATTGTACCTCTATGGGCGGAGTTTCATACAAAACAGAATCTTCACCTATTACACCAGTTAAACAAAGTTTGGTTTTCTTGTATGGGATGTTTAAACCTTGTGCCAATTTTGTAGGGATTACTGTAATTTCTGCACCTGTATCAAGCAAAAAATCAATCTCTTTCTCTTTTATGCTACCTTTCACAAAAATTCTTTGGTCATTGTGTTGGATTACAGGGGAAAGGTAGCTACTCACAGCCCCAACAATTAGTTTTTTTCTTGGTCTTGTTGTGCTCTTAGAAGAGCCTGAACTAGCTGTCCTACAGTTTCAGTGGTCACTGGCGGAACTACTTCAGGGTTGTGTGCAGGCTGAGAAGGAGCAGAATTATGCATAGCATTTATTTTACTATCTTGCAACTTCTTCCTACACTCTTTCTCCCAATGTCCTAATTTTTCACAGTATTTGCATTTGCTTTCTCTTTTAGACCATCTATTGTCTTGTTTCGTTTTGTTAAACGTAGCTGCTGCTACTCTTACTTTTGCCTTGACATCAGCATCTCTTTCCCATGTAGCTAACCTGTCTAGGTTACTTCTGAGAGTTCTGTTAGACCAAGTTAGATCTAAAAAGGGTAAAGCTTTTCTGTATTCGGCTACAAGCCCATCTGACCAGATACGAACCAGGGGTCCCTTGTCCTCCAGCACACTTTCAGGGTCAAAAACAATTCCACTGTAAATTACAGCTGACTGACAAAATCTCTCAGTATATTCACTCACAGATTCTTCTTTCCTTTGCACACAGTTAGTGATTCTGGACCAGTCTATTTTGGGTCCCATGATATTCTTTAGAATTTTCAAAACACCTTCTCTCAAATCGCTTTTACTGGCATGTTGTAGTTCAGAAGTAACAGCAGATTCAAAACTGTTGAATTCAGATTCAGTTAGGATTTGTGACATCAGCTGCGTGACTTCTGCCAACGACATGTCATAAAGACGCATTTTGCTGATCAATGCTCTTCTAAATTCAGAAAAATTTGTGCGTGCTGAGGGTAAGCTCTGGGATAGTCTCTCTATATCTTTAGGTCCTAGCGCTTTGGCAACAGTTTGTACTTGGGCAACAGAAGAGTTGGGAGGAACACTTTCAATTCCCTCAATTCCCTGAGATCTCCTCCTAGCACCACACACATTGACTGAATTTACAGGCACCTCAGTTACTGATTGGAGAGCTACATCTGTTTCAAAAAACGCTTGTAAATCAGGGTAAATGTTATCAGGCTGACTAACTTTCACATCAGTTTTTGCTGCATCTTTCTTGAGGTTCAATTTCTTAGTCAAAGTGGATACTCTAGCACGGAGTTCATTGTTCTGTTTCTCTAGCTCTGAGTTACACTGAGACTGTTGTGTGGCTAATGTTAAACTGAATTCTCTGTGACAACAGATAATGCCTTTCACATTGTTCTTGCGAATACATGCTCCTAGTACCTTTTTACACTCTTCTACAGACCAAGGCTTGTCTGGATGAATCTCATATTTCTGAGTTAGTTCTTGTCTAACTTTCTCAGTGACTATTAGAACAGCATTTTGAATTCACTATCTGACCACAAAGGAGTCGCAAGACCACTCTTTTCTGTGGTTGGAATCAGCCTAGCATTCCTTCTAACCATTTTGTAAGTTTCTTCTGTACCACACAAACAAACACTAAACAAAAAACAAAACAAAACACTAAAACTTCTCTGATCCACAGAGGGTACGCTTGTTAACACATCAACTATTGTTAACCTTCCCTGGCAAAGCAGAGGATAACACAAATTACTAGCACTTTACGCTAATCTTCCCTGCTAAAACAGAGGGTAACCAGTTCTTCCCTGCTGAAACAGAGGATAACAAATATTAGCATGTGATGCTAATCTTCCCTGCCTGAACAGAGGATAAACAATATTAGCACGTAATGCTAATCTTCCCTGCCTGAACAGAGGATAAACAATATTAGCACGTAATGCTAATCTTCCCTGCCTGAACAGAGGATAAACTTCATCTCTAAAAATATTTTTTTAGAGGATAAACTTAGTTAAACCAAACCCTACAGCTGTCTGTTAACTCTTCTCTGACGGCGCAGAGGATAACAAATTTGTACTGGTCTTAAAGGTTCTTTTGGATAGAGTGACACTCACCAACCCTTGGTTGTACAGAAATATTCAGTCCGGAACGAAGTCAGATCTTTGTTAAGCTTGAAGTTTCAATCTGGATTCAGGTGAGGAGCTCTATCCGGGTCACGGCACCATCTGTTGTGAACTTGGTTCTTCTAAAGTGTAGAAAACTCAGAAGAGAAGACCAGGAGAAATCGGATGGATCGTCAGCAGGATTCTTTATTGAGAACACAAGCTGTTGGTCTGCAGTCATCAAAATCTCCAACTCAAGCAACTTTACAAGGTCATTTTATAGGCATTTCTGGAGGAGGGACTCTTGGAATCAAATGCATAGACACTAATCCAATCAGCCTAACGAATCAACGTCTGGGCCAGGGGGGCTCAGAAAGATAGACACTAATCCAATCAACCTAACGAATCAACGTCTGGGCCAGGGGTTCTTTGAATCAACGTCTGGGTTCTTTGAATCTCTGCCAATCAACATGACTTGATTGAGACAGAGCACAGTTGATAATAAGAATCTAAGTTAAACATTTAAATATAATTTGTAATCCCACAAGTGCCTGGTCTGTGTTGGCTTGAGGGGGCGTAAACAGCTGTGATTATGACAGCTGTAAATTCCCTCGGTAGCCAGAATGGTCGACACAGAAGCATATGAAATTCCAGATCAGGGGAGCAGAAGGATTTAATAGAGTGTAGATTCCTTTCATCACACCACGAGTTGTTGATAAAGAAACAAACGCCCCCACCTCTGCTTTTCCCTGTGAGCTTTTTCGTTCTGTCCGAGCGGTGCACGGAGAACCCCGTAAGCTCGATGGCTGAGTCTGGAACCACTGCAGACATCCAGGTTTCTGTGAGGCAAATAATGCAGCAGTCCCTTGTTTCTCGTTGGTATGAGATGCGTGCCCGCAATTCGCAGAGTTTTTTGTCCAGTGACTCAACGTTAGCCAACAAAATGGTTGGGAGTGGAGGTCGGAGGGGACGGCGTCTGAGTCTGACAAGGACTCCGGGTCTCTTTCCCCTTTTCCGGCGGCGTTTCCTCGGTCGTTACCATGCGACCCAGACAAAGGGCTCTGATGCGGTGTCCGTAAACAAAGCACCAGAGTTCAAGAACTCAAAGTCCGGTTTGCGTTGCGTGACGAATGAACCAATGTTCAAAAGCGTGTCTCTATCGTAGACAGTTATACTAACAACATCCAACACGTAAAACAACAAAATAACAAATAAAACATACAAAAAACTGCAGAGTTTTCTCGGAGCTTGCAACACGGCTGCCATGCTCGGCGCCATCTTGGATCATTAGATAGACAGCAACACGACTGAAATGTTCCCAGGTCCAGAAACGTAGCAAGGACATCGGTAAAATAGTCCATGTGACATCAAGGGTTCAAATGTAATATTACAAAGCTACGAGAATACCTTTTGTGTGCAAAGAAAACAAAAATAATGACTTTATTCAACAATTCTTCTCTTCCTCATCCTGTTGTGGAGAGAGTATCACAATGCATGCGCATGCTTCCTCTGCATGTAAACAACGCATACACATGCTGTTCTCCATTTGTAAAAAAGGCACAGCGCATGTGTGTTCAACGTAAGCAGCAGCACGCACATGCATTGTTTACATGCAGAGGAAGCTCAGAATGACAGAATTTTCATTTTTGGGTGAAATATCCCTTTAAGAGACAGAAATCTCATTCAGATGAAGAGAGATCTGTAAAGTGGATCTAACTAGTGATGGACACTTTGGAGACCTTTGTGAATCTTTATTTATTATTAAAAAAGCAAATAAACACCTCAAGGAACAATTCAAGCATCGAACTGTTGCATCATTAGGAAGGTGAAAAAACAGAATTTAAAATGTTCAAGCATAATAAATGCCCACACACATATACAGTGCATTCAGAAAGTACTCAGAACCTTTGTAACAACACTTGAAATTTAGCTCAGGTGCCTCCCATTTCTCTTGATCACTGCTGAGATGTTTCTACACCTTGGCTGGAGTCCACCTGTGGTAAATTAAATTGATTGGACATGATTTGGAAAGGCACACACACCTTTCTATAAAATGCCTCTCAGCTGACAATGCATATCAGAGTGAAAACCAAGCCATGAGGTCAAAGGAACTGCCTGCAGAGCTCAGAGACAGGATTGTATCGAGGCACAGATCTAGGGAAGGCTACAAAATTCTGCTGCACTGAAGGTTCCCAAGAGCACAGTGGCTTCCATAATTCTCAAATGGAAGAAGTTTGGCACAACCAGGACTCTTCCAAAAGCTGGTCGCCCAGCCAAACTGAGCAATTGATGGAGAAGGGCCTTGTCTAGACTGGTGACCAAGAACATGATGGTCACTCTAATTGAGCTCCATGATCATATATGCAGGACAAACATCATTGCAACACTCCACTGAATAGGAAATTGCTTCACTCTCTTGGTCGTGTCATGTTGCTTAACTAAGCTATATGTTGTGCTAAGCTACCTTCACCTCAAGTGGTGAAGGTAGGCCAGTTCACCTCAAACTCCATCACCCTGAATGTAGGAGCCCCACAGGGCTGTGTCCTGAGTCCCCTGCTCTACTCTCTCTACACACATGACTGCGTGTCCTCTCACAGCTCCACTTCTATTATCAAATTTGCTGATGATACTGTAGTTCTGGGCCTAATTTCCAACAATGATGAGACCGCATACTTGGATGAGGTAGAGAGACTTACATCATGGTGCCAGGACAACTGTCTCTCTCTGAATGGGAGCAAAACTAAAGAGCTGATTGTGGACTTCAGGAAGAGACACCTGCGGCACTACACTCCTCTTATGATCAGTGGGACCCCTGTGGAGAGGGTAAGCAGCTTCAAGTACCTCGGTGTAAACATCTCCGAGGACCTGACTTGGACTACACGCATTCAAACACAGGTTAAGAAAGCCAGGCAAAGACTGTACCATCTCCGACAGCTGAGGAAATTCAGGGTCTCACCAACAATCCTGAAAACTTTCTATTCAGGGACCATAGAAAGTGTATTGACTCAGTGCATCTCAGTGTGGTATGGAAACAGCTCCAGTCAAGACTGCAAAGCCTTGCAGAGATTTGTGCGGTTAGCTGAGCGCATCTCAGGGTCTGCTCTCCCCTTCCTGCAGGACATCTACCTCAAATGCTGCAAAAGCAGAGCTGTCAAAATCATCAAGGACTCAAATCACCATGGTAACTGTCTTTTCACTCTGCTGCCATCTGGTAAGCGCTTCCGTAGCCTGATGGCAAAAACTGAGAGACTCAGGAGGAGTTTCTTCCCCCAGGCCATCAGGCTCCTAAACTCAAACTCAGCCTCTTAACATCATGACTCCACTTAATAATCACTTACAAACAGTAAGATATTCATTATTCTCTACCTCACACTGACAGTGTCATTTGCACACAGCACTTTCTGTGTTTTGGTATTTATTTTAATTTTTTTGGTATTGCTGCTACATGACAACCATGTACAACCTGTTTGCACATTCCTCTCTTGTACATTCCTGCTTATCTTAATATTTAAGTCTACATTTTTTTATATTTTGTTCTTTATATCTTATTTTTACTATTTCATTTTATGCATATTTCCTCTGTGTTTGTATTTTATAATATTTGCACTGTCCATGGAGCGGACCTGACTCACATTTCACTGCTGGTTATATACTCTCTATATAATCGTGTATGTGACAAATGAAAATCTTGAATCTTGTTATAAATATGAAAACTACATTTTTACCGCAGTATGTTTCTTCTGTGTGCAGTTGTGTTCATTTGTGTTGATTTCTCCACAAGATTGTTTCACACACAGACAGGCTGCATGAGCCTTAACTGGCGCGACCTTGTTACTGTCAAAACATTATCCATTATTAATTGCCGTTTACACCAAATGTAATAAAATCAGAATAATCCTCGTCTAAATTTCGATGCTTCCCTAATTACAGTAGATGTTTTATTAGTTGATTAGTTGGCTGGTCAGACAAGAAATTCTTTCACTTGCTCCTTCAAAAAATCTACTTGTCCCTGTTACAGGGCCAACCAGACGTGAGACGTGCGGATCCATTTGCAAGGCTTTTATTCAGAGATGAGGTCAAAACACATAGCCCCCCCCACCCTCCAAGGAGCAGCTTCCAGACGCTCCTATCTCAATACAATCCAGGAGGGCTGTGGAGTGGAGGCGGAACAGGGGGAGGGACGGAGGGCCAGGTCCACGTGGAAGTGGAGAGACCGGGGACTGAGGCAGAGCCAGCAGAGCAGGGCACCCAGGTGAAACCGGTGAAGCAGGAAGCCAGGGCGGAGCAGATGGAGCAGAAGACCACCAGGCTGGAGCAGAAGACCACCGGAGCAGGGCAGAAGACCACCAGGCTGAAGTAGACGGAGCAAAAGACCACCAGAGCAGGACAGAAGACCACCAGGCTGGAGCAGATGGCGCAGTAAACCACCATGGAAGACCAGGTGAATCAGGGAACCCTGGCAGAAACTGGGACCTAGGAAAAACTGAGACACAAGGGACAGGCAGAGCATTCACAGCATCAAGGATCGAAGCAGGAAACACAAAAAGTTCCTCAATATGCTCCATGACTGAAACTGGACAGGCAGGCAGTTCGTAAACAGGCTCACTAACTGAAATAGGTGGACCAGATGATTCGGAGTTAGACACATTTAGGATAACACAACAGGCAGACAGTTCATGAGTGATTTCTATGGCAGTGACAGGGCCACCGGGGCAAAGATGGGATGTATCGATAGTCTCTGATCTCGGGATTGAGCGTTCAAGCTCTGAGATGTTTGGGGAAATTGGACAGACTGATGGTTCGTAATTCAACTCACAGACTGAATCCAGCAGAACAGACACT
Organism: Schizothorax lantsangensis; assembly: GCA_027422415.1. Lineage (NCBI taxonomy): Eukaryota > Metazoa > Chordata > Actinopteri > Cypriniformes > Cyprinidae > Schizothorax > Schizothorax lantsangensis. The sequence continues at coordinate 45,669,864 of CM049841.1, forward strand.
TTGAAACCAGACACACTTGGCAAGACTAAACAGACAGATAATTCAGCATTAAGCTCACAGACTGAACTGATAGACATTTCATTAACAAAATCTGAAACTGGACAGGCTAGCAGTTCACATACGGGGTCATTGGCAGAAACTGAACAGACAGGAACATCATCATCAGACACACTGACACACAATTCAGAATCACAGGCATAGATTGGAACTGGACTGGCTAGACAGACAGACAGACGGTTCAAAATCAACTGTATTGGCTGGAGTAGAACTGGTAGGTAGCTCAAAACCAAGGGCATTGACAGAAGCAGACAGTTCAATGACAGAAACTCGACAGAAAGATAAATCATACTCCGGCTCATTAATTTACATAGAACAGACAGATGGCTCATTCTCAGGCTTATTGGTCGAAACTGGACACCCAGATAGCTCAGGATTAAACTCATTGACTAGAAATGGACAGACAGACTGTTCAATAATGGTCTCTTTGGCAATGACAGGGTTAACAGGGCATACAGAAAGTTCATTTAAGGTTTCCATGGCAGTGATACGTAGGGATGAGAGTTCCTGAACGGCCCTTGTAGCCACAGCAAAACAGTCAGGAAGTTCACAGACAGCATCCTTGGGTGTGACAGATAAGGCTGAAAAATCAGAGGCAGCCTCCTCGGCTAGGTCGGGACAGGACAATAGTGCATAATTGGCCTCCATGGCCGGTTCAGGGCAAGGCAGGAGTTCGCAGGCGGCCTCCATAGCCATGACAGGACAGACAGAGAAATCATGGACGTCCTCCATAGCATGACAGGACAGACTGAAGGTTCACGATGGCCTCCTTAGCTGTGACAGGACAGGACGAGAGATCATAGACGGCCTCCATAGCTGTGACAGGACAGATTGAAGGTTCACAGATGGCCTCCTTAGCCATGACAGGACAGGACGAGGATTCGCAGATGGCCTCCATAGCCATGACAGGACAGGACAAGGATTCGCAGACAGCCTCCATAGCCGTGACAGGACAGACTGAAGGTCCACAGATGGCCTCCTTAGCCGTGACAGGACGAGGATTCGCAGACGGCCTCCATAGCCGTGACAGGACAGGACGAGGATTTGCAGATGGCCTTCTTGGCTGGGACAGGACAGGACGAGAGTTCACAGATGGTCTCCTTGGCTGGGACAGGACAGGACGAGAGCTCATAAGTGAGTACCACTGACACCTCTAGAGGGTCTGCAGCGGATGCCACCACCTCTGGAGGTTCTACAGTAGTACCATCAGGATACAGGGAGAGTTCAGCAACGGTTCCTTCGACCGTGACATGACAGGCTGAAAGTGCATTGATGGGCGCCACCACCACGCAAGGAGCTGAAGCGAGCACTGCCGCTTCGGGAGGTTCTGCAGCATGTGCCGCCACCTCTGGAGAAACTGCAGCGGGTACCATCGCTTCGGGGAACACACCAGCGAGCGCCACTACCTCAGGAGGTTCTGCAGCATCAGCTGCCACCTCTGGAGACATTATAATGGACGCTGCCGTCTCTGGGAGTTCTGTGGTGGTGTATGCAGCCCAAACATACCAAAAAGCAATCCCCATCAGGGAAAACACTTCAGACAGGGGATTCAGTTCAGGAACAGGAGGGCTAGAGTGAGTGGGTTTGGGGATACTAGCTGTGCGTGCAGACACCAGCCGTGCATCATTCACACTGGATACCAGACTGGGTTACAAAAGCACTGACCTTGAATATCTGGGTGTGACAGACAGGACGTGGCAAGACTCTAGATGATCAGCTGTGACGTGCTGTGACTCTGGATGATCAGCTGAGACGTGACGTGACTCTGGATGATCAGTTGTGATGTGACGTGACTCTGGATGATCAGCTGTGACATGACGAGACTCTGGATGATCAGCTGAGACGTGACGAGACTCTGGAAGATCAGTTGTGATGTGACGTGACTCTGGATGATCAGCTGTGACATGACGAGACTCTGGATGATCAGCTGAGACGTGACGAGACGCTGGAAGATCAGCTGTGATGTGACGTGACTCTGGATGATCAGCTGTGACATGACGAGACTCATGAAGATCAGCTGTGACTTGACTTGGCTCACGATGATCAACTGTGACTTGACTTGGCTCATGAAGATCAGCTGTGACTTGACTTGGCTCATAAAGATCAGCTGTGACTTAACATGACTCACAAAGATTAACTGTGACTTGACTTGCCTCATGAATGACAGCAATGATGTGACGGGTTATTGTGGCCGCCATTTTGTGAACGGCCTCCGCTGTCGCCACCATTATGTGAGTGCGCTACGGTGCGGCCGCCATTTCACAAGTGGGTGGAATCACCGGAGTAGCGATCAGTACACTTGAATGTCCCGGAGCTTATGCTTGACTAAACTCAGCAGCCACCATTACAGGCATAGACGTGGTGTTGTGTTCTTCCTCCGCGACACCCACAGTAAACAAAGAACCAACAGTAAATAAAGCATCCAAAAACTGACTTAGTGACGAACACGAACCCTCGTGAATGAGCTTAGATTTCAGCGGTGGATTAACGCCCTCACAGAAAAAGTCTATGAGCACACAGTCAGGCAAATCAGAATAATTAGCAATCTCTAAATACTCCTGAATATACAGTCAGGTCCATAAATATTGGGACATCGACACAATTCTAACATTTTTGGCTCTATACACCACCACAATGGATTTCAAATGAAACGAACAAGATGTGCTTTAACTGCAGACTGTCAGCTTTAATTTGAGGGTATTTACATCCAAATCAGGTGAACGGTGTAGGAATTACAACAGTTTGCATATGTGCCTCCCACTTGTTAAGGGACCAAAAGTAATGGGACAGAATAATAATCATAAATCAAACTTTCACTTTTTAATACTTGGTTGCAAATCCTTTGCAGTCAATTACAGCCTGAAGTCTGGAACGCATCGACATCACCAGACGCTGGGTTTCATCCCTGGTGATGCTCTGCCAGGCCTCTACTGCAACCGTCTTCAGTTCCTGCTTGTTCTTGGGGCATTTTCCCTTCAGTTTTGTCTTCAGCAAGTGAAATGCATGCTCAATCGGATTCAGGTCAGGTGATTGACTTGGCCATTGCATAACAGTCCACTTCTTTCCCTTCAAAAACTCTTTGGTTGCTTTTGCAGTATGCTTTGGGTCATTGTCCATCTGCACTGTGAAGCGCCGTCCAATGAGTTCTGAAGCATTTGGCTGAATATGAGCAGATAATATTGCCCGAAACACTTCAGAATTCATCCTGCTGCTTTTGTCAGTAGTCACATCATCAATAAATACAAGAGAACCAGTTCCACTGGCAGCCATACATGCCCACGCTACCACCACCATGCTTCACTAAAGAGGTGGTATGCTTAGGATCATGAGCAGATCCTTGCCTTCACAGTTCTGGAACAACATCCTATGGACAGATGAGACCAAGATCAACTTGTACCAGAGTGATGGGAAGAGAAGAGTATGGAGAAGGAAAGGAACTGCTCATGATCGTAAGCATACCACCTCTTTAGTGAAGCATGGTGGTGGTAGCGTGGGCATGTATGGCTGCCAGTGGAACTGGTTCTCTTGTATTTATTGATGATATGACTACTGACAAAAGCAGCAGGATGAATTCTGAAGTGTTCGGGCAATATTATCTGCTCATATTCAGCCAAATGCTTCAGAACTCATTGGACGGCGCTTCACAGTGCAGATGGACAATGACCCAAAGCATACTGCAAAAGCAACCAAAGAGTTTTTGAAGGGAAAGAAGTGGACTGTTATGCAATGGCCAAGTCAATCACCTGACCTGAATCCGATTGAGCATGCATTTCACTTGCTGAAGACAAAACTGAAGGGAAAATGCCCCAAGAACAAGCAGGAACTGAAGACGGTTGCAGTAGAGGCCTGGCAGAGCATCACCAGGGATGAAACCCAGCGTCTGGTGATGTCTATGCGTTCCAGACTTCAGGCTGTAATTGACTGCAAAGGATTTGCAACCAAGTATTAAAAAGTGAAAGTTTGATTTATGATTATTATTCTGTCCCATTACTTTTGGTCCCTTAACAAGTGGGAGGCACATATGCAAACTGTTGTAATTCCTACACCGTTCACCTGATTTGGATGTAAATACCCTCAAATTAAAGCTGACAGTCTGCAGTTAAAGCACATCTTGTTCGTTTCATTTGAAATCCATAGTGGTGGTGTATAGAGCCAAAAATGTTAGAATTGTGTCGATGTCCCAATATTTATGGACCTGACTGTAGCTCTCGAGCGATCGAGTGCCCTGCTTGAGAGCTAATAGCAGTCTTGCTGTGTCCATACCTGGCCAGTGAACACTTGGAAAGCCGCTGGATCCTTGTGTGGCAGAGTATTCTTTTACGGGGTGAAAGAGACGCGAGATGTGTAGATCCATTTGCAAGGCTTTCATTCAGAGACGAGGTCAAAACACAGGCAGGGTCGAAACACCAGCAAACAGGTATAACACAGGCAAGACAAAGAGTATTCCTAGGGCAAGCGTGGGTCTTCGATCAGCGAACGATATCCAGAGGGCTTCGCAAGAGGGGTAAACCAAATAACACAAGCAAAGTCCAGTGCAAACACAGTCTGAAACAGCAAGGCAAAGGGTTAATTCAAAGATACACAGGCAAGAATCAGGTAACAGGAAATACAAGACAAGACTAATCTAGACTATGAACTGAGACTGGGAAAACTAGACTGGCTCCATAATGTAGCTATCACTAGGTGAGCGATAAACGCTTGTTACGTCCTGGGACGTATGTTTTGATCAATGTGTTTCAATGCTTTTGGGTTTGTTCGTTGTCTCTGTTGTTTGTATTTTGTGCACTGTGCAGATTGCGGACACCTGCTGCCGATTTCCGGGCTGCTGATTAGCGACAGGATATATGTGAATCAACAATCCCAGAGAAGAGAGAGGGGAGACGCTTCGTTCCGTTTGATGTCTTTCCTTATGTCTCCACTCCCAGACCCAGTTGCGGTGTGATGGGCGCCGTACTCAAACGAATTATGTAGTGGATATATATTTGTGAACGGTATTTGTAAGGAGTGGGGTGTCTTTTTTGTTTAATCTTTTTCTCCTGTTTTGGTGGATAGACAGGGAGAAAGGGAAGTAGATTGTGTTTTCTTTTGGGGATTATTTCTTTTTTAGGTAAGTTAGTTTCTTTCTAATTAGTTAATGCATCATTTTGTTTGTTATTTTTGGGCTCCCACTGCCTGAGGTAAACTGTATTATATAATCACTACTTATACTTTATCTTTTCCTGGTTTGTTAAATAAATGGTCGCTTAATGGCAATCATTTTGTTTTGAATAACAAAACGGTGTGGTGTCGTAATTCTGGGTCTGGAGACAGATACATCAACGTCTCTCCTCCACTTTGTTCGTTTCTATTTGATCCCCTTGACGAAAATACATTTTTAGAAACGTAACACGCTAAACAAAGTTGTGAGAGAGAGGAAGTCCATGGCTTCTGTAGAGAGTGTGATTGGCTGCAGCCGTGTGCGTAATCAGAGTGAAATGGATTGTGGGAACTGAAGTCCAGTGTAAGTGTAACAGTCTGTGTAGTGTGAGAGTCAATATGGAGAGTGGGTGACCTCTTGTGGTGAGTGAACGGAAGTTCATAGACCAGATTCGTGACAGTCCCGGACAAGCATTAATTTCGAGCTCTGTTACTATATATAAAATTCAGTCCGCCGAAGTGGCTAGTGGGAGTGAACGCGTTACCCGCCACATCTGAAATCCACCTGCATTTGGCGGGTGTTAATGCCAAGCCCTCAGTATAATCACAGTAATATATGCGTATACATGCATAATAATAATAATAATAAAAAAAGGGAAATTGAAAGGGGGGAAAAATTATCCAGAACCTGTCTCCTTAAAATAATCTAAAAAGGGGCTCCAAGATTTTATAAAAAGACTGGGCTTCATACTGACTCCAAATTTAATCTTCTCAAGTTTGAGGACAAAAGGTGGGTCAAAAACTCACTGATGATAACTTGAAGGAGATGGTAGTTTCCAATGATTTAGGATTAGTCATCTAGCCAACAATGTGCAAAGTGCAATATTATCCATCTCTAAAGCTGTCAGTTTAAGATTTTCTGGAAGAACCCCAAACAGAGTTAGGGTTAAGGTTAGAGTTGAGGTCTATTACTATGGTAAAATAATTCTGAGAAACATCTAAAAATTCTCCTCCAAAACCTTAATAACTTAGTACAGAAAGCAAAAAGAATGAAACGGAGAGATTGGTTTCACATCACAGCATGTGCAGGTGGGGTCCAAACCAGGAAATATATTGCAGAGTTGCATCCTAGACAAATGAATACGATGTACTACCTTAAATTGAAGAGGAATGAATGCTTTTTAAGACAGTATCCCAGATTTCATTTTCTAACGTAGTACTTAAATCCTCCTCCCTAGAAATTTTAATGATCTACTAGATCTACTAGTTTGTTATTTATTATACTATAAATATTTGATATGGCACCCTAATACATCTATGCTGATCTAAAATATACTCCAGGACACCACTAGAAGGGGCAGAGGGGAACTCCGGGAGGTGCTTGCGGGCAAAACTCCGAACTTGAAAATACTGGAATAAACGTGAATTAGACAAAGAAAATGTTTCTTTACCAATGCAAAATTGTTCATGCATAGCTGGTCAATAGTAACTAAACCTTGTGACCTCCAAATATTGAAAGCCCCATCAAATAGAGAGGGTGGAAAGGAAAGATGACCAGCAATGAGTGCAGCTGAAGAAAAATGCTTAAAGGGTTCATGAACTGAGAAACCAAAATTCCCTTGATCTTTTGACATATAAGAGGTCACTGTATTATGAAAACATTCTGTAAGTTTCAGAACATAAAACTTTTTTGTTATCCAGTCTGCCAAAATTGTGGAATGTTCTACTCTATGATGTAATAGTGTGGATAACCACCGCCTCCGCAGAAGAAGATCAACGCCTACTTCGACATCACTGCCTGTTTATCCCTGCCCACTGTTTTCTACATCACTGCTTGTTTAGCCCCGCCTAACAATTTTACAGCACTGCCTGTAAAACGGATTCATTCCTGGTAATGTAGTACTTTTACTAACTGTACTATGAAGTTTTCTCACCGGTGAATGACACATGATGTATTGCAGTAATGCGTTCAGGAGGCGTGGCTTTGGACGTGATTTGCGGGGAGGGTGGGACGTTCACTTTCAGTGCTATCAGGCTAAAGTTAGCATTTTCCAAGATCTCCTACTGCACCTTTAAGGGGCGTTGATCTCTTGATCTCAGTCAACCCATGAACCAATGTCTATGTGGTTTTTACCAGATCAATTTTATTACGTACACATTTTTAATGTGTAAATTTAGTTTTTAATTGGCTCACCTCGACATACTCCTCCGTCCTGCTGTGGACATCAAGAACAGCCGTAGAGTTTCCAGACAACATCTCAGTTTGTGCAAAATTCATTTGTATCTTCAGAGGAGTCACTGTGTCTGCAACACAGCGCTGAAAAACACAACGTTCACCGTCAGACCGAAGCTCTGAGATTGGCTGAAGCCAGAGGTGGAAAGTAACTAAAGTTACTAGTAAGTAAAAAATAATTGATAAGAGGAATCGAAATTGTAATTTTATAACAAGTAAATGATTCCTGACCAGAATTGGAATAGATTTTAGATTCCCAAGCTTAGGTATGTTAAATTAAATGCTCTTTATTTGTCCTACTGAAAAATGTACCTGGAGTCCACCTTTATTGTTATTATAACAAACTACACTTTCAATGTGATTTTAAAGCATTCAAGTCAAGAAGACTCGTGGGCTGTTTTCTCTGCTGCACACACATCCTTGTGTGAGTGTTCTTTAGCCTGTTGATTTACATTCATAGTATTCAGCTAACTATGAAATATTTTGCAATAAGATGATATCTAAGATTTTTATTATTTATTCATTTATTACCTTATTGGAATCAAAATTAGGAATTGACAAGAATTGGATTCATTAAAATTCAAACGATACCCAACCTTACCCATACCCCACTTTATTTTTCAACTGGCACCTTTCTATTCACACTGTTTAAAACCCTTTCTTTTCTTTTAAACCTTCACTTACCCTTCTTTGCTTTTGCCCCTCTTAAAAACAATCACATAATCTTATACGTGAATGTACTTTTCAAAATTAGTTATAAAACAGTTGCTCCTGGCAACAGGTAATAGGTAGTATGTTTGCTTAACATAGCATTAAACATGACAATTTATGAGACTCCAAATTATGTTTTGCTCCAAAATCACTATATAACATCAGTCGTGTTTGAAACAGTTAACTTCTGTGGTTTCATGTTGCTTCTTATCACAGTGAGACAGAAAATATTTTTTATAAATATTACATTTTTGATATAAATATTTTATATATATATATATATATATTTTTTTTTTTTTATTTATTTATTTTTTTTCTGTGTAAAGACGTGCTGAAATCGCGTTTGGTCTCGTACTGTATCGCGTACCTTGTCAGTGTCTGCGCTTGCTTGGCCATTTGTTGTGATAAAAAGGAAAGTGTGTTCAGCTGAATTCAATTAGTATTTTGTTAGACGGGTATAAAAAAAACTTAGTTTACCACGGCAGCCGTCGCGTGAAGGCCTCCTCGTGTGAAGACCGAAGAGTGTAAAGACCATCGACTCCACCATGCGACTCCACCGGGCATTCAAGTTACAGTTTTACATTTGATCAGCTCTTGCTTTCCCTGGGAATCGAACCCATGATCTTGGCATTGTTAGCACCATGCTCTACCATTTGAGCTACAGGAAAGCTGTTAAATTTAAATTATTAAATTTCTTTATTTTTTTAAATGTGTATATATAGTATTTATAAAGTTTTAGCTTTTAGTTTTGGATCTGTTTTAGTTGTTTTAATACTACAATTGATTGATTTTTGGATAAAAGCATCTGCTAAATGACTAAATATAAATATTATATAATATTATAAAATTCTATACTATGATACAAGCTATGTAAATTAGCATTGCATTGCAATTGTGTGTTTATTATCTTCCATGTTTCATCAGTCAAAGCATCCCTATCTTCATGTTATTCAGCGGCAGTGATATCTAATGCATTTGTCCATATAAGGGATTTCCTGGGATTTCCTTGTGAAATAGACATTGCAGTACATGGGTGTTAGGATTAGGGTTAACCCTGCTCCATAATGCTCAAATCGTCTCATTTTGGGTAAAAATAGAAAAATAGTACTTTGTAACGCAGTAACTTGAGTAGTTTTTTCAGCAAAAAGTGTTTTGTACTCAAGTAAATTATTCCTCAAGTAGCAATACTTCTTATTACAATTCTTAGTATAATTTCTTAGTACTCTTTCCACCACTGGCTGGAGCTGTGATAGACGACACTTACCATCATGAAGATGGAGAAGTTAAAGCAGGAGGACGCAGAATCCAGCAGGATGAACTGCTGCAGAGTCCTGGACGATGAATCCATCGGATCGAAGAATCCTCGACTCATTTCTCGTAGCACGTCCACATTCATATTCAGAGAAACATTCAGCTTCTTCTCCAGAGACCCTGAGAGACATGAGAGGGGCCTGTTCACACCTGAATAACAACTATAATGATAACTATATTAGCATTCACACCATTGGGTGATAACTTTCTGTTTATTCTAAGCGCTGTAGTTTTTGTCTGCTGCTTTAAATACTTGAGCTCATTAAACTTGAATTGATTCTGATCAGCTGCCAATGTTTTTAACATCGATCAGCTGGAAAAAACTGTTTCAAAAGAATCAAGAGTCATTATCACTATAGTTTTGGTATGGACACCGCCATTCTCTTATAGATAGATTATTAAAAAACGTTATGGTTATTGATATAGTTATGGCCCCTGCCATTAAGACATGGAGGCACTTCAGGTGATAGAACATAGAGGCTGGACAAATCAAACACAGTGTTATTTGTTATATTTAACAAATAATCCAACAGACCCCTCACCCAACAACCAAACTGGGTGTCGGCAGGTCTGTGAATGACCCCCAGAACGCTGGTTACCATGGCAGCCAGAACACCTCAGCCAGATAAGAAAGCTTTTATGACCTAAAAGAATGTAGTAAGAGTTTCCCTCTGAAACAGACACCTAAGGAGCTTTCGCACCCCACAGTTCTAGGAACTAACCAGCATGGTGGTTCACATTATTTACAGAAGTCAACAACCGGTGAATGGAGGACACCGTGACCAGAGCTGTTTTTGTTGTGTGTCGTGGGTTTTGTGATAACAGAGATGGAATGTAAACACAAAATTTACGTAATTGAAAGATCATGGAAATCTGACTAGATCTCCATTGACAACTTACAGTGTTACATATCATCGAGGCTGAGAAAAGATGCCGTTATCACTGTTTTCCATGTTCGTGGAGTAGGGGTAACCCCCAATAGTCGAAGATTCAATGCTTCGATAAGAGGAGCCTGATTCTACTGCAAATCTCACAGTCAAATCTTTACAGAGTTGTTATGAAACGAGGATCATGCCATTTTGGCTATATGGGGGTGCTCAATGTCTGATTTCACACAGAACTACCAGTCTTCTCCCAATAAGTTAATATAAAGCCTATTATGATAATGCTGTAAATAAAAAATTGTCAAAAGAAAGAAGAAAATAAATATTTTTAATGTGAATGAATAAATCCAGCCACCCCATGACAGATTTAAGTTTCACTTTCCATGATCCGTGACAGACAGAGGTGCATCTTGGCGGCTTCTGCCGGCCAACGTTAACACCTTGTCCTAACCAGACATGACACGACAAGATTCCAGTGACGAGCAATTTGGCTGTCCACACCAGACGCGACATCACAGCACAACACACTTCCAATGAAATGGACAAGTTTAAAATCTGATTCATAAATATTAAACCTTTGTTAAAACTTTGTAATGTAATTGTTAAAACTACATACTGAGTGACATACAGTTTTAACGTATGTTTGATTTAATTTATTTACAAGATCTGAGGTAAACTATATGTTGTTGCTTTTAGTATGGCTATAAATGTCACGCAATATGATATTCAAACTCATATTTGTCACGAGCCGGGTTTGAACTCGGGTCTCTTGTGTGGTGGTTGAGAGATCTACCACTGAGCCTCAGGAGTGGTAATGTTGGACCCAAACTAAACACTTAAGGCAGTATTCCAGGAAATGAAGATTTATTTAAAAAAAAGTATTTGCAAGAATAATTCAACAAAAGTTCTTCTCGGACCGAGGTATTAACAACATCAAAAATGGAAAAACCAAAAGAGAAAATAAAAACTCCATGAGGAGAGAAAACAAAGCCAGAGAACAATTACAATCAAAGAAAAGAACTCAGGATACCTTAATTGGGGTAGCTAGAGAGGCTTTAGCGAGACCAGGCAGGGGTGACCGTGCCTTTTCAGTTGCTGCCCCTCTGTATTAGATCTGCACCTTCAATATCTGATTTTAAATCCACGTTGAAAACTTACCTTTTTGATTTGGCGTTTTATCAATGAGAACTTCCTACTGTTTCTTTTAGTTATTATTGTGTACTGTCTTATTGAAATGTTTTTATTGTGCAGCACATTGGTCAACCCTTGGTTGTGTTTAATAGTGCTATATAAATAAAATTGACATTGACAGGCAGGAAACACAGGGCAAACACTCAAAAACCGAGTGAGGATCCAAGGAAAAAATACACCACTTAAATACACTGGGGGAAACAAGGCACAGGTGAGCTGGATAACACTAATAAGGCCACACAAGGAAGAACTAAGGCAGAGGAGAACACAGGGGACCTCTAGAGGCACGGAGACAAACTACAGGAGGTAGGATGCTGACAATATTAGACACTTTTAACATTGAATAAAGCACATAATCAGTGCCTGAGATTATCATTGTCATAGTTTGTATGTTGTTGTTCCAGCCACAATGTCGCAGAAATAGAAACTGTTTATAAAACAAAAACTTCACGTGTCGCCATCAACAAAAATAATTAAAGTGAATGAATGAATGAAAGCCCCTATACTACTCATAGAAAAGGGCTTCTTTCATTAATTCAAAGACATACATTGCTATGAATGAACATGCATAACCCTAGGACATTGTGTGTATTATTACTGTTTTTGGATATTGTCGTTTGTATTGTATACTGTTTTATTTATGCCTTATGATAAAATTATTCGATAATGTAACCTTATTGGTACCATGTTTGATATCAAAATAACTCTTGTTTAGTACACTACACACTGGTGTACATCACCTCATCATATCATTCATTGTGTTCTTGTTATATTAATTCAGAGCATAAGGGGAATCAAACTACCAGCACACTCTAATATGCAAAACACCCTGCTAGAAGACAAAGGATCGTAAACTTTCCCTCTGAAAGCACAATTCCTTCTGGCCCGCTCACATCTTGAGGGTGTGACATCTTCACACATTAAAAGATCCCCGATCACAAGAACGCAGGCGGATTTCTGATAAAGTGAAGATGAGGATGCTGAGCTGGAAGTCTTCTGAGCACCCCTAAGATTGAGTCAGGCTGTGGTCTTGTCTTTCCATTCATCAAAGTCCTTCTGCATCAAATCTGGTTTGACAAAACTTTAGCAAAGATCAACTGGAGCCTCCAGTCTGACCAGTGATTGGTGGGACTTTCCACGAGCCAGCAGGACCTCAAAGATGCAACTTTTCACATGGGATAAAACTCTCCCGACTACCACAGAGTCAGAATAACATCTTTGGAGTTTGTCACGGCAACGCAAGTATCGTACATTTAACTAAACGAAACAGGTTTAGTATAAGCTGTAGACCCTGTTGTAAAACTATGCTAATGGTTCTGTGCAGATGGTTAAACGACTTTTTACATAGCTTCTTTCCCTGTTTCTCTTATGGTTTCATTCATTCATTTGTACTTCCCCTTTTCCCCCATACGAGTGAATGTGTGTATGTGTATATGTTTGTTTGACTAGTTTGTGTTAGTGTTTGGTGAATAAAACTTTGTACACAAATTGCATGATCATTTTGATAATTCCCTTTTGAGCTAATTTGCTGCAAGCAACTTCAAGGATTCATTGACGTTACCTGTGCTGCTGGTGCGCTCGGTCACCATGAAACATGACGTGAGATTAAATGCGTTAAATGTGTTGCCACTCGGACAATCAAAGTAGTTCAGACTGATTTCTTCTGGACTGAAACTGAGCTGCACAGATACAGACATCACAGGCCGAGCCCTGAGAAGAGAGAAAAGAGTCAATAGCTCACAATTCCTGATTGATTAGGCTGGCTCCTAATATGCTTTGCTTATTGCATTCATGCTACAAAATAAAAATGCATTAAAAAACTGCTCACTGATGTCTAACCCACAGATGAGCATGTGTTGAGATTGTTAGCGAAACTTTACAAGATTTTGTAAATGTTTTGTGAAATGATGTACTTGAGCAGCACGATCCCTCCTTGTGCTCCGATCACAATATCTGTCAGATTATCATGGTTCATGTCCATCTGACCGGACAGAGACACTCCGAACTGCCGCAGACCGGGCAGAACCGACCGCGCTAGGATCCGCTAAACAAACACAAACAGATCTACTGTGTCACAGCGGCTCAGCATTGTGTCTGTCTGTTTTTCTGGGAACATATTCTGGGTTAAATGTGGGCAAAAACACAGTGTTTGGGTTTGAGGGAAGCACAGCAAACTCTCACCTGAGGAGTGTGTTCAGGGTTTATGCCATATGTCCTGTCACCCAGATAGATGTAGACGACTCCTTCATTCTCCAGCGGCGCCCCGACCGCCACATCTGACAGACTGTCTCCATTCAGGTCCTTTAGTGAAGCCACAGATGCAGCAAACCTGCCTGTGGTGGATTCGCTCACATTCAGCGTCTTCTGAAAATACTATGGAGAGAGAAAGTGAACAGAACATGACCAGCACCAGAACAATTTCCACAACTTTCACATCATAGGAACCAATTACAGCAGCAATCCCAATGGAGTAACATAATGGTGATGACTAGCAGCCTTCCAGTTCCAGTTACCCTGAAGCTTTTTCATGAAGAACATCATAATAACAGTGTTGAATCTGTGCGTACCTGCTCTGATAAAGCGTAGATGTACAGCATCCCTTCAGCCCTCGGCTGAGACTGGTAAAATAATGGAGCTCCGACCAGAAGGAAATCTGAGTCTCCATCAGAGTCCACATCCAACAGACTCAGAGACGCTCCGAAATATGAGCCAATCTGATGACAGAAATCAATCAAAATTAATGGAACTGCATTGCAACATATGCTTTTATAGCCTGATGTTCACAGATGAAATATGAAAACAACACATTCTGCGTCACAAAGACAATGTCACACAACACTGGCTAGAACTTAATGATGTCTTTGTAGACTTATTTTGCTCCTTCCCAGCTAACAATTTTGAGTTCTAAGAATGTTTTAAAAAAATTTTTTGGATATGGTTTTGGTTATGGGAACATTCTATATGTCCAGTTTTCTTAATGTTAGTGGAATGTTTTTTTTAAGGTTAGTATTGATGTTCCTGAAATGTTCTTTCAACTTAATTTTCATTAATTACTCAGCATTCTAGGCAGTGTTGTATCCGAGTCCAGTGTCGAGTCCTAGTTTTTAATCAATTGAGCAGAGGTGGGACTTTCAAAGAGTTAAATAGTTAAAGTTAATGAGATAATTAAGTGACTGATTAAATGATGATTGTGCATTAGTGATGAACGCCTGCTGTTATTGTGTTCCTGTGGTTCAGTGGTAGAGCATTGCATTAGCAGCGCAAAAGGTTGTGGGTTCAATTCCCAGGGAACACGCATACTGATAAAAATAAATGTATAGCCTGAATGCACTGTAAGTCGCTTTGGATAAATGTGTAAATGTAAATGTATTGAGAATTACAGAGGATCAGATGTTGATGTTTTATTGGTTAAAATGATGCCACCATCATGGAGACAAGTGTTTGCTTTAGTTGGGCTCTTGACCGTTTTAGTAATTTAAAGTAATTTGTTTCTAAATAATAGCAATGTTGTTTCACAGCAAATATTTGTGCATTGTTGAATCAAACTTTGAAGTAGCAGATTAGTTTTTGCTTGTAACTGAATGAATATCATGAAGTGGTCTCTCTTTGGTTTATTGACTGACATTCAGCTAATACCAAACTACTGAAAAAAGGCTTATTAAACAAATATCACAATAATACTTCAATATTGAAAAAAAGAGCTGTATCGGCTCAGGCTTTTAGTCATGAACACTTATCATATGATCCTCAACAGTGGTGACAATAATTATTCATACTGCAGTGCATGATGGGAGTATTTACTACGGTGCTACCCAGCATGCATTTCAGCATGAAGCATTTTGGTTGATTGTGCAAATCCTAAATACACATATATAAAAAAACAATGTTATTTTGATTGTAATCAGGCCAGCTCATGATGATTACCACATCATATAAAAGCAGCTAACAGCTGCTCACCGTAGAGCACTGATCTCTCTGCTTTACAACACCACATGCATTGCTACAGAGAGAAATCTATCATAGGAGTCAAGGGTCAAGAGCCCAACTAAAGCAAACGCTGACCTCCATGATGGTGGCATCATTTTAACCAATAAAACATCAACGTCTGATCCTCTGTAATAGAGCCCTGCACGGGCCTAAAATTTAGGCCCTAGCCCGGCCCGTGTCCGACAGGTTATCAGAATTCTCGGCCCGAGTCCGACCCGAGCCCGTCTTTTTTTCCCCCTTCTCCCAGAGCAGCTTATACTACTGTTTCAGCTATTAAAATACTTCAGTTTTGAATGTAATGGCAAAATGATTATATTTCGTTTCGTTTTTTTATTAAGTTAATTTAGAGAAACGTTTGGAGCATTTTTGTTCATTAAATATAGTAAGTCCAAAGTTTTAGTTTTTTTAAAGTAATGACCAAGCGGCCAACGGCAGACCGTGAGCTGATCATAGCCTATGTTTGATCAATTTAGCCTTCTCAAATCATCACGACTTGCCTAAAATAAAATCTATAGATATACTAAAACAGTTCAAGCATATAACAATGTTTAAACGTTAAACCTGCGCTATAATAATAATGTGCGCTAGCCTATATCCAAGTTTGTGCGGAGAGTGGAAGCTAAAGCGCGCTCTGCAGGACATAGAGGCACCAGAGCAAATACTTGCATTTTTTTTTCAGTGGAAACATTTACATTTAGTCATTTGGCAGATTTACAATTGGGGAGTACATAAAGCGATTCATCTTGAAGAGGCAATCAGACAGAGGAAGTGCTCATAACACCAAGTCTCAGTCATTGTTCAAATAAGTACAAGCTAGCAAGGGAAGGAGAGAAAGATAAAGGGAAAGATTTTTTTTTTTTTTTTTTTTTTTTTAGAACAAGTTTAGGATGAAGTCAAGTAGTGCCGAAAGAGTTTTCAGTTGTTGCTTGAAGATTGACAGGGATCCAGCATTCCGGATAGGGGTGGGAAGATTATTCCACCATCCAGGAATGGTGAATGAGAATGTTCTGGAGAGTGATTTTGAGCCTCTCTGTGATGGTACCACAAGGCGTCGCTCACTAGCAGATCTCAGACTTCTGGAGGGGATGTAGATTCGTAATAGTGAGTGGGAGTAGGAGGGTGCTGAGCCTGTGGTCGTTCTGTATGCAAGCATCAGTGTCTTGAACTTGATGCGAGCTGCCACTGGTAGCCAGTGCAATGAGATGAAGAGAGGTGTAACATGGGCTCTTTTGGGCTCATTGAAGACCAGTCGTGCCGCTGCATTCTGAATCATTTGTAGAGGTTTGATTGTGTTTGATGGAAGTCCAGCCAGAAGAGCATTGCAGTAGTCCAGCCTAGAAACGACAAGGGCCTGGACAAGAAGTTGTGCAGCATGCTCTGTCAGAAAGGGCCTGATTTTTCTGATGTTGTGTAGCGCAAACCTGCAAGATCGAGCAGTCTTTGCAATGTGCTCTTTGAAGGTCAGCTGGTCATCAAAGATTACACCAAGATTTCTGACCGAAGTTGATGGGGTAATTATTGATGTGCCTAACTGAATCGCGAAGTCATGCTGTAGAGTCGGAGTGGCAGGGATGACAAGAAGCTCAGTCTTTGCCAGGTTGAGCTGTAGGTGATGTTCTTTCATCCATGCCGAGATGTCCGCCAGGCAGCCTGAGATCCGTGCAGCTACCGTTGGATCATCTGGTTGAAAAGAGAGATAGAGCTGTGTGTCATCGGCGTGGCAATGGTAGGAGAAGCCATGTGCCTGTATGATGGGTCCCAGTGATGTAGTGTATGTGGAGAAGAGGAGGGGTCCAAGAACCGATCCCTGAGGAACCCCAGTGACCAGTTGATGTGCTTTGGATACCTCCCCTCCCCAGGCCACCCTGAAAGACCTACCGGTGAGATAGGATTCAAACCAGTGAAGTGGAATCCCAGTGATGCCCAGCGATGAGAGGGTGGACAGGAGGATCTGATGATTGACAGTGTCAAAAGCAGCAGAAAGATCCAGCAGAATGAGGACTGATGATTTGGAATCGGCCTTTGCGATTCGCAGGGCTTCAGTGACTGAGAGTAGCGCAGTCTCTGTTGAATGGCCACTCCTGAAACCTGACTGTTTAGCATCCAGTTTGTTGTACTGTGAAAGAAACAGTGAGAGCTGGTTGAAGACAACTCGTTCGAGTGTTTTCGCAACGAATGGAAGGAGAGAGACAGGTCTGTAGTTTTCTAAAAGAGAAGTGTTTAATGTAGGTTTTTTGAGCAGTGGGGTTACCCGAGCCTGCTTGAACGCTGTGGGGAAGATGCCAGTGCGGAGAGATGTGTTGATAATGTGTGTGAGTGCCGGAAAGAGTGTGGGAGAGATTGCTTGGAGAAGGTGAGAGGGGATTGGGTCAAGAGGACATGTTGTAGGATGGCTGGAGAGGAGAAGTTTGGATACTTGGATACTTCCGAGGTTAGGGTAGAGCATAAAGTGTCAGTAGCTGCATTCACATCCAGAGATGAGAAATGGGTAGGTGAGGGAAGAGAGGAGGATACTACAGAGGAAAGAAGGGAGGGGGAAAGGGAGCGTAGGTTACGTCTGAAAGTAACCTGTAAGGGAGATGGTGGCACCCAGGTAGCAAAATGTAAGGTAAATGTAGTGAAGAAATGGTCAGAGATATGTAGTGGTTGTACCAGAATGTTAACTGTAGTACAGTTGCATGTGTAAATTAAATCAAGTTGGTTGCCTGATTTGTGTGTGCTAGTAGTGGTAAGGCGTTTGAGATCAAATGAAGCAAGGAGTGAATGGAAGTCTGTAGCATAAGGCCTGTCTAGGTGAATGTTGAAATCGCCAAAAACTAAGAGTGGAGTGCCATCCTCCATGAAAATGGACAGCAGGCCATTCAGCTCCTCTAGGAAGGTGGCTAGAATTTGGCCAGGGGGATGGTAGATTTCTACTATCTGGAGTTTTATAGGAGCCGTTACAGTAATCGCATGAGATTCAAATGAGTTGTGATTGCCTAGGGGAGAGTGGGTTGAGTATTTCCAATTGTTTGAAATGAGCAGACCAGTGCCCCCACCCCGGCCAACTTGCCTTGGGGTGTGAGAGAAAGAGAAATTGTGAGAGAGAGCAGCCGGGGTAGCTGAGTCTTCTGGACGAATCCAGGTCTCAGTCAAGCCCAATATGCTGAGTGTGGATTGTAAGGAAAAAGCAGAAATGAAGTCAGCTTTGTTGACAGCTGACTGGCAATTCCAAAGACCCACAGAGAAAGAAAGAGGTGTAGTAGAAGATGTAGCAATAGGGCGCAGGTTAGCAGGATTACGTTGCCGTCTGCGTGTGTTTTTAGAGCGTGGTTGAGAGAGAACCGGAATGGTTTGGAAACACATGATAGAGGTGGAGGGATAGAGGATAGGGAAGGAGAGTGTGTGAGGGAAGATAGAAATGATACTTAAGTGTGTGCTCGGTGTCGTTGCTCGGTTGAAGTCGCGCAGGAAAAAGTTGTCCGTCTTTACACTCGTTGGTCTTCACACGATGAGGCTGAGCACGATGGCTGAATGCTTCCGCAGACGCTTCCGCGTCAGCGCTCTGACATCAAATAAATACATTCTAGGAGACTAGAGTGAAAACACTCTACAGCCAATAACCTTAAAGGACTGCTAATTGCTCAATAAGAAACTAAACACTTCACACAATCACACAGGCTCGTTCTTAGCTGAGGCGCAAATTATTCTAATTACCAGTAAGTGCAATCAAACATATAAACCTCAACGAAAATGCACAATAGAAATAAGTAGAAAAAAAGTATTCCTTCCTAGCAGCAAGTAAATAATTTAAACAACAGAACTGCGAAAAAGTATTACAACACTTACGCGAGCTACTGTCCTTCTCTTCTGGTGACTAATCGGCTTTCCCAACTTATAACAGCCACCAAGCAGTTTAAATACTTTAACAGTCGCTGATGCCGGCTTCTGCTCAGCACAGCCAATAACCTAAACAACTTAAAATAGCCTACGACATCATTTTTTTCTGATAAAGTTAAGAGTAATACATCATTCGGAACTTTAAAGGGTCTACTTTTATTTGTGTGCACTCACATTATCAACAAAATGTGCTTTTATAAAACAAAGAAAACAAACATGTGCTTTCTTCCGTCTCGTCTTGAACAGGAGCGCTTCACAAAAATTAACCGAAGCTGAGCGAATACATGCCTCACAGACATGATAAATACAAACCCGATTCCAAAAAAGTTGGGACACTGTACAAATTGTGAATAAAAACAGAATGCAATGATGTGGAAGTTTCAAATTTCAATATTTTATTCAGAATACAACATAGATGACATATCAAATGTTTAAACTGAGAAAATGTATAATTTTAAGGGAAAAATAAGTTGATTTTAAATTTCATGGCATCAACACATCTCAAAAAAGTTGGGACAAGGCCATGTTTACCACTGTGTGGCATCCCCTCTTCTTTTTATAACAGTCTGCAAACGTCTGGGGACTGAGGAGACAAGTTTCTCAAGTTTAGGAATAGGAATGTTGTCCCATTCTTGTCTAATACAGGCTTCTAGTTGCTCAACTGTCTTAGGTTTTCTTTGTCGCATCTTCCTCTTTATGATGCGCCAAATGTTTTCTATGGGTGAAAGATCTGGACTGCAGGCTGACCATTTCAGTACCCGGATCCTTCTTCTACGCAGCCACGATGTTGTAATTGATGCAGTATATGGTCTGGCATTGTCATGTTGGAAAATGCAAGGTCTTCCATGAAAGAGACGACGTCTGGATGGGAGCATATGTTGTTCTAGAACTTGGATATACCTTTCAGCATTGATGGTGCCTTTCCAGATGTGTAAGCTGCCCACGCCACACGCACTCATGCAACCCCATACCATCAGAGATGCAGGCTTCTGAACTGAGCGCTGATAACAACTTGGGTTGTCCTTGTCCTCTTTAGTCCGGATGACATGGCGTCCCAGTTTTCCAAAAAGAACTTCAAATTTTGATTCGTCTGACCACAGAACAGTTTTCCACTTTGCCACAGTCCATTTTAAATGAGCCTTGGCCCAGAGAAAACGCCTGCGCTTCTGGATCATGTTTAGATATGGCTTATTTTTTGACCTATAGAGTTTTAGCCGGCAACGGCGAATGGCACGGTGGATTGTGTTCACCGACAATGTTTTCTGGAAGTATTCCTGAGCCCATGTTGTGATTTCCATTACAGTAGCATTCCTGTATGTGATGCAGTGCCGTCTAAGGGCCCGAAGATCACGGGCATCCAGTATGGTTTTCCGTCCTTGACCCTTACGCACAGAGATTGTTCCAGATTCTCTGAATCTTTGGATGATATTATGCACTGTAGATGATGATAACTTCAAACTCTTTGCAATTTTTCTCTGAGAAACTCCTTTCTGATATTGCTCCACTATTTTTCGCCGCAGCATTGGGGGAATTGGTGATCCTCTTCCCATCTTGACTTCTGAGAGACACTGCCACTCTGAGAGGCTCTTTTTATACCCAATCATGTTGCCAATTGACCTAATAAGTTGCAAATTGGTCCTCCAGCTGTTCCTTATATGTACATTTAACTTTTCCGGCCTCTTATTGCTACCTGTCCCAACTTTTTTGGAATGTGTAGCTCTCATGAAATCCAAAATGAGCCAATATTTGGCATGACATTTCAAAATGTCTCACTTTCATCATTTGATATGTTATCTATATTCTATTGTGAATAAAATATAAGTTTATGAGATTTGTAAATTATTGCATTCCTTTTTTATTCACAATTTGTACAGTGTCCCAACTTTTTTGGAATCGGGTTTGTATATCTATAGAAAGCTTTAAATTATCACTTAACGAAATAAAAAAAAATTGAAAACAAAAACTATTTTATTATAATCTTGATCATAATCAATAAAGATGCATTTCTCTCCAAAGGCGCTTCTAATGAGTAGAAGGTGAGTCAGGATCAGCAACTTCATCCTTGCGACACGGACTCAGAAAACATTAGTTTATTAGTAAATAATTCAAATATCTCCTTACTATTTCCCGCGGACACATTCATGGTTATGTTTGCCGGTGCTTTGCGGCAAGCTTTAACCTATTGCGTGCATTTGAACACAGAACTCTTCAGCTGCGCTGAAGTCACTTGCACTCGCTGCTGCTGTGGGACTCTAAACACCGTCGAGCCGCTCTCAGTCGCGGCAGCACGGTCTCGTGTTGCTTCCACCAGCGCGGCAATTTTTTCCATCACTAATTGATGGATGTCTAAAATATAAAAATAAGGAAAAACCTAAAATAGGCCCGAGGCCCGGCCCGCGTCTGAACTATGACATGAAAATTGGCCCAAAGCCCGGCCCTAGGGACGTAAAAAAGTCGGGGCCCGTCGGGCACGGGCCAAAATGCAGGGCTCTACTCTGTAATTCTCGATAACAGCAGGTGTTCATCACTAATGCACAATCATCATTTAATTAGTCACTTAATTATCTCATTAACTTTAACTCTTTACTCTTTGAACATCCCACCTCTGCTCAATTGATTAAAAACTAGGACTCGGCACTGGACTCAGATACAACGGTGGTTTCACCCATTATTATGAGAACGTTTTAAAAAAACCTTCTACAAACAACGTGTAAATAACATTTTTGTCTAACCATTTGAGAACATTATTAAAAACCAAATAACTTTGAACAAACGTTATATTAACATTACTGGAGGAATGTTTGTTTATAACCTTGAAAGCAGTCTTCTGAAAACAGCTGTTATTATATAATTCTTGCCTGTAATTCCATCCCCCATCTCTAATTATTTACTTTCTCTAGAACTATGTAAATATGTATGCATAATTTTCTATACAGCTGTATATATAGAGTAAATAAGGCACAAATCTGTACATAAATCTTCTGTTCCAGATTCAGACACATTATTATTATTATTATTATTATTATTAAGGCTTATTTAAATGTTCTGTTCTCATGTCAGATATGTATGTTTATATGTATGTATGTATGTATGCATGTATGTACCAAGAGCTTCTTAAAAAACCACAACAAATTCTTCGTGTGTTTGCACACACTTGGCGAATAAAGCTGATTCTGATTCTGATTCTGATTCTGATTCTGAAAGAACCTTGAGAGAATGTTAGCCAAGTTCTGAGAACGTTCCCTGTTAGCTGGGTTTTCTCTGCTGGATATGGCATTAAAGAGTCTATATTGTAAGTGGAATTCTTGTTTGTTTGTTTTTTGTGAAATACTGAATCTCGTGAGAGTGTGTGTGGTTTGAAGGGTCTGCTGATCTTCTCAGTGGACTGTAGGTTTGGGAGCCCCTGGTCTCACTGATAAAGAGGGTTAATATTGTGTCTGAGGATTTCTTCACTGATTTGTTCTCCGCTGATTTTCCTCGTCACTGTCCATGTGTTTTGGTTCTTGGTGAAGAGGGTCACCAGACCCGTGTGTTCGGCCCGCGGCGCTCCAGAGAACAGAAGAGAGACACCGTTTCTCATTCCCAGCACAGTAGAGTAACCTGAACAGCATCAGCTTCGTTAAAACACACACAAGCTCTTCACATCACACAAGGAACAAACAAACTCTCCAACATACCCATGTATGAGCCTTTATTTACAGCTGGATCGATGATCTCTGTCTCTCTGAACTCAGATCCTGATCCCGTCACTTCATACAGAGATCCACGCCACTCATTCGATCCGACCGAACCCACGATCACAGAGTCCTGCAACAAACACTGCAGCTTCAGCTTCACACAGAGCAGCCGTAGAGCATCACCATCCATCTGCATTTTACACAGTCTTTATTAAGCGGTCTTCTGAAAACAGCTGTTATTATATAATTGGCTGCTTTAATCAGTTTCCAGGAGTCAGTGTGCACAGATTTACATTGATTCAGCTGTTTTATGCAGCAAAAATAAATGATTGATTGAGTCAATGTGGAAGAACTTGACTGGTCTACGCAAAGCAAAGTCCTAATCCCATCTGAACACCTTTGGAGAAATTTTATATGCAGACCTTGAGTCACCAAACACCAGTGACTCATTGACTTGTACCTATGGGCACAGTCATTTTAGACACTTCCAAAATTGTTACAACAGAGATAGAAACAATTTTTAAATACATGAATTATGTTTCCATCTTTGTTGCCACAGTTTCGGTGTAACAGGCAACCAACCAATCAGAACATGACACAATGAACAAAGGAACCAATAGCAGGAATACAAGAGGGCAAAGGACCCACATGACTAGACAGGAACCACGACTAAACTCCAAAATACAAGACATGAGAGCAATGAACAAGAAACACAAACAAAACCCAAACCCCACGTTACATTTGGAAGTGCCTTTTTCTGTTCTGAAGAAGGGAGTGTCCCAATTATTTTGTCCATATAGTGCATGTTAATTTTGTCATGTGTAATAATGAACTGCAGTGTGCATTTATGGAAACCGGTGACACTTTTAACTCAACGAGAGCAAAATAAAACTGTCTGAATCCAAAGACGCCGTTGTGTCTCTTCACTCAGCAGCTGATCACGGCCACTTTATGACCATTTTCAAGTCTGTGGTGAGAACTAACCGCTGCTGATTTACTAATGTTTTTGGGACCCTAAGATTTTATGTTAACCTATTAACAACATTTATTAACAATAATTTATTAACATCAATTTAAAAACAAATTCACGTCCACAGTTCTCTGTTTAATGGTTAATGGCCACATGACATGCAGGTATATTAATAAATTAGTCAATCTTTTTCTTGAAGTTTTTGTTTTAATTGTATTTATTTAAATGTAAATTTTTAAGATTTTATTCATTATTAGCTTTTCATCAACTCACAAAACCCCTGCAGCTCCCTGAAGAGCCCCCAAAGGCTCACAAACACTAGCTTTGGAAACCTTGCCTTAACAGAAATCATACAAAGTGAAATATACTTTATATACTTCATATCTTTTACCTTATGGTAGACAACACTGAATCCACTCTGTGATAAATCTCTGTCTCTGCTGTGTGCTAACTTTGACCCTGAAACACAGAAGAAAAACTTTTACAATCGTCACTACATTCTTCATTAGTTGGTTCTATTTGATAACTTCCATTTTCCTTACATTTGCATTTTACCTCCAATGTTGTAGATCTTTTTTTGCAGGTTGTCAAGTAGTCCTTCGAGTCCATTGTAGTCTTGAATGTAGAAGGTGTTGTTGTGTTTTGGTTCTGATGCCAGATTACTGTGTGTGGTTAAACTAACCTTTCCCACCTGAACAACAGTGTGTAGTGTGTCATTTCTGCAGGACTAGCATCACCATATCACCAAACTATCTAACATACAATGTAAATTACATGCCAGAGCTTTAAGGAAACTCACAACGATGACGTAACGGAGGATATTTTGCTCATCAGATCTGCTGAGGACATTATTATCATCGTTATCACTGGGGTCTCCATCTGTGATGAGCACCAGAGCTTTAGTGGCGTTGGGATCGGCTCCAGACAACACGTTATTCAGCAGATTCTTTCTGGTGATATAATAAATCATAAATTAACAGCTTTCAGCCTCAGCATCAATGTGCTTGTAGTTTCTAGACCAATATGTTGTTAACTTCTAATTTATAGAAAAACAAAAGTCCAACTTTGGCAACAGTGTGTTTAAAAGTCCAGAAAAACTACAGCATGAACCATATCTAATTTTCATCCATGTTCATTTCTAGTCTTTTTTTCTTAAAGTGTAAATTCAGTGATCGTTCATAATCATATGAGAGTTTCACTCACAGAACGTAGTTGATTGCTCGATATGTGTTTGTGAGAGATTGCATGTGTTTCTCTTTCATGAGTTTCTCTTCAGCGAAGCCGTTCTGATAATCGTTGAAGTCAAACACAGTTTGTCCATCTTTTGAAAACTGGACAGCAGCAAACTGACACACAGAAATATGACAAACAACAACATTATCATCATTAGACGTCATGTTCACACCTCATTACACACTACAGTATTTGTACTGTACACTTTTACACACTCATTTTCACACGTTCAATATTTACACATTTATATAGCTGATGGATTGTTTTACCTTTATGGATGAGTTTGAAAGTTTTTTCATAACATCTTTAATGAAGTATTTGTTCATATCAAACTCATGTGTTTTCATACTGCTGGATCCATCAAAGAGAAACACCAGATTGACTTCACTCTTGGTGCATTCTGCAGAAACATCACAGCATACACAAACTCAGCTCTTACTTCATTTAGTCAAACCAAATACATATTAGTCATATAAGTACATAACATAACACCATGTCTTTAATCTTTAATTGATTTGTCGATAAATATACCTACAAATGAAATGAAACAAGGCAACACAAGGTTTACAGTGTTGAAGTCTGAGATTGTTAAACTTAAGTCTTGGTTTGTGTGAGAGACTCGTCAGAACTATTGAAGTCTGAGATTGTTAAACTTAAGTCTTGGTTTGTGTGAGAGACTCGTCAGACCTTGGTAAGCGACGGTGAAGTTGGAGACGGCCTGTAAGCTGCTGTTGAACTGGTAGCAAATGCCGTTCAGATAGGAGTTTGCATCACACTCATGGGGAAAATACGGACTGCAGCTCTGAGAAACACACACATCATTAGCATGTCATGAAGGAGTTTGACCATCAGAGACAGTGAACTTACAGTCAGAGCAGCAGACGACGCAGCAGCAGACATGCCGAAGAAGCGGACGCTCTCTGAACCTGTCAAAGCCCAGCAGACCATCATCAGCTAAGCCCAGCAGAACATCATCAGCTCAGTATTAAAGCAGTGAAAGTTCACAGCAGTCACTGACAGATGATACCTGGCCGCTGCAGCCGTTTGCAGGAGTGCAGATCTGCAGAGCAGCTGTACATCTCCCCTGTTGCATTCCCTTGTAATGGAGCTCCAACAATGATCCTGAGAAACACATACACACCGCACAATCAATCAGACACAGCAGACCACACCAGTGTGTGTGTGTGTGTGTGTGTGTGTGTGTGTGTGTGTTTTGTGTTTGTGTTTGTGTGTGTGTGTGTGTGTGTGTGAGTGTGTGTGAGTGTGAGTGTGAGTGTGTGTGTGTGTGTGACTCACTGCTTCTTGCTACCAAACTCCGTCTGATAAACGCTGTAACCAAAGAAATCTTCCGGCGTGCCGTTAAATCTCAGTGGATGCTCAGTGTCGATGTTGAAGGCCTCTGAAATAGATGCTGGAGAAGCCAGAGACACAGTTTATTAATAATAAAATTAGTAAAAGATTGAGTCATAAGCCATTTAATGTGCATTTCACTTTTAATATAGCCTTAAACTTTTAATGGATTGTTTTTTGTTGTTTTTTTTTTACTTCATTTTGTACATTTCAAGTACTTGACTTTGTAAAGATGTTGAGATCTCTTCTAAAGCTTGAAAGGAGACCATTGTGAGAGTGTTAGAGTTTTTGTCTCAGGACACAAGTGTGAGATGCAGAAGACTCAAGCAAAAGTCTCCATTTGATGTTCATGTAAGCTCGTTTTTGTCTAGGAGAAATATTTGAGATGTTAAAGAGATCTCACTTTTGATTTTTCTTTCCTCTGGGGCAATAAAAAGCATTGTGTAAATATTACCAGTAAGTTTGGTTTTGCAGATAGTGTTGACTGCACACAGTGAGGAGAATGTGAGGGCATTTAACTGTTCATGAGGTTGATGTTCTGAGGAAGGAAACTCTGGCTGTTCTCAGTGCTCTGCAGCAGCGGTTCAAAGAGGAAAAGCCCTGGATGTGAGGGATTTTCTGAGCCCTTCTTCTCAATCTGGATGTGCTCAGTTCCTGAAGGGTGGCCAGAGGAGCGACAATACTCGGAAACACATTAGGGAACACATATTCACTATAAATAAAGAGTTAAAAGTGAACGTGTTCAGTGTTCCCTAATCTAAAGTGGGTTACACTTTATTTTACGGTGTCCATGTTACAGTGTAATTATACATTTAAGTACCAAGTAATATTAATTAACTACATGTACTTACTATATGGTTGGGGTTAGGATTAGGGTTTGGTTTAGGGATACTTTCATTGTAATTATGCATAATTTATTGTTATTATAATAGTAAATGCATGTAACATGTGAAACAAGGACACCTTAAAATAAAGCGCTATCCTAAAGTGTTAGCCAATACTTTTCTTAGCAGTCTGGACTGTATTTTGTAGTTTTCTGATATCGGATTTGATTCCTGAGCCGAACCAGCCTCAAAATGAATTCTTCTTCTACAAAATCAGTTAGTCAGTCAGTCAGTCTAACCCTAACCCATTATCAACACAATCACAACCATCAACATATCGCAACATGCAATACTGACTCTGTCTAATGCAGCTTCAATGACCAATGTAAACATATGTCGCTAAACATGTATAAATATATAAAGCTGTGCGTGCTCGAGAGAGAGAGTCAGCTTGTGAATAAACGGTTTCAGTTTCGATATCTGTCAGAACAGAACAGAACAGAGTTCCTTCAGTTAATATGAGCTCTAGAATCACTCGCAGGTGAACAAAGTAATAACAGAAGAGCCGCTCTACATGCAGTGTTTGTTTTACTCTGCTTACAGTCAGGAGAACAACACACATCACTGTTCATTTCTCCAGTCTGTGGAAACACACAGAACGGGCTCTGGCTCCAGAACAGAGACTTACTGACAACATAATTTACAGCTCCGTCGCTTTAACTTAATGAAAATTTAAGAAAATATTCTTCACACACAAACACTACAAGATAGTTGAAACACTTATGGATGGATGATGGTGTCTTGTGAAGAAATCTCTCACCCCACATGAAGAGAGTCCAGGTTAGCGTCTCCATTCTGCTGTTTCTGTGTTTCTGGTCTGGATGTGATGAAATCACTACATATCAGTGCCAGAACTCCTCCGCTCTGGGGCCTGAAGGGAGTTTTTTTTCTTTTTTCCAAACAAAACAAAGCAAAGCAGAGAGCCTATGCTAGCTTGAAGCAAACTCTTTTATCAACACTTGAATGCGACCGTAGCCTGGGCTTGAAAATTAGTGAGATCTGGGTGGGTTAAGAATGTGCTATAATAACCCCTACAAATACAACTTATTATATACACACTAACACTTTAAAAGAGACAGAGTAGGTGTTTGTGAAAGATGTTTTCTCTGTTTTGGAGGGATGAACTGTTAAATTATACCATATTTACCAAAATTTGTCAATATTTTACTATAGGTTAGGGGTGGATAATTTTATCAGCTGTTTATTAATCATGCAAAAAATTCATATTAATGTTATAGTTTTCATTAATAATCATTGCTATTTAGATGATGATTATTATTATTATTATAACCTTTATTTTACCAGGAAAAGAAGCACATTGACATTAAAAATCTATTTTACAAGAGTGTCCTGGCCAAAATTGACAGTAACACACAGCTCCCGTGGATTCAACAGATAACATCCATACATACATACACAGTTATAAGTTAAATCAAAGATATCAATACATAACTAGTCAAAACATCTACAGCCCAATGTTTCCGTCTTCAAGTTATTTATAATCACTTTATCACTGCCCCCCCAGATCAGAGCCAAACGATTTTGTCAGATCTACGAATACAAAAATATTTTCACATTGTCTCATTTTATTTGCATTATCTTATTTTAATGAGTATGTTAAGGCTAAATTATTTGTAATTAATGTAAAAAAAAACCTACTCTCACAACTCGCAAATCTCAAAGTATCGCGTGAGTGGACTCTCTTCTCGTTGTCTTCCCGCTTTCTGCAAAGATATGCTAAATGAACAAAATGTATGTTTGTCGTTTTTTTAATAAACCCACAATAAAAAGCGTGGAGGTCTCTAACTTTGACACTTCTAATATTTATTCTACTGCCGCTGATGCTGATACAGCAATCGAGGCCGTGAACACCTCCGTCCCTGGAACATGCAGTACCAGTACCGCCACCGTGTCGGCAGAGACACCCGCTTAACCCGCCGCTGCATCTGGATGCGTCAACGACCTCGGGGAGAAAGCCACAGGGCCGAAAGAGCCCATACTTTCTTTTTTCCCTAAGCACCAAATTGGAGATATTAATCATGCCTTCTCACCCTTTTACTACAACAAGTTCCTATGGATTGAGTACTCCGTTTCACTGGATTCAGTTTTTTGTTTTTGCTGTCGCCACTCTTCTTCAAATATTGCAAGATACACAGACGAACTGTTTACAAAAGTGGGAGCTCGAAATTGGAAAAAGTTGTCGGAAAAGCTGACAAAACATGCTTCATCACAGGTACATTTATCAAGCATGGAAATGTGGGAGAGCTACAAACAGACTGCTACATCAGGGTCTGTGGCAGCACAGCTGTCACACAGCCATCAAAGCACAGTACAAAAAAACAGAGAGTATATGTGCAAATCTGTTGATATTATAAAACTGCTAGCCAAACTAGGCCTGCCTTTCCGCGGACACCGTGAAGATGCTGATGCAGAAACAAGGGGGAATTATTTGAGCTTATGCGATTTTTTTTCTCAAAATACGACCCTGATTTCAAATCCATGCAGTCTAAATATTTTAATTTTAAATATGCTCCGCACAAATATTTAAATATTTGTGCAGAGATTTTCAGAATTAAATTATTGCAATATGCGCAGAGCTCGTTCGTGAAGAAATATCCAAGAAAGTACACGGGACAGGTTTTCTTGCTGTTATTGCTGATGAAGCAAAGTCATCAAAGACTGAGCAACTTTCTGTTTGCATAAGATACACTGATGGGCTTCAGATTAAGGAGCGATTTATTTGCTTTGTTGACTGTTCCAATTCTCGTGATGCTGCAGGGATTGTTTCTGGTATTAAAGAAGGATTGCAGTCGTGTGGTTTGAAGGACATTCCCATAATTGCTCAGTTATACGATGGAGCCTCTGTTATGTCAGGGCATTTGTGTGGAGTTCAGCAGCGAATCAGAGAGGAATTCCCCTTTGCGTATGTGCATTGCATGGCGCATAAGCTGAATCTCGTCCTCGTTGAATCGTGTACAGTGAACAGAGTCATTAAAACGTCTCTAAATGTGATTGACAAACTGTACTCAATGTTTGCAGAGCCAAGCAACCATTTCAGGTTTTTGATAATGCAGAAGACACTGGCTCTTAAACCAAAGGAGTTGGGCATGCAAATACAGATGTGTTTATGCTGTCAAATCACAATATGCTGCCATCATTCGCTGTTTGAAAGAGATGGAAGAAGAGGGAGAAAAGTGGTCTGTGGAGGCAAGTGGATTGTATCACCACATGACAAGTCTTCACTTCATTACTTCCATAATTATTCTTGAGGAAGTTCTCAGAGTTGTACATGTAACGCACAAAAGACTGCAAGGTGCAAGTACAACCATGGCTGATGCAGCCTCAGCAGTAAAGAGCCTGAGAACACATCTCCAGCGTTGCAGAGAGGGGAGTTCATGGGAAGCAATGTGGATGCAGGTGAAAAGGTTTTGTGAGGATTTTTCTGGTGCAAAGAGTTCCCCTCAAACTGGAGTAAAATGAAAAAGAACCTCACGAACACCTGCCGGGCTTTCGCAGTACTTAGTACCAACCACACTTGGCCAGCGTGATGAAAATGAGACGCACTGGGAATCAGAATCACAGACGTTTAAATGTCAGTTATATCTTCCCGTTTTAGACACTATGCTGGCTGAATTGGACAGGCGATTCTCAACTGATGCAATGGCCCTGAGCGTGGCCTGCGATGCCGTGTTCAGCTGTGACAAAAACGGCATCGGTCCTTTACTAAGCACGTATGCAAGCTTTAAGATCCACCCTCAGCTTGTGACAGCTGAAATGGACCTTCTTAAATGTGCGATCCCTTCGCCGATCACCCTTGAAAAACTTACAAATGAAGTGCGGAAGGATCAATATCCAAACTTTTACCGACTCCTTCAGCTCGCTCTCACACTGCCTGTTAGCTCTGCTGCATCAGAAAGAAGTTTCTCAGTGATGAGAAGAATCAGAAACTGGCTCCGATCTGCGATGTCTCAGGACAGATTTTCCGATCTTTCCATACTGCACATAGAAAAAGATTTGACTGCAAATTTATCAGGAGAGAAGATCGTGGACATCTACGCAAATCGGAAAAAGAGGCGGATTCTTCTACATTAGGTAAGATATAAGTTTTTATTCCACTCTTTGTATAGCCAACCAGTCATTGTTGTAAATGTATTTTAAATGAAGAAGAAAATATATAGGCTATAAATAATTGAAAATGTAGAGAATATGGTATATACGGTGTGTAAAAAAAAAAAAAAAAAGAGCTCATGGTCTACCGGTAGGTGCCCCCCCCAGGCAAAAATGTGAAACTCCGCCTATGTAAGGCGTTGTATCAGCAAGGTATAATCAACAGTATCAAATGCTTTGGATAGATCAATGAATAAGGCTGCACAGTGTTTCTTGTTGTCAACAGATTCAATAAAGTAATTTAGTACTTTTAAATGATATCACAACAAAATTATAACTTTGTCTTGTGCTCCTATGAATATTTTTAGCATGATTGGTGAAAATTGAAATACTATAATGACATAGCATAGATTTATTCATGGCTAATGTTTACATATCATTTCATTCTGTAACCTACTTCTGATCTGTGTAGTAGTGTTAAATTCTGCTATTTTTGACAGCATTGATAACATTTCTGACAGATAATATCATGATATTTTGTATGCGTTTCCCTTACCGAATGTGGTATACTGTCAGCAATAACCTGTCCATGGGCTTTTTTGATTACTGTCAGTCAGGGGCACATGAGACATTTTCAAAATGGGGTGGGACCAAACTATAAGCAAAAGCCCACATAGTAAGATCAGATTTCCAGATATCGGACCACCACTTCAAGCTTACCTTCGGACCACCATCACATATTAAACTTGCCTGATCTAATAGAATAATATTGATTATTATTACAATACGAAGTAAGTGAAAAAAGAAGTACATATGAATGATCAAAACTTAGGGATGAGCAAAATGCCTGCAGAATACCATAATCTGTCCCCTGTAGACCAGCCTTTTATGTGGGATGTCTCAACTTTCAAACTTGCACAATTCTGCTTCAATAAATTTTGATTCTGTTACTTCACACTATTTGGGTTAATGATTGTTAATAATTACATGGGATAATTATATCTTATGAAGCTTTTAATGAAGAAGAGTTAACACAAGTTACCATATGGTTATGATCCAAGCAGACACGATCAATTAAACCAGTGGTTCTCAAACTTTTTATACCAAGTACCACCTCAGAAGATATTTGTCCCTCCAAGTACCACCATAATGACCAGCATTAAAATATGGTAGTGTTGTAGCCCTAACTATTCAGCTACTGCTCTGCACAGTTCAAAAACAAAGCAGTTTTATTCCTAGTAAGAATATTTATTGTTGTCAGCCACTTTAACATTGTAAATACACAGTTTGAACATGAACATTGCACTGTGCTTACATACAGTGAATTTAAAAAAAACCTTAAATAATCATTAAATTAAAATGTGTTTTAGCTAAAAGTTAAAGAAAAACTGTACTGTACTTAAATGTAAAAAAAAAAAAAAAAAAAACTTTACTCAAATAGATTAAATTAAAATGTAATGTGTTTTAACATTAATTATATATACATATACAGGTGCATCTCAATAAATTAGAATGTCGTGGAAAAGTTCATTTATTTCTGTCACAGTGCACACACGAGGGAGGATACAGGAACACGCAGACGAGGACTTAAACTCAAATAATAGTCTTTAATGTTGACAAGGCAGGACAAGGCAAGGCTGACAGACAAGATACACCGAGGAGTCACAAGTGGACCAGACGAAATCAAACTGAACAGGCATGAACTAATATACACAGGTTAATTACAGATAAGGAGACAAACACAGCTGGACAAGAGTTAACTCATAATGACATCAGACGAGGACAGGAAACAAACCAAATATGGACACAAGAGGCGGGAACACATGACACACAACAGAACCCTGACATAACTCCCCCCTCCCGGAAGGCGTGTCCCACGCCGTAACAGTTCCACCGGGGAGGGGGGTGGGCACTCTGGAGGCCCCTCAGGACAAACACGGCCAGGAACACAGGTCGGGGACCTCCAGAGCGGAACAGACAATGGAGGCCATGGCGGAGCTGGGAGCTCAGGAGGCCATGGCAGGTCATCTTCGGGGCCTTGGCCTCGGTCCCCTCGGCCCGGCCCCCACAGCCGGAACCCTTTCTACCCCCCAAAAAAAATTCCCTGGGGTATTTAGGGGGTATCAAGAGCCCTCCGGGGCTAAACAGACAGGACAAGACAGGGACAGGACAACCCACAGGAACAGGAAGCCCTCCTGGGCTAAGCTCGGAAGCTGAGGCTTCCTCTGGGCATGACGAGGAGTCAGGGGCCCTTACAGGGTCCCTCAGCAACCGCTTCCATCTCAGCGACAAGGGGGCAGGCGGCTAGAATGGCCTCCATGGCCACAACAAGAGGAGCCGCCTGCCCCAGACGAGTCTCCATGGACTTAATAGTGGACAAGGTAAGTTAAAATGTTCCTGTGGGCACAACAAGACAGACACACGGCACTCCTGGCCGTGACAGGTGGACTTGATCCACGGGGCTAGGGATAGCGGCGCCCGGAGGGCATGAGTCAGCGCCAATCCGGCGGGCTTGAGTCAGCGGCGATCCGGCGGGCTTGAGTCAGCGGTGATCCGGCGGGCTTGAGTCAGCGGCGATCCGGCGGGCATTGAGTCAGAGGCAGGCCGGCGGGCATTGAGTCAGAGGCGGGCCGGTGGCGTGATCTCCCGCGAACGGCGTGCCTGGCAACCCGGGAACTAGGCAACCCGCCGGCGGGCTTGGGAGAGCCACCGCCGGCGGTGGATATCTCCCGCGATCGGCGGTCATGAGGGCTCGCGGCCAGTGGACTCGCGGCACTCGCGGCGATCCCGCCAAACTCCCACGCCGACTTGCAGTGGGCTATGGCGGGAATAACGAGTGGCGACTTCCATGCCGCAGGACAAACAGACAGGAACACAGGAACAAAATAAAAACTTTTCAAAAAACGAACAAAACAAAACAAGGTGAAGGGGCGCCGCTTACTGTTAGGTCTGGTCTTCTGTCACGGTGCACACACGAGGGAGGATACAGGAACACGCAGACGAGGACTTAAACTCAAATAATAGTCTTTAATGTTGACAAGGCAGGACAAGGCAAGGCTGACAGACAAGATACACCGGGGAGTCACAAGTGGACCAGACGAAATCAAACTGAACAGGCATGAACTAATATACACAGGTTAATTACAGATAACGAGACAAACACAGCTGGACAAGAGTTAACTCATAATGACATCAGACGAGGACAGGAAACAAACCAAATATGGACACAAGAGGCGGGAACACATGACACACACAACAGAACCCTGACAACTTCAGTAATTCAACTCAAATTGTGAAACGTATTAAATAAATTCAGTGCACACAGACTGAAGTAGTTTAAGTCTTTGGTTCTTTTAATTGTGATGATTTAGGCTCACATTTAACAAAAACCCACCAATTCACTATCTCAACCAATTAGAATACTTCATAAGACCAATAAAAAAAACATTTTTAGTGAATTGTTGGCCTTCTGGAAAGTATGTTCATTTACTGTATATGTACTCAATACTTGGTAGGGGCTCATTTTGCTTTAATTACTGCCTCAATTCGGCGTGGCGTGGAGGTGATCAGTTTGTGGCACTGCTGAGGTGGTATGGAAGCCCAGGTTGCTTTGACAGTGGCCTTCAGGTCATCTGCATTGTTGGGTCTGGTGTCTCTCATCTTTCTCTTGACAATACCCCATATATTCTCTATGGGGTTCAGGTCAGGCGAGTTTGCTGGCCAATCAAGCACAGTAACACCATGGTCATTGAACCAGCTTTTGGTGCTTTTGGCAGTGTGGGCAGGTGCCAAGTCCTGCTGGAAAATGAAATCAGCATCTCCATAAAGCTTGTCAGCAGAAGGAAGCATGAAGTGCTCTAAAATGTCCTGGTAGATGGCTGCATTGACTGTGGACTTCAGAAAACACAGTGGACCAACACCAGCAGATGACATGGCAGCCCAAATCATCACTGACTGTGGAAACTTCACACTGGACTTCAAGCAACATGGATTCTGTGCCTCTCCACTCTTCCTCCAGACTCTGGGACCTTGATTTCCAAATGAAATGCAAAATTTACTTTCATCTGAAAAGAGGACTTTGGACCACTGAGCAACAGTCCAGTTCTTTTTCTCCACAGCCCAGGTAAGATGCTTCTGATGTTGTCTCTGGTTCAGAAGTGTCTTGGTAGCCCTTTTCCTGAAGACGTCTGAGCGTGGTGACTCTTGATGCATGGACTCCAGCTTCAGTCCACTCCTTGTGAAGCTCTCCCAAGTGTTTGAATCAGCTTTGCTTGACTGTATTCTCAAGCTTGCGGTCATCCCTGTTGCTTGTGCACCTTTTCCTACCAAAATTCTTCCTTCCAGTCAACTTTGCATTTAATATGCTTTGATACAGCACTCTGTAAACAGCCACACCTTTTAGTAATGACCTTCTGTGACTTACCCTCTTTGTGGAGGGTGTCAATGTTCATCTTCTGAATCATTGCCAAGTCAGCAGTCTTCCCCATTATTGTGGTTTCAAAGAACAAGAGATACCCAGAATGTATACTGTATGGATGGTCATTTATTGAAACTCAAATGTAAATATTCTAATATTTTGAGATACTGATTTTTGACTTTCATGAGCTGTAAGCTCTAATCATCAAAATTAAAACTTTTTTTTTTTTTTAAACTGTTTTACTTTACATGTAATGAATCTAAAATATATGAAAGTTTCACTTTTTGAAATAAGTTACAAGAAAAAATGAACAGTACCACACTATGAGAACCGCTGACTTAAACGATTATCTCTTTGATTAAATCATTTAGAATTTAAGGCCATCACAAACATGGCATCTGGGGGAATGATGACAATTGGCATTTCATATAGGCTGGGCATGTATAAAATGTATGTCAACTTACTTTATTTGCCTTTTACATTTACATTTACATTTAGTCATTTGGCAGATGCTTTTATCCAAAGCGACTTACAATTGGGGAATACATAAAGCGATTCATCTTGAAGAGGCAATCAGACAGAGGAAGTGTTCGTAACACCAAGTCTCAGTCATTGTTCAAATTAGTACAAGCTAGCAAGGGAAGGAGAGAAAGATAAAGGGAAAGATTAAGATGTTTTTTTGTTTTTTTGTTTTTTTTTAGGATGAAGTCAAGTAGTGCCGAAAGAGATGAGTTTTCAGTTGTTGCTTGAAGATTGACAGGGATCCAGCATTCCGGATAGGGGTGGGAAGATTATTCCACCATCCAGGAACGGTGAATGAGAATGTTCTGGAGAGTGATTTTAAGCCTCTCTGTGATGGTACCACAAGGCGTTGCTCACTAGCAGATCTCAGACTTCTGGAGGGGATGTAGATTCGTAATAGTGAGTGGAAGTAGGAGGGTGCTGAGCCTGTGGTCGTTCTGTATGCAAGCATCAGTGTCTTGAACTTGATGCGAGCTGCCACTGGTAGCCAGTGCAATGAGATGAAGAGAGGTGTAACATGGGTTCTTTTGGGCTCGTTGAAGACCAGTCGTGCCGCTGCATTCTGAATCATTTGTAGAGGTTTGATAGTGTTTGATGGAAGTCCAGCCAGAAGAGCATTGCAGTAGTCCAGCCTAGAAACGACAAGGGCCTGGACAAGAAGTTGTGCAGCATGCTCTGTCAGAAAGGGCCTGATTTTTCTGATGTTGTGTAGCGCAAACCTGCAAGATCGAGCAGTCTTTGCAATGTGCTCTTTGAAGGTCAGCTGGTCATCAAAGATTACACCAAGATTTCTGACCGAAGTTGATGGGGTAATTATTGATGTGCCTAACTGAATCGAGAAATCATGCTGTAGAGTCGGAGTGGCAGGGACGACAAGAAGCTCAGTCTTTGCCAGGTTGAGCTGTAGGTGATGTTCTTTCATCCATGCCGAGATGTCCGCCAGGCAGCCTGAGATCCGTGCATCTACCATTGGATCATCTGGTTAAAAAGAGAGATAGAGCTTTGTGTCATCGCCGTAGCAATGGTAGGAGAAGCCATGTGCCTGTATGATGGGTCCCAGTGATGTAGTGTATGTGGAGAAGAGGAGGGGTCCAAGAACCGATCCCTGAGGAACCCCAGTGACCAGTTGATGTGCTTTGGATACCTCCCCTCCCCAGGCCACCCTGAAAGACCTACCGGTGAGATAGGATTCAAACCAGCGAAGTGGAATCCCAGTGATGCCCAGCGATGAGAGGGTGGAC
This sequence comes from Schizothorax lantsangensis, assembly GCA_027422415.1. Classification (NCBI taxonomy): domain Eukaryota; kingdom Metazoa; phylum Chordata; class Actinopteri; order Cypriniformes; family Cyprinidae; genus Schizothorax; species Schizothorax lantsangensis. The sequence continues at coordinate 45,707,654 of CM049841.1, forward strand.
AGGAGGATCTGATGATTGACAGTGTCAAAAGCAGCAGAAAGATACAGCAGAATGAGGACTGATGATTTGGAATCGGCCTTTGCAATTCGCAGGGCTTCAGTGACAGAGTAGTGCAGTCTCTTTGAATGGCCACTCCTGAAACCTGACTGTTTAGCATCCAGTTTGTTGTACTGTGAAAGAAACAGTGAGAGCTGGTTGAAGACAACTTGTTCGAGTGTTTTCGCTACGAATGGAATGAGAGAGACAGGTCTGTAGTTTTCTAAAAGAGAAGTGTTTAATGTAGGTTTTTTGAGCAGTGGGGTTACCCGAGCCTGCTTGAACGCTGTGGGGAAGATGTCAGTGCGGAGAGATGTGTTGATAATGTGTGTGAGTGCCGGTAAGAGTGTGGGAGAGGTGAAGGTGAGAGGGGATTGGGTCAAGAGCAAAAAACATATAACAAATCAGATTAATATTTAAAACAATGATAGTTATATATCTGATTTTGGGTGGGTTTCCAACATAAACGATGATTAATTCTGCTTAATAAAATAAGGCAGCCACACAAATTCTTGTTTTTTGCTTTACTTGTATTCCTTTCAATAGAAATGATAATAGAGAAATCATACACATTTGGCACCCAAAACAACAGTGATAATATCAATCACACCCCACTTGTTCATCTGAAATCAAATATTGACCCATCTTGATCAAACTATGAATCAAGTCCTTGTGTGTGAAAACACTATATGTGTAAAAGTCAATGAAACCAGTCTTATCTGCGTTTATGTTAGACACTGAAGGAGTCCAGTGGAGACATCGATTGAAGTAAATGTTGTGCTTGAATCACAATTATAATCCATATTGTAGAGCGTCAAAGCAGTCCTTAACACCTCTCCATGGAAGAGAAACAATCAGGTCGACTTTAGTCCTTGTCAACGCCACCAATTAAGATTCCAATTCAATCCACAACGCTGTCATATGTATCAAGCATAACGTAGACAAAGACCCTTCTACAAACAGAAAAGCACTTAAATTATTATCCTATCTTATTACAAATTAAACACAGGCATCAATACCCAATAGTTTTGTTTTATACAAATGACTGATCAAAATAACTCTTTCATAAATAAACGAAGGCAACAAAATAACCATACTCACAGTTGAGAATGAAACAAAAATGTTTCTCAACAAGGGCCTTCCCCAAACGCAGTAGATCAGCTCAAACGCTGCTACTAGGCACATTGGCACACAAACCAAAAAGGTATCCATACCCTCTTCTATTCAGCTACTACATTTATCCATGCTAAACCGAAGTTAAGGCTGCCCCCTACCAGTGAGGATTAAAACTGCAGCTACACTCAACTCGTAGCAGGCTGAAGACTGTTACAAAGAGGACATGTTGTAGGATGGCTGGAGAGGAGAAGTTTGGATACTTCCGCCTCGGTGAGGGGACAGAAGGAGAATATGGGAGTTTGAGCAGTGGATGTGGTTGGTTAGAGGTCCTGTGTGTGTGTAGGTGAGAACTGGTTACTGATTGTTCTAGTTTTGTCTGTGAAAAAAGTGGCAAAGTCGTCAGCTGTTATAGAAGTGGTAGGCGGTGGTGGAGGGGGACAGAGGAGAGAATTAAATGTTCTGAAGAGATTACGCATGTCTGGAGCGCTGTTGATCTTGTTGTGGAAATGTGAGGATTTGGCAGTGTGGACTTCAGTAGAGAAAGATGAAAGCAAAGACTGATACCTAGTCAGGTCCGACGGATCGTTTGATTTGCGCCATTTTCTCTCTGCCGTTCTGAGTTTGGTCCGATGCTCACGAAGAACATCGGATAACCAGGGGTTAGAAGGGGCAGCCCGTGCTGGCCTGGAGGAGAGAGGACAAATGTCGTCTAGACAAGAGGTTAAGGTAGAGCATAAAGTGTCAGTAGCTGCATTCACATCCAGAGATGTGAAATGGGTATGTGCGGGAAGAGAGGAGGATACTACAGAGGAAAGAAGGGAGGGGGAAAGGGAGCGTAGGTTACGTCTGAAAGTAACCGGTAAGGGAGATGGTGGCACCCGGGTAGCAAAATGTAAGGTAAATGTAATGAAGAAATGGTCAGAGATATATAGTGGTTGTACCAGAAGGTTATCTGTAGTACAGTTGCGTGTGAAAATTAAATCAAGTTGGTTGCCTGATTTGTGCGTGCTAGTAGTGGTAAGGCGTTTGAGATCAAATGAAGCTAGGAGTGAATGGAAGTCTGTAGCATAAGGCCTGTCTAGGTGAATGTTGAAATCGCCAAAGACTAAGAGTAGAGTGCCATCCTCCATGAAAGAGGACAGCAGGCCGTCCAGCTCCTCTAGGAAGGTGGCTAGAATTTGGCCAGGGGGACGGTAGATTTCTACTATCTGGAGTTTTATAGGAGCTGTTACAGTAATCGCATGAGATTCAAATGAGTTGTGATTGCCTAGGGGAGAGTGGGTTGAGTATTTCCAATTGTTTGAAATGAGCAGACCAGTGCCCCCACCCCAGCCAACTTGCCTTGGGGTGTGAGAGAAAGAGAAATTGTGAGAGAGAGCAGCCGGGGTAGCTGAGTCTTCTGGATGAATCCAGGTCTCAGTCAAGCCCAAGATGCTGAGTGTGGATTGTAGGCAAAAAGCAGAAATGAAGTCAGCTTTGTTGACAGCTGACTGGCAATTCCAAAGACCCACAGAGAGAGAAAGAGGTGTAGTAGAAGATGTAACAATAGGGCGCAGGTTAGCAGGATTACGTTGCCGTAGCGTGTGTTTTTAGAGCGTGGTTGAGCGAGAACCGGAATGGCTTGGAAACACATGATAGAGGTGGAGGGATAGAGGATAGGGAAGGAGAGTGTGTGAGGGAAGATAGAAATGATACTTAAGTGTGTGCTCGGTGTCATTGCTCGGTTAAAGTCACGCAGGAAAAAGTCGTGCGACTTTTCTTTTGAAAGAACGAGGCAATACTTTTCTGTTTCGCTGGCTTCTTCTTTCTAATTGTGCCAGGCAGACTACAAAAAACTGGTGTTGCAGCTGAGACAGGCACAAGTAAGTCTACTAAAATCCCTCCCTGTTTAGGACCGCTGTCAGAAGCACCGTTAGATAAAGACGACATACCGTTCACTGTCAGATAGGAATAGACTACATACGTACATGTAGGCTAACACCAAACAGAATCATAATTTATAATACTTAACATTGGTGTATTGCTTGAATTACAATGAATGTGATATTCGTTGTCGGAAGTTTTAGTTAGCAAATTCTTACTTACTTATGCCTGTTACCCCTACTGGGGCAAAGGCCACCAACAAGTTTTCTCCAGACATCTCGGTCCTGCGCCAATTTTTCCATCTGCCCCCACGTATGGTTCATCTTCTTGAAAGGGGTCATCGGATGCAAAATTCACTTTACAAGTTGTTTGAACATAAATGTGTGTTAGAAGTGTGTGTTCACATCCATACTATAATTATAAAAATCCACCCAGTGTTTTTTTTTAAATCTCTATTTTAAAATCCTCTTTCTCAAATCAGGCTGTTCTGAGATTCCTGTCAGAATGACATAGTTCTGTACAGACTGCTCCCACGATAGTTGATTGACAAGACCGTCTTACCTTAGCCCCGCCCCCCTGAGTGAGCTGAGAGCTGTCCATCATTGTGTCGACTCCGGTGCAGGGGAAGACTAGAATATCTCAGATTAAGTGATTGAGGTGTTTTGTTGTTGGATGTAATAATGAATATAGCAGTCGTTAGTTACTCCAGACATCTGAGCTGCTGAAGACGCAGAGGATTAATGTTACTTTCGATTTGAGGGGAATGCGCCGATCCCCGATCTGCCTAAATGCGTCTATGTTTGCCCGAATCATTCGGGATCCAGCTTCATCTACAGAAGAAATGAGTATAAGGGTTTTTATGAATCTTTGCAAATCCCTTTCTTAATAATGTGCTAGTTAGCCAGTTTCACGGCTGAAGTAAACGACTGCTTGTCACTCCATGGAAGAGAGGGGCGGGGTCAGCAGAGCTCATTAGCATTTAAAGCAACATGGACTAAAAAAAAAGTATGTTATAGACTTTTCATTAAGACCCTAAAGAATCATATCAACTTGTGGAAAATGGGCATCCGATGAACCCTTCAAGTCTGCCTCAATTTCATGGCGCCAGGTGTTTGTTGGTCGGCCCTTCTTCCTCCTCCCTTGCGGGTTCCAGGTGAGGGCTTGCCTTGTCATGCTGTATGCAGGCTTGTGAAGGATATGTCCAATCCACCTCCAGCGTCTTTGAAGGATGTCATCTTCCACTGGTTGCTGTTTAGTTCGTTGACAGTTTCTTGTTACTGATCTTGTTTGGCCAATGGATTTTGAGGATCCTTCTGAGGCAGGTGTTAATAAAAACCTGGATCTTCTTTATGGTAGTGGTGGTAATTCTCCAGGTCTCGGCTCCATACAGCATTACAGGCTTCACAATGGTGTTGAAAATCCTGATCTTGGTGTGGATACCAATCGCTGTGGATCACCAGATGTTCTTCAGTTGGAGGAGAGCTGTTCTTGCTTTGCTGACATGTATTCTCACGTCCGCATCTATCCCCCCATGCCTGTCAATTATACTGCCCAGGTCAAGTCAAGTCAAGTCACCTTTATTTATATAGCGCTTTTAACAATACAGATTGTGTCAAAGCACTTAACAGTATCAAGTTGGAGGATAGAGTGTCAGTAATGTATAATAATAAGATTAAACACTCAATTTTCAGTTAAAGGCATTTCATTATTGAATTCAGAGATGTCATTGTCTAGCTCAGTATAGTTTAAATAGTATCTGTGAAATCCAATTGACGATAATCGCTAGAAATTAAGTGTCCCCAACTGAGCAAGCCAGAGGCGACAGCGGCAAGGAACCAAAACTCCCTCTGAGACAGAATGGAGAAAAAAACCTTGGGAGAAACCAGGCTCAGTCGGGGGGCCAGTTCTCCTCTGGCCAGGATATTATTGTTTATTTATTGTTTTAATTAAGACTTTAAATGTTTTATATTTCTATTGTAATATTGTTGCAATTTCTAACAATAATAGTATTATGTAGTTAGGTATTTTATTATATTTTTAGTTATTTGTTTTATTTTTATTTTTATTGTATTTTAAGTCGAGGTCTTCACTGGGATTATGTCCCCGGGGCTCATCCAGGGGTCCGGCCTCCGCCGACAATCTGGGCCGCAGACATCATCTCCCGGTGCCAATCCACCATCTGATCCAGACACGGACTGAGAAACAGAATAAGAAAGAAACAGACTAATATTAGCGTAGATGTCAGTATTTTTATGATGTAACAAGTACATCGTGTGTTATGGGGAGTGTTCCCGGTTCCGGTTGATCTAATTAATGCAGCCTAACAATCCTTTAACGGATTTGAATAATAGAAGTGTATTAGTGTGTTATGTGTACGCCAGGTTAAAGAGATGGGTCTTTAATCTAGATTTAAACTGACAGAGTGTGTCTGCCTCCCGAACAGTGTTTGGTAGATTGTTCCAGAGTTTGGGAGCTAAATAGGAAAAAGATCTGCCGCCCGCAGTTGATTTTGATATTCTAGGTATTATCAAATGGCCAGAGTTTTGAGAACGCAGCGGACGAGAAGGACTATAATGCGATAAGAGCTCGCTCAAGTACTGAGGAGCTAAACCATTCAGGGCTTTATAAGTAATTAACAAGATTTTAAAATCTATACGATGTTTAGTAGGGAGCCATGCAGTGTTGACAGAACCGGGCTAATGTGGTCATACTTCCTGGTTCTAGTAAGAACTCTAGCTGCTGCATTTTGAACCATCTGTAATTTGTTTATTATGCGTGCAGAACAACCACCCAATAAAGCATTACAATAATCTAACCTTGAGGTCATAAACGCATGAATTAATATTTCTGCATTTGACATTGAGAGCATAGGTCTCAGTTTAGATATATTTTTAAGATGAAAAAATGCAGTTCTACAAATGCTAGAAACGTGGCTGTCAAAGGAGAGATTACTATTAAATAGCACACCTAGGTTCCTGACTGATGACGAAGAATTTACAGAGCAGCCATCAAGTGTTAGATAGTGTTCTAGGTTATTACTTGTGGGGGTTTTAGGTCCGATAAGTAACACCTCTGTTTTTTCAGAATTTAGCAGTAAGAAATTACTCGTCATCCAGTTTTTTATATCGACTATGCATTCCATAAGTTTCTCAATTTGGTGTGTTTCACCAGGCCGTGAAGAAATATAGAGCTGAGTATCATCAGCATAACAGTGAAAGCTAACCCCGTGTTTCCTAATGATATTTCCCAAGGGTAACATGTAAAGCGTGAAAAGTAACGGCCCTAGTACTGAGCCTTGAGGAACTCCATACTGCACTTGTGATCGATATGATACCTCTTCATTCACTGCTACGAATTGATGGCGGTCAGATAAGTACGATTTGAACCATGCTAATGCACTTCCACTAATGCCAACAAAGTTTTCTAGTCTATTCAAAAGAATGTTGTGATCGATAGTGTCGAACGCAGCGCTAAGATCCAGTAGAACTAATAGAGAGATACAACCACGATCAGATGATAAGAGTAGGTCATTTGTAACTCTAATGAGAGCAGTCTCAGTACTATGATACGGTCTAAATCCTGACTGGAAATCCTCACAGATATAATTTTTCTCTAAGAAGGAATATAATTGTGAGGATACAATCTTCTCTAATATCTTTGACAGAAAAGGGAGATTCGAGATCGGTCTGTAATTAACTAGATCTTTGGGGTCAAGTTGTGGTTTTTTAATGAGAGGCTTAATAACAGCCAATTTAAAGTTTTTGGGGACATATCCTAATGACAATGACGAATTAATAATAGCCAAAAGAGGATCTATGACTTCTGGAAGCACCTCTTTTAGTAGTTTAGATGGAATAGGGTCTAACATACATGTTGTTGGTTTAGATGAATTAACAAGTTTATACAATTCTTCCTCTCCTATAGTAGAGAATGAGTGGAATTGTTCCTCAAGGGATCTATAGTACACTATTTGATGTGATAATATAGCTGACGGCTGCATGGTTACAATTTGATCTCTAATAGTATCAATCTTGGAAGTAAAGTAGTTCATAAAATCATTACTGCTGTGCTGTTGGGAAATGTCAACACCTGTTGATGCTTTATTTTTTGTTAATTTTGCCACTGTATTGAATAAATACCTGGGGTTATGTTTGTTTTGTTCTAAAAGAGACGAAAAGTAATCAGATCTAGCAGTTTTTAAAGCTTTTCTGTAGGATAGGGTACTTTCCCGCCAGGCTAAACGAAATACCTCTAGTTTTGTTTTCCTCCAGCTGCGCTCCATTTTCCGGGCTGCTCTCTTTAGAGTGCGAGTGTGCTCATTATACCACGGTGTTGGACTCTTTTCCTTAATCTTCCTTAAGCGTAAAGGAGCAATTGTATCTAAAGTGCTAGAAAAGAGAGAGTTCATAGTTTCTGTTACATCATCAAGTTGTTCTGAGCTGTTGGATATGCTGAGGAATTGAGATAAATCAGGAAGATTACTTACAAAGCAGTCTTTTGTGGTAGAAGTGATCGTTCTACCATATTTATAAGAAGGAGTTGAATTTACAGCTTTAACTATATGGAGTTTACACAAGACTAGATAATGATTATATATCATCGCTTTGCTGCAGAATTTCAACACCATTAACATCAATTCCATGTGACAGTATTAAATCTAGAGTATGATTTCGACTATGAGTAGGTCCTGAACGTGTTGTCTAACCCCAATAGAGTTCAGAATGTCTATGAATGCTGATCCTAATGCATCTTTTTCATTATCAACATGGATATTAAAATCGCCAACAATTAAGACTTTATCTGCAGCCAGCACTAACTCTGATAGAAAATCAGCAAATTCTTTAATAAAGTCTGTATGGTGCCCTGGTGGCCTGTATACAGTAGCCAGTACAAACGTCACGGGGGATTTATCATTAATACTTTTTTCTCTAGATAGTTTTATATGAAGCACCATTACTTCAAAGGAGTTATACTTAAAGCCTGTCTTCTGAGAAATACTGAGAATATTGTTATAAATTGTAGCAACACCTCCCCCTTTACCTTTTGGACGCGGCTCATTTTTGTAACAGTAATCTTGGGGGGTGGACTCATTTAAAATAATGTATTCATCTGGTTTTAGCCATGTTTCTGTCAAACAGAGCAAATCTAGGTTATGATCATTAATCAAATAATTTACAAAAAGTGCTTTTCTAGAAAGGGACCTGATATTCAGTAAACCAAGTTTTATCAATTGTTTCTGTGTATTGTAAACATTTTTTATTTGTTGAACATCAATTAAATGGTTACTCATAAATAGTTTTTGACGTTTTCTGTATCTTCTAGCTCGGGGAACAGACACAATCTCTATAGTGTGATATCTAGGTGAAGGAGTCTCTATGTGCTGAGAATTAACTGACTTCTGTGACGTGAGGCGGCTAGCAGACGGTCGGTTTAGCCAGTCTGTCTGCTTCCTGACCTGGGCTCCAGTTAGTCAAGTATGAACTCTAAGACTATGTGCCAAATTTCTAGAGAGAATAGCGGCACCACCCCAGGAGGGATGAACACCATCTCTTTTCAACAGGTCAGGTCTGCCCCAAAAACTCGTCCAATTGTCTATAAAACCTATGTTGTTTTGCGGGCACCACTTAGACATCCAGCCATTTAATGATGACAGTCTGCTATGAATCTCATCACCCCGGTAAGCAGGGAGGGGGCCAGAGCATATTACAGTGTCTGACATCGTACTTGCAAGTTCACACACCTCTTTAACATTATTTTTAGTGATCTCCGACTGGCGAAGTCGAACATCATTAGCGCCGGCGTGGATAACAATCTTACTGAATTTACGTTTAGCATTAGCCAGCACTTTTAAATTTGCCAAGATGTCAGGCGCTCTGGCTCCCGGTAAACAATGGACTATGGTGGCTGGTGTCTCTATTTTCACGTTCCGTACAATAGAATCGCCAATAACTAGAGCACTTTCACCAGGTTTCTCAGTGGGTGCATCACTGAGTGGGGAGAACCTGTTTGATGTTCTGATCGGAACGGAAGAGCGGTGTTTTGACCCGCGACTATGCTGCCTCACAGTCACCCAGTTGCCCTGCTGCGGGGGCGCTAATGCCGGAACCGAACAATGTACAGGAGTCCCTGAGCTAGTCACATCCAAAGCAGTATCTACAGCCCTCACATTCTTACTATCCTCAACTAAAGTTTGGATGCGTGTCTCTAGTTCTAAAACCTTCTCTGTCAGCCTAACTATTTCCCTGCATTTATCACATGTGAATCCCTCATCGCCGACAGAGATAGATAAACTATACATGTGGCAGACAGTGCAAATAACAATAGCAGGAGAAGAAGCCATTACTCACCGTGATTGATGAATGATACCAACTTAACTCACCACTTACCACTCCACTTACCACTTACCACTGTTGTTTGATGAACTCGTGAAAAACGGAGCGAGAGAGAAATGAAAACGGAGCGAGAAAAAAGAAAACAATAATAGGCGCGAATAGCAACGCGAATGGAACCGCGAGTGACAAGCTATCCGGCTAGCGAACGCTAACGCGCTGCACTCGTGGTTTTAAAAGCGAGCGATCAGATTAGTTTGATAGATAATACCAGAAATATGGTGGGAATTAAGTTATATATTATCACTTTAAACAACAGAGTGAAAGTAAGGTAAAGATTCAATAAAAAAGCAGAGCTACAATCACAAACCGCACAGCAGCACAACAGACTGAAGCAATCGAACTGTCAACAGACTGAAGCAATCGAGCCCAGGTAAGAGAAACAGTCCACTTACTCTAGTCCCTCCTATCCTAGTGTTATGGGGGTTTTGCTGGCTGTGTTAATCTTTAACACCTTGCTCTTTTCTCTGTTGATGTTGAGGCCCAAGCTTACTGAAGTTTCAGCAACGGTGTCGGTCTTTTCCTGCATCTGTTGTTGGGTGTGCAAGAGAAGGGCCAGGTCATTGGCAAAGTCAAAACAATCCAAGTGTGTCCATAAAGTCCACTGGATACCATTTTGCTTCTGGGCTGTGGATGTCTTCATGACACAGTCTATTACCAGCAGGAACAAGAAGGGCAATAGTAGACATCCTTGCCTCACTCCTGTTCTTACTGTAAAGGCATCTGTGAGTTGCCTGCCGTGGACTATCCTGCAGGTCATCCCTTCATAAGAATTTTTAATGATGTTTGTGATCTTGTCTGGCACTCCATAGTGTCTCAGTAGCTTCCAGGGGGTCTGTCTATCCACACTGTCAAAAGCCTTCTCGTAGTCGATAAAGGTGATGCAGAGAGATGATTTCCACTCCAACGATTGCTCCAAGATGATACGTAATGTTGCATTCTGATCAATGCATGACCTTCCCTTACGAAATCCAGCTTGTTGATCTCGTAGTTGTGTGTCTATTACATCTTTCATCCTGTTCAACAGGACCCGGTTAAACACCTTTCCTGGGATTGACAATAATGTTATTCCTCTGTAATTTGAGCAACAACTGAGATTAGTTATAGTTCGCCTGCTGTCAGTTCAAGTGCTGGTGATGCTGCGTTGTCAGATATTGCTATAAAAACAAATAAAAAACAAAAAATAGCCTTTATAAATATACATAAATAGTTTGAGCACAAAGGCACCAAACTACTCACATCACTTCCACACCATACCATCCTGCCACTAATGGCAGAAAGGTTTGTACAGACAATGACAACGTCTCGCTCCAACACAAAATAGACAACTTCCTTTTCTGTTGCTCAAGAGAAATTTAAAATCTCATTTGAATCTCATCAAGCCTGATGTTCGAAGTGACGTGGAAAACAAACAATTTGTGCTCATGAAGGACAGACCAACAAGAAACTTCCAGGTAGGACAAGAAGACATAGCACACGATTACAGACTGGAAAAGTGGCAAGAAGGTACCATCACCACCAGAGCTGGACCCTTGATGTACACAGTAAAGGTTGGAAATTACACATGGAGACACCATGCAGATCAGCTGGTGGATCTTCAGACAAATCCCTCACCTTTATCTGTTCTTGATTCACCTGACAATGTCCCTGATTCAGATGGCAAGGACAACGATGCTGTTGAGACTGCCCCTCCTACCTCAGTTAACATGAGCAATTCTGAACCGCACAATGACAAACCAGATTCCAGTTGCACCTGAACCTCAGGTTCACAGAGACCTTATCCTGAGAGATGCAGAAAACCTCCCCAAAGGCTTGATTTGTAGCTTTGTTGTAGTTAGCAACATTGTTCAGGTTACCTGTAAATGTTATACAGTAAGTTTATAGTTATGTATTTCTTATTTCCTAGTATGATAAATCTAGGGGGGAGGAAAGTGTAATGTATGTACACTACTATTGGGTATCATCGTTTTGTGATGAGCCTGCCCTATATTTGTTACCCATATAGTGATGTATTGGGAATCAAGCAGAGTTAACAGTTCAGTAAAATAACGTGAGTTACATTATCATTCATCTGCCAGCATACACATCATTCTTTCTTTGTTTTTGTTTCTGTTTCTTCCACGTGCATCTGCGCACAGCTGATAGTGTTTCATAATCAGCGCAATCGCTTGTTAAAAGTTTTCCCTTCATTGCTTAATTTCGCTGATATCTATGCTGTTTTTCGCCAGTGCGTTCTGTGTTTCTTGAATTAATTAATTAATGAATGAATGAGGCATTTATATAGCACTTTATTGTGTATTGCTGTACGCCCAAAGCACTTTACAATCATGTGGGGGGGGGGGGGTCTCTCCTCAACCACCACCAGTGTGCAGCATCCACTTGGAGGATAGACACAGTACAACATATGTTGATTTTTCATTTATGTATTGTGATCGTGCCATAAAAATAACAATAAACAATAACTCAGCATCTCACTCAATTAACTAATTTATTTAGACAGATTGATCATTCGTTTCTCTTCTTCAAATGACAATTAATATTCATTATGAAGGTTATTTGCAGAACACTTTCTTTGAAATTAAAAAGATAGATGATCTAAAAAATATTTAATCTATTTATACTTAAAATTAATAAAAACTATAATAACTCAATATTATTTTTTTTAATAGAAAAAGCCCCATAAAAGTGAATATCAGAATAAAACTTGGTCATTATAAATAAGCTACAAATTAAATCACTAGAAACAAGATGTGATCCAGCTACACATGCTGCATATCATTAAACTAAACATACTGTAACTTAAATCATATTATCATACAATTAGATCATTAAAATGTCATTTTCAGCTCCTTCAAAACAAGCATCTTTTGTTGCGTTGGAATTAAGTGAGATTTTATTCGTCAGTGTTTGGAGGGTCAGGACTGGGGCTGGTCTCTTTCACTCCATTCTCTTTCTCTGTGCTGTTGTTCTCACTGACTCCGTTTTCTTTAGAATTCACATTCATGAGAGGAGAGTCTTCAACCGCATTTACAAATTCATCCTCTTGAACAAACTCTTCAGGGCGATTTCGTTTGAAAAACCCACACTACACACACACAAACACAAACACACACAGATTGGATTGAGAATTTGAGCGGTGACTGATGAGATCAACTGTAAGATGACTTGATTGGTTCTTACCTTCAGCAGAAGGACCAATATGATAATGAGCAAGATGAACCCGCCCACTACACCAGTGCCAATGATCAGCAGTCGACTGGGAGGAACCACAAACTCCACCTTCATTGCAGTCTGAGAAAAATCAGCACAACCACTGGCACAGGTAAGGCTTTTATACTTTACATACATAAACACTTATGAAATACATAGTGTATAAATAAAACAGAGAAGTACAGTGATAGAAATATATTATTTAAGATGTTAAGTAAAACAGAAATAAAAACAAATGTTCACTTATCAAAACACCTCTACTAGTACCGAGATATTTTACTAGTACCTCTACTAGTACAGATATATTTTACTAGTACCTCTACTAGTACAGAGATATTTTACTAGTACCTCTACTAGTATGCAGCAGCTAGAGTTCTTACTAGAACCAGGAAGTATGAGCACATTAGCCCGTTTCTGGCAACACTGCACTGGCTCCCTATCAAACATCGTATAGATTTTAAAATCTTGTTAATGACTTATAAAGCCCTGAATGGCTTAGCTCCTCAGTACTTGAGCGTGCTCCTATCACACTATATTCCTTCACGTCCGCTGCGTTCTCAAAACTCTGGCCATTTGATAATACCTAGAATATCAAAATCAACTGCGGGCGGCAGATCCTTTTCCTATTTAGCTCCCGAACTCTGGAACAATCTACCAAACACTGTTCGGGAGGCAGACACACTCTGTCAGTTTAAATCTAGATTAAAGACCCATCTCTTTAACCTGGCGTACACATAACACACTAATACACTTCTATTATTCAAAACAGTTAAAGGATTGTTAGGCTGCATTAATTAGATCAACCGGAACCGGGAACACTTCCCATAACACATGATGTACTCGTTACATCGTAAGAAGATTGGAATCTACGCTAATATTTGTTTCTTTCTTATTCTGTTTCTCAGTCCGTGTCTGGATCAGATGGTGGATCGGCGCCGGGAGATGATGTCTGCGGCCCTGATCGTCAGCGATGAGCCCCAGAGACTTATCCCCAGTGAAGACCTCAATTAAAATACAATAAAACTACAAATAAAACAAATAACTAAAAATATATTAATAAAATACCTAACTACATAATACTATTATTGTTGGAAATTGCAACAATATAAAAATAGAAATAGAATACATTTATACATTTAAAATTTTAATTAAAACAATAAGTAAACAATAAATAAACAATAATATCCTGGCCAGAGGAGAACTGGCCCCCCGACTGAGCCTGGTTTCTCCCGAGGTTTTTTTCTCCATTCTGTCTCAGAGGGAGTTTTGGTTCCTTGCCGCTGTCGCCTCTGGCTTGCTCAGTTGGGGACACTTCATTTCTAGTGATTATCGTCAATTGGATTTCACAGATACTATTTAAACTATACTGAGCTAGACAATGACATCTTCGAATTCAATAATGAAATGCCCTTAACTGAAAATTGAGAGTTTAATCTTATTATTATACATTACTGACACTCTATCCTCCAACTTGATACTGTTAAGTGCTTTGACACAATCTGTATTGTTTAAAGCGCTATATAAATAAAGGTGACTTGACTTGACTAGTACAGAGATATTTTACTAGTACCTCTACTAGTACAGGAATGTTTTACTAGTACCACTACTAGTACAAAGATATTTTACTAGTGCCTCTACTAGTACAAATATATTTCACTAGCTCCTCTACTAGTACAGGAATATTTTACTAGTACCTCTACTAGTACAAAGATATTTTACTAGTTCCTCTACTAGTACAAAGATATTTTACTAGTGCCTCTACTAGTACAAATATATTTTACTAGTTCCTCTACTAAGTACAGGGATATTTTACTAGTACCTCTACTAGAACAGAGATATTTTACTAGTACCTCTACTAGTACAAAGATATTTTACTAGTACCTCTACTAGTACAGGGATATTTTACTAGTACCTCTACTAGTACAGATATATTTTACTAGTACCTCTACTAGTACAGGGATATTTTACTAGTACAGAAATATTTTACTAGTACCTCTACTAGTACAGAGATATTTTACTAGTACCTCTACTAGTACAGGGATATTTTACTAGTACCTCTACTAGTACAGGGATATTTTACTAGTACAGAAATATTTTACTAGTACCTCTACTAGTACAGGGATATTTTACTAGTACCTCTACTAGAACAGAGATATTTTACTAGTACCTCTACTAGTACAAAGATATTTTACTAGTACCTCTACTAGTACAGGGATATTTTACAAGTACCTCTACTATTACAGATATATTTTACTAGTACCTCTACTAGTACAGGGATATTTTACTAGTACAGAAATATTTTACTAGTACCTCTACTAGTACAGGGATATTTTACTAGTACCTCTACTAGTACAGGGATATTTTACTAGTACCTCTACTAGTACAGAGATATTTTACTAGTACCTCTACTAGTACAGGGATATTTTACTAGTACCTCTACTAGTACAGGGATATTTTACTAAGTACAGAGATATTTTACTAGTACCTCTACTAGTACAGGGATATTTTACTAGTACCTCTACTAGTACAGGGATATTTTACAAGTACAGGGATATTTTACTAGTACCTCTACTAGTACAGGGATATTTTACTAGTAGAGAGATATTTTACTAGTACCTCTACTAGTACAGGGATATTTTACTAGTACCTCTACTAGTACAGAGATATTTTACTAGTACCTCTACTAGTACAGAGACAGTTCAAATTTACACTGAAGATGCTGATCCTCTATAAATGATGAATGAATTACTGAAGAAGTAGGAAGGCAGGTACCTGGGATCTGTGGGGATTGTCCTGTAGAATGAAGAAGAAATATTTTCTAGTTAAAAATATGTGATAGAACAGTCTGCCTCTCTAATACTGAAACACTGATGTCAGACGAGCTCATGAGCTGGAGGTCTGTGGTGTGAATTCTGTATGACACTGATAATAACACAGTCTGTGCTGCAGCTGCTCATCTCTAGAGGGCAGCACAACATGAATTGTAGCTGAAAAAAATCAGCTTTACCAATGCTACATATTTCATTATGTTCTAGTAGACGCTTCATCAGTGTCTGATTCACATTAAAGGCTCTGAAACTGTGAAATGGACTGCAGGTTATGTCAATGACCACCAGGTATTGTACACCTGTTGATCTCAGATCTGTCTGGTGCTAATTTATCATAAAACAGCAGCTAATCATTGGTTCATGTCTGATGTGGATTCACCTTCAGGCCGGTTGATGTCTGGTTGTAGCGGCTCGTGTTGTAGTGGAGCTCAGCGCTGATGTTGAACACATAATCACTCCTGAACTCATAGAAGGAATATTTCTACAGCAGAACAAGCAGTTTGGGATCAGTGTCAGCTTTTGAAGTTAATAACTCTTAAACACCCTACATTTGTCAGATGAATGACAGCATGTGTGTGTGTGTGGATGCATGTTTCACGTGTGTCTGTAATTGTGGTGGGTGTTCATCACTCACGCTCTCGTATTCCTTCATGTTCTGGAGAGCTGCGTCTGCGATCAGGTTGAAGTGAACGGCTGAAAATTTCTGCAGATGAAACTGAGGACACTCAAACTTCCCACAGTGACCGTTCTGAAACAACAGAATCAAGAGGTCAGAATTAAGTGGAGAATGAGATGTGTTTTAGACGTGTTTACTGTGACTGCATGTGATCTGATATTAAAGGGATCATTCCCCTAAAAACTTTCTGTCTTCAGAAAATATCTTCACCTAAAAGAAGATATTTTAAGAGATGTCATGTTGTGTTTTAGTCAGTGGTTTGGAGCAGCATGAGGATGAGATAAATTATGACAGAAAGATTTGTGTTAGATGAACGATCATTTTAATACGTTATAAAAGGGATTTATGATCTCTTACCTGTCGTTCTGACTTGCTGCACTGCACTGAAGAGTTCTGGAGAGAAGAACAGAAGATGTTTATTCAACAAGCACATGATGATTTGACGGTATGAACTGATGAATGAGTGATGCACCTCCTGCATGCTGAAGTTGTGAGGTGTTAAAATCACATGAGTAGTTTGACAGGGCAGGTTGAGCGAGACCGACAACGGCAGACCTTTAACACCCATATTCTCCACCTGAAGACACACAAACATACAGATACACAGAAACATAGCAGTACGATCTATTCGAATCACCTTGTGTCACATCTGTACTCTAGTGGACTGATTGATTATTGTAATGTAACATGAAGTAAATGCTGTACTTGAGGGAAACTGCAGATATTTGTTTGACTCTCTGACCTTGAAGATGATGTTGAGAGGTTTTGGACCTCTGTCCTCCAGAGAGAAGTTCAGATACGTCACAGAGTCTTCAGGCGATCTGACAAACAGTAACAAATGGTTTAGTAATAGTTTTATTATTGTTATTATTTTTAATTATATTAGTCTTAGATTGATCATACAGTAGCTATAACTGCTGATGAAACCAATGCAGTTGTCTTTAATAAAGACATTAAAATAGAAACTACAAGAGAGTTAGTTAGTGAAAGAATGAACATAGCTAGACATTTACACCAGGTGTGTCCATGAGTGATTCTACACTGAGCGCATCAAACACGCCACTCACGTCAGGTGTAAACATGGTGTTAGGTTTTAGTTTCAATCATTCAGAGATGAAGAGCAGATCAAACTGAAACAGAAGAACAGAAGAGTTTGATAAATGGGACTCACAGACTGATTGCCAGATCAACGGAGAACTGCACCGGAACGCTCCTCCTCACCGCCGTATCACTCATGTTTCCATTGTTATCACTGTGAACAAACATACAGAATTTTCTCACAGATGAACATGAAATGCAGTAAAGTCATTCATCTTAACCTTCACAACATGGATCAGAAGCCCAGATCTCTGATTATTAGGGGTTCAAGCGTGAAGCACCGAAACCCTCTTGTAATTGTAAGGATTATTATTATTATTATTCTGCTGTAAAACAGATCGTACAGACAAAACCGTGAGGCCTAGAGACATGAAACTTGGCCAGATGGTAGGTCTCAATTTGAGGAGAGACTGGCAAAGACTCCCCCAGTCGGCCAATAGGGGGCGCTACAGTGATTGAAAATTCGAAAACGCTCATAACTCCTAGACCTAAGCTAAATCCAAAATCGCCCCCTATGAGGGTCATTCACTATTCCTTACATTAGTCCACTCATACAGTACACTTGAAGGAGTGAATGAAAACGAGTGAGTGAATTCGGACACTGAGTGCACCGGAAGGACTGCTGCTTTGCTCACTGTTTAATAATCATTTGAAACGGGCAGCTCCAGTAGTAATATTAAAGGATTTATCTTGAACTCTGTCACGGAAATTATGTAAAAACCGTAGTTAAACAATTTAATAGTCAATTTACAATGAATTTGTACCCGTGTTGTATTACGCTGTGAATGAGCGCTTTTAAAATGAATGAATGGATGATTCAGTTGTGGGCGCCATCTTCTGGCGAGACACGGGAATTCATTCGGCGCTGGACTCTCACAGTGCGTTGTGGGGATTCTCTAGCCGTTGAGTGTACATCGGTTGTACACTCGTTTTTGCGGTGCATTGTGGGATTGAATGAGTGCTCTCGAGAACGTCCACTATGGTTTCGGACACCACTAAAAATGGCCGTCCCCTCAAATAGTGCCCTATTTGAGGGTATAGGGGGCGATTTCGGATACAGACCTAGACATTTGTTGCAGACTCAAGGGTATCACTGGAATCCTTGGCTCAAGATGAACAAAATGGCTATCCAATTTTATTTATGTCTATAACTCTTGAATGGAATGATGTACCTTCACCAAACTTGGATCACATATGAATGAGCTCAATCTTTGGTCAAATTACATAAATTGGGGAGTTTGACCTATAAAAGGTGCTATAACTTGGCTAAAATGGCTGTAACTACACACCCATTAGCCTGAATGACTTAAAATTTGGCATGCAGTGTCTTTGTCCAAGGTGCCATACATATCTATGAGGGCATTGCTGTATCTAAAAAACATGGCTGCCATCAGCCAATCAACTTTGAGCACCTATTAGATGAGGTTAACGAAGGCTGATCGAAAGAAAGAAAGAAATAGGGCAATAGGTGGCACTATTGTTTTTTATGCCTCATATTTCACACATTTCACACATACACACAATATTCATATAATATGATAGATCTCCTCATTCTGAGCAACTTTGCCTCTAGAACCACTGCTGTCAATCAAACCATTCGTTAAATACAGTATTTGATATCATGTAAAAATATCTTGTCCAAGATGGTTCTTCCAAATTTTCACCAGTATTGATACAAAAATTTACAAAACAAAAAGTTATCAAAAGCTTTTAATAGACCTAACCATTCTCAAATAACACACGTATGAATTTGACAACGAGCTCGCCAAAGTGGACATGAGGCTATATCTCCTCAAAGCTTTATCGTATTCAGACCAAACTTGAAATTTGTTATGACAATCATGTCCTGAGGTTACCTGCACAATTTCAGCACAGTGCCACCTAGTGGTCAGGAGATATGAAAAATGCCAAAATGGATCTAAGGCTGTTTCTCTGTAATTCACTGGCATATTGGCACCAAACTATGTAAGTGTCACGATCACCCCTAGTTAACCACACAACATTAATTTGGGAGTAGCACCACCTATTGGTCAAAAGTGATAAATCATTAAATAATATTTCTAGTGATTTTATTTACAACCCCAAATTAGAAAAAGTTGGGACAGTATGGAAAACGCAAATAAAAAAAGAAAGTAGTGATTTCTAAATTTACTTTGACTTGTATTTCATTGCAGACAATATGAACACAAAATATTTCATGTTTTGTCTGGTCAACTTCATGTCATTTGTAAATATACATCCTTTCCTGTCATTCAGACCTGCAACACATTCCAAAAAAAGTTGGGACAGTAAAGCATTTACCACTTTGTAATGTTGCCATTCCTTTTCACAACACTTAAAAGACGTTTAGGGACTGAAGACACCAAGTGATGAAGTGTTTCAGGTGTAATTTTGTCCCATTCTTCCTGCAAACAAGTCTTAAGGTGGGCAACAGTACGGAGTCTTCGTTGTCGCATTTTGCGCTTCAAAATGCGCCACACATTCTCTATTGGAGACAGGTCGGGACTGCAGGCAGGCCAGTCAAGTACCCGTACCCTCTTCCTCCGCAGCCAGGACTTTGTAATGTGTGCAGAATGTGGTTTTGCATTGTCTTGTTGAAATATGCTGGAAAAGATGCCTTCTTGAAGGAAGCATATTGTGCTCCAAAATCTCTATGTACTTTTCAGCATTAATGGTGCCATCACAGAAGTGCAAGTTACCTTTGCCAAGGGCACTGACACAACCCCATACCATGACAGACCCTGGCTTTTGGACTTGTTGCTGGTAACAGTCTGGATGATCCTTTTCTTCTTTGGTCCGGAGCACACGGCGTCCATTCCTCCCAAAAAATACCTGAAATACTGATTCATCTGACCACAGTACACGTTTCCACTGTGTGATGGTCCATCCCAGATGCCTCCGAGCCCAGAGAAGTCGACGGCGCTTCTGGACACTGTTAACATAGGGCTTCCTTTTGGCACAGTACAGTTTTAACTGGCATTTGTGGATGTAACTACGTATTGTGGTACTTGACAAAGGTTTGCCAAAGTAGTCCTGAGCCCATTTGGTGATATCGCTTATAGATGAATGACGATTCTTGATGCAGTGCCGCCTGAGGGATTGAAGATCACGGTTGTTCAGCTTAGGCTTGCGCCCTTGTCCTTTACGCACTGAAATTCCTCCAGATTCCTTGAATCTTTTAATTATGTTATGCACTGTTGAAGGTGAAATATCCAAATCTCTTCCTATCTTTCTTTGAGGAACATTGTTTTTAAACATTTCAATAATTTTCTCACGTATTTGTTGGCAAACTGGCGATCCTCGGCCCATCTTTGCTCCTAAAGGACTAGACCTTTCTTGGATGCTGCTTTTGTACCAAATCATAATTACAATCACCTTTTGACATCAACTGTTTCAAATCACATCATTATTTAACCAATTTACCTCATTACTAGCCCTAAATTGCTCCTGTCCCAACTTTTTTTGGAATGTGTTGCAGGTCTGAATGACTGGAAAGGATGTATATTTACAAATGACATGAAGTTGACCAGACAAAACATGAAATATTTTGTGTTCATATTGTCTGCAATGAAATACAAGTCAAAGTAAATTTAGAAATCACTACTTTCTTTTTTTATTTGCGTTTTCCATACTGTCCCAACTTTTTCTGATTTGGGGTTGTATTAAGTTTTAGCCTTTTTGGGTAAAATCATCTTACAATGTCTATAATTGCTCAAAGGTCTTAAAACGCTTGAACCCAGGTAATTACTGCTTGCAGCTATATTTGTTATTGTCATTGCTCAAATGAAAACAAATGAATCTGTCGCCCTTTCAGCCTTATTCACCTGTTGGCAGTGATCATCATCTCCATCCTGTCGGACCAGTCGTGATCCCATTTCGTCACACGGAAAGTTCCCAGAAACTCAGTCTAGAAAACAATAGAGTCCATAGAAAGTAGAAATAGTAAAAAGATGTTGGTAGCAATGCCAAGGGAATAATTGAAAATGAAAACCTTGAATTCTAAATGAAGAACCTGACTTTGTGTCTGTCAAATGCAAATGCTCGAATACTGTCTGTGTTTTATTGTCACTATCTGAAGAACAGAATGATTCATGGCTTTAAGTTGCATGTGTATAGCCTGTTTATCAACTGTTCAGATAAAAGTATGTGTGATACCTTGATAAAATATGAAGCAACTAAAAATGAAGAAACAAAGTTTGTCCATCTGTCTGTCTGTCTGTATGTCTGTCCATCCATCTGCCTGTGTGTTTTTGTTTGTGTGTGTGTGTGTGTGTGTGTGTGTGTGTCTGTCTGTTTGTCCATCTGTCTGTGTGTGTGTGTGTGTGTGTGTGTGTCTGTCTGTCTGTCTGTTTGTCCATCTGTCTGTGTGTGTGTGTGTGTGTGTGTGTGTGTGTGTGTGTGTGTGTGTGTGTGTGTGTGTGTGTGTGTGTGTCTGTGCGTGTGTGTGTGTGTGTGTGTGTGTGTGTGTGTGTGTGTGTGTCTGTCTGTCTGTGTGTCTGTGTGTGTGTGTGTGTGTGTGTCTGTCTGTCTGTCTGTCTGTCTGTCCATCTGTCTGTCTGTCTGTCTGTCTGTCTGTCTGTGTGTGTGTGTGTGTGTGTGTGTGTGTGTGTGTGTGTGTGTGTGTCTGTCTGTCTGTCTGTCTGTCTGTCTGTCTGTGTGTGTGTGTGTGTGTGTGTGTGTGTGTGTGTGTGTGTGTGTGTGTGTGTGTGTGTCTGTCTGTCTGTGTGTCTGTCTGTCATTCTGTCTTACTGTGGTGCCGCTGCGGTACACCGGTAGATTGATGCTGCAGGTTGTTCTGTTCGTAGCACCGCTGTCCCGATCACCACAGCTGCTTCGAGTCCGACTCGGCTGTTTTTTCAACACACACACACACACAGAAACTTAGAATTGAAGAATTGGCTCATACTTCCTGGTTCTCGTAAGAACTCTAGCTGCTGCATTTTGGACCATCTGTAGTGTGTTTATTAAGCGTGCAGAACAACCACCCAATAAAGCATTACAATAATCTAACCTTGAGGTCATGAACGCATGAATAAACATTCTGTATTTGACATTGAGAGCATAGGTCGTAATTTAGATATATTTTTGAGATGGAAAAAAGCAGTTTTACAAATGCTAGAAACGTGGCTTTCAAAGGGAATGTTGCTATCAAATAACACACCTAGGTTCCTAACTGATGATGAAGAATCGACAGAGCAGCCATCAGTGTTCTAGGTTATTACATGTAGAGGGTTTTGGTCTGATAATTAACACCTCTTTTTTTCAGAATTTAGCAGTAAGAAATTACTAGCCATCCAGTTTTTTATGTCAGCTAAGCATTCCGTTAGTTTTGCAAATTGGAATGCTTCGTTTGGCCATGAAAAATGTAGAGCTGCATAACAGCATGAAGTGACAAGCAGTGAAAACTACCAACGGTGAAAGCTAACTGTCACACCCATTGGACTGTCTGTGTGCTTTTCTGTCTCATGTGCTCCCCATGACCTAGTTTTCCCTAATGTATGCCCATATTTGGTTCTTTTCCTGTTCCTGTCCCCATTTAATTAATTCAGTTCCACCTGTGTTTCATTAATGATCTCGTTTAGTCCTGTGTTACTTAAGCCCTGTGTTTTCCCTTGTCTAGCGTCCGGTACTATATGTCGATGTTGTACTTCTTGTGTGTTTCTGCCTGCTTTGTTTTTCCCTTGTTTAAGACTATTAAATGACTGTAGTTTTGAGTTCATCCCTTGTCTCTTCGTTCTGCCACAGTAGGCAACCGTGACACTAACACTGTGTTTCCTGATTATATCTCCCAAGAGTAACATGTAAAGCATGAAAACCAACAGTCCTAGTACTGAGCCTTGAGGTGCTCCATACCGCACTTGTGATCGATATGATACCTCTTCATTCACTGCTATGAATTGATGGTGGTCAGATAAGTATGATTTGAACCATGCTAATGCACTTCCACTAATGCCAACAAAGTTTTCTAGTCTATTCAAAAGAATGTTGTGGTCGATAGTGTCGAACGCAGCGCTAAGATCCAGTAGCACTAATAGAGAGATACAACCACGATCAGATGATAAGAGCAGGTCATTTGTAACTCTAATGACAGCAGTCTCAGTACTATGATACTGTCTAAATCCTGACTGGAAATCCTCACAGATACCATGAACTGAACTGAGCTGGACAATGACATCACTGAATCAATGATGAACTGACATTAACTGAAAATTTGATTGTTTACTATTGTCCTTTTGCATCATCAACACACTATTTTCCTATTTAATATTGTAAAAGCTGCTTTGACAATCTGTATTGTTAAAAGTGCTAGATAAATAAAGGTGTCTTGACATCTATTAAGAAGTGAACAGAGTTATTATTAAAGTAGCAAAATGAAATCTAGTTAATCATGTCGTCTGATAAGAGTTTAGCTAAAACCATTTTGAGGGCACTGATGGCGCTGCTTTGCAAAATTCAAGATGGCGCTGCTTTGCTCGGATGCCGTCCAGGTCGCTCCTCTAAGATTGTGCTTTTATTTACTTTTTTACTTACTTTTGCTTTCTCTTTTTACACACATAACGTCTGCACTCATCACCTACGACAAAGGAACACTTTTGGACATTGGAAGCCGCTTCACTAACCTGGTTCACACTTTATCACCGAATCCATCGTGGCCTCTTGAGATTCTTCAAAACGCGGAGAACAATGGCCACAGGCGACGGAAAAAGAAACACTGTGGTAACAGCGCTGGAATTCATAACAGACTGAGGAAAAGGGCTCACAGTCCTCCTTTACCGAGCATTCTGCTCGCTAATGTCCAATCATTGGAGAATAAGATGGACGATCTTAGAGCCAGGATAAGTTTCCAACGGGACATAATGGACTGTAACATCATCTGTTTGTCTGAAACATGGCTCACGCCCTCGGTTCCGGACACCGCTGTAACGGCGTCTGACAACTTTTCTGTTTTACGGATGGACAGAACAGCTGAGGCCGGTAAATCCAAAGGTGGAGGAGTGTGTCTCATGACTAACAAGAAATGGTGTGACCCCAGGAATATCTCCTCTCTGTCGTGCTCCTGCTTGCCTTATCTGGAACATCTATCCATTATTTGCCGCCCATTCTATCTACCCCATGAGTTCTCCTCGGTCATCGTTACTGCTGCTTACATTCCACCACAAGCAGACACCGGCTTGGCTTTGACTAAACTTCACGATGTGCTCAGCGGCTACATTAACAAACATCCTGACGCTGCCTTTATCATCGTGGGGGACTTTAACAAAGCCAACCTCAGGCAGGTCATGCCGAACTTTCACCAACATGTATCCTGTCCAACTAGAGGACCGAATACACTAGATCATTGCTACTCTCAGTTTAAGAATGCCTACAAAGCCCGCTCACTACCAGCTTTTGGCAAATCGGACCATGCCGCCATTTTCCTCACACCGGAATACAAACAAAGGCTCGCACAGGAACACCCGGTGAAGAGAGAAGTGACGCGCTGGTCCTCCCACTCAGAAGCTATGCTGCAGGCGGCTCTTGATGACGTCGACTGGGACATGTTCCGGGCAATTTCATCTGACGTCAGCGAGTTCACGGATGTAGCAGTGACCTTTGTAAATACACTAACCGAGCAAGCTACAGAAACGATTACTGTAAGGACCTTCCCAAATCAGAAACCGTGGGTGGACAGAACAATCCGTGATGCGGTTAACAAACGCACTGCCGCATACAACGAGGCTCTTTTGTCTGGGAATATGAGCGAGTATAAAGCATCGTGTTATGCTCTCCGATGTGCAGTAAGAGCCGCCAAACTCAGATACAGGGAGAATTGAGTCTCATTTTCAGCTCAATGACTATCGACGCATGTGGCAGGGACTAAGGACCATCTGTGCCTTTGGAAACAAATCCTCCGCGGAGGTGAGAGCAGATCCGTTGCTGGCCGACAAATTAAACACCTTCTACGGCCGCTTTGAATGCAATGGCGGCAGCGCCACTCTGCCGTTCAGCGCGTCAGGAAGCAGCAGGCAGAGAAGCGATAATCATGTGATCACCGTGTTGGAGAACGAGGTTCGGAGGGCACTAAAGAGAGTGAACGTCAGGAAAGCGGCCGGACCTGACGGGATTACTGGCCGTGTCCTGAGGTCCTGCGCTGATCAGCATGCTGGTTTGTTCACTTCTATCTTCAATGAGTCCCTTGCTACCTCTGTGGTTCCCACCTCCTTTAAAAAATCCATCATCATCCCTGTGCCTAAGAACAATAAACCCTCTTGCCTGAATGACTATCTTCCAGTGGCCCTCACATCAATAGTCATGAAGGTTTTTACGAGACTTTTTAAGAGCCACATTAGCTCCTCCATCCCTGTTACTTTGGACCCTCTTCAGTTTGCCTATTGTCCCAACAGATCTACTGATGATGCCATCTCTCACATACTCCACTCCTCCCTCACACACATTGACAGCAGCAATGGGAACTTTGCAAGGCTGCTATTCATAGACTATAGCTCAGCTTTCTATGCTGAGATAACACCATAGTCCCCATCAAGCTGGCTTCTAAACTCACAGACCTCGGCCTAAACTCTTCATTCTGTGACTGGATTCAAGATTTCCTCACCAGCAGACCTCAAGTGGTGAAGGTAGGCCAGTTCACCTCAAACTCCATCACCCTGAACGTAGGATCCCCGCAGGGTTGTGTCCTGAGTCCCCTGCTCTACTCTCTCTACACACACGACTGTGTGTCCTCTCACAGCTCCTCATCTATTATCAAATTTGCTGGTGATACTGTGGTTCTGGGCCTCATTTCCAACAATGATGAGACCGCATACTTGGATGAGGTGGAGAGACTTACATCATGGTCAACTGTCTCTCTCTGAATGTGAGCAAAACTAAAGAGCTGATTGTGGACTTCAGAAAGTTCAAGATTTATTTGTCACATACACGATTATACAGAGAGTATTAACCAGCAGTGAAATGTGAGTCTTTGTAGCAGGTGTGAAAGAGACACCTGCTGCCCTACACTCCTCTTATGATCAGTGGGACCCCTGTGGAGAGGGTAAGCAGCTTCAAGTACCTCGGTGTAAACATCTCAGAGGACCCCACTTGGACTGCACACATTCAAACACAGGTTAAGAAAGCCAGGCAAAGACTGTACCACCTGCGACAGCTGAGGAAATTCAGGGTCTCTCCAACAATCCTGAAAACTTTCTATTCAGGGACCATAGAAAGTGTATTGACTCAGTGCATCTCAGTGTGGTATGGAAACAGCTCCAGTCAAGATTGCAAGGCCTTGCAGAGAGTTGTGCGCTTAGCTGAGCGTATCTCTGGGTCGGCTCTCCCCTCTCTGCAGGACATCTACCTCAAACGCTGCAGAAGCAGAGCTGTCAAAATCATCAAGGACTCAAATCACCCCGGTAACTGTCTTTTCACTTTGCTACCATCTGGTAAGCGCTTCCGCTGCCTGATGGCAAAAACTGAGAGACTTAGGAGGAGTTTCTTCCCCCAGGCCATCAGACTCCTATACTCAAACTCAGCCTCTTAACATCACATGACTCCACTTTATAATCACTAACAATCAGTAAGATATTCATTATTCTCTACCTCATACTGACAGTGTCATTTGCACACAACACTTTCTGTGTCTTGGTATCTTATTATCTTATTTTTTTATTTATTTTTTTGAGATAGCTGCTACATGTCAACCATGTACAACCTGTTTGCACATTCCTCTCTTGTACAGTCATGCTTATCTTAATATTTAATTCTACAGCATACTGTCATGCACATTCTTTTATATTTTATATTTTGTTCTTTATATCTTATTTTTTATTCATTTTATTTTATGTATGCTTCTCTTATGTTGTATTCTACAATATTTGCACTGTCCATGGAGCGGACCTGACTCACATTTCACTGCTGGTTATACACTCTCTGTATAGTCTTGTATGTGACAAATAAAACTTGAAACTTGAGGAGGATTTTTAAAAGTTTTTGACACTCTTTAGTTTGACATGCAGACAGCAGTACCTTAATGGCCTCAAATTTTGAGAGTGAGAGGCCTTCTGGGTAATGCAGCACTATGCTGGTGTTGAAGGAGTCGTCGCCTGGGTTTGCCAGTGATACGCGGATGTTGAAATGAGCTTGATTCACCACCACTAACGTGTCGTTCCTGCAGAACAAACCATCATTTCAATAGAAAACCAAAACCTGGTGAAGGTTGGCAGTATTCAGAAGCATTTACAATCATATTTCACATTAACATCATGTCTAATTTATTTATCAGTTGTTTCTCACATAAAACTGAAGTTCAGCTTCAGATCGGCCACACAGCTGTTGTTTGAATTACAGTTCCTTTGAAACGGCACCTAGTTGCAAACAAAATAAAAACTTTTGCTGAGCTTTTGAATGTCGCAGAAACTTTGTACAGTAAAGCTGAAGAATCTTAGAGTTGACTGACACTGAATATCAGAGTAAAATCTGATATTTGTAGATTCACCTCGACATACTCCTCCGTCCTGCTGTCAACGTCAAGAACAGCCATAGAGTTTCCAGGCAACATCTCAGTTTGTGAGAAATTAATTCGTATCTTCAGAGGAGAGACTGTGTCTGCAATGCAGCGCTGAAAAAACACAACGTTCACCGTCAGACCGAAGCTCTGTGATTGGCTGGAGCTGTGATAGACGACACGTACCATCATGAAGATGGAGAAGTTAAAACAGGAGGACCCAGAATCCAGCAGGACGGACTGCTGCAGAGTCCTGGATGACGAATCCATCGGATTGAAGAATCCTCGACTCATTTTTCGTACCATGTCCACATTCAAATTCAGAGAAACATTCAGCTTCTTCTCCAGAGATCCTGAGAGACATGAGAGGGTAAGACATGTAGGCCAGATTCTTCATGTGACAGAGAGACTCTCTGAATCTTTATTTAAGGATTTATTTTTGGCATTTTCGCCTTTTATTACGATAGGACAGATCAGAACTGACAGGAAGCAATGTGGGAGAGAGATAGGGGGATGCGATCAGGAAAGGTCCTTGAGTCGGGATTCAAACTCAGGACGCCCGTAGCACAACAGTGCTGTATGTCGGCATGCTGCCCACAAGGCTATTGGCACCCAAAGACTCTCTGAAACTTTATTGACGTTACCTGTGCTGCTGGTGCGCTCGTTCACTGTGAAACATGACGTGAGATCAAATGCGTTAAATGTGTTGCCACTCGGACATTCAAAATAGTTCAAGCTGATGTCCTTTGGACTGAAACTGAGCTGCACAGATACAGACATCACAGGCCGAGCCCTGAGAAGAGAGAAAAGAGTCAATAGCTCTCAATACTGGACAATGAGACTAATCAGCTAGATCACTGATGTGGTAAAGAGGTTGCTTATTAATAATGTGATAAATTCGGCAGTTTGGCACCTAATAAATGTTATTCTCAAACTAAAGAATGACGTACTTGAGCAGGACGATCCCTCCTTGTGCTCCGATCACGATATCTGTCAGATTATCATCGTTCATGTCCATCTGACCGGACAGAGACACTCCGAACTGCTGCAGACCGGGCAGAACCGACCGCGCTAGGATCCGCTAAACACACACAAACAGATCTACTGTGTCACAGAGGCTCAGCATTGTGTCTGTCTGTTTATCTGGGAACATATTCTGGGTTAAATGTGGGCAAAAACACAGTGTTTGGGTTTGAGGGAAGCACAGCAAACTCTCACCTGAGGAGCGTGTTTAGGGTTTATGCCATGTGTCCTGTCACCCAGATAGATGTAGACAACTCCTTCATTCTCCAGCGGTGCCCCGACCGCCACATCTGGCAAAC
Source organism: Schizothorax lantsangensis (assembly GCA_027422415.1). Classification (NCBI taxonomy): domain Eukaryota; kingdom Metazoa; phylum Chordata; class Actinopteri; order Cypriniformes; family Cyprinidae; genus Schizothorax; species Schizothorax lantsangensis. The sequence continues at coordinate 45,736,672 of CM049841.1, forward strand.
TGTCTCCATTCAGGTCCTTTAGTGAAGCCACAGATGCAGCAAACCTGCCTGTGGTGGATTTGCTCACATTCAGTGTCTTCTGAAAATGCTACGGAGAGAGAAAGTGAACAGAACATGACCAGCACCAGAACAATTTCCACAACTTTCACATCATAGGAACCAATTACAGCAGCAATCCCAATGGAGTAACACAATGGTGATGACTAGTAGTCTTCCAGTTCCAGTTACCCTGAAGCTTGTTCATGAAGAACATCAGAATAACAGTGTTGAATCTGTGCGTACCTGCTCTGATAAATCGTAGATGTACAGCCTCCCTTCAGCCCTCGGCTGAGACTGGTAAAATAATGGAGCTCCGACCAGAAGGAAATCTGAGTCTCCATCAGAGTCCACATCCAACAGACTCAGAGACGCTCCGAAATATGAGCCAATCTGATGACAGAAATCAATCAAAATTAATGGAACTGCATTGTAACATATGCTTTTATAGCCGGATGTTCACAGATGAAATATGAAAACAACACATTCTGCTTCACAAATTAAATGTCACACAACACTGGCTAGAAATTAATGACTTAGCCAATGCTGTGAGCCATGTCTTTGTAGACTTATTTTGCTTCTTTTCTCTGCTGGATATTGCAGTCTATATTGTAAGTGGAATGCTAGTTTGTTTGTTTTTGGTGAAATACTGAAACTCATGAGAGTGTGTGTGTTTGAAGGGTCTGCTGATCTCCTCAGTGGACTGTAGGTTTGGGAGACCCTGGTCTCACTGATGAATAGGGTTAATATTGTGTCTGAGGGTTTCTTCACTGACTTGTTCTCCGCTGATGTTCCTCGTCACTGTCCATGTGTTTTGGTTCTTGGTGAAGAGGGTCACCAGACCCGTGTGTTCGGCCCGCGGCGCTCCAGAGAACAGAAGAGAGACGCCGTTTCTCATTCCCAGCACAGTAGAGTAACCTGAACATCATCAGCCTCATTAAAACACACACAAACTCTTCACATCACACAAGGAACAAACAAACTCTCCAACATACCCATGTACGAGTCTTTATTTACAGCTGGATCGATGATCTCTGTCTCTCTGAACTCAGATCCTGATCCCGTCACTTCATACAGAGCTCCACGCCAGTCATTCGATCCGACCGAACCCACGATCACAGAGTCCTAAAACAAACACAGCAGCTTCAGCATTGGTTTATTACACACAAAAATGGAGAGTGATCAAAACTGCCCTGCTGATCAGCTGAGAAACATTGACATTGAATCTTTGAAAGATGTTTAGAGCTTTTGATGTTTAGCAGCAAATAAACCAGACCAGTGGTGCTCTGGTTTTACTTCAAGACCCAGATTTTACATCAAGTGGCAACCCAGCATTGATAATTGGATTGTGTCGTAAAAAAAATGTCCTTCATTAAACATTTTAATTTATTCATGTTACCATGATCTGTGTCTAAACATCAGAAGCATTTCATTAGATTTTGAGAGAGGAAGATTTTCAAATGACTTCAGAAGACTTGGAATATATCACACAAACCACATAAACTAATTTTATGGAATTACATGTATTTCCCTTACCTCCTGGTAGACGACACTGAATCCACTCTGTGATAACTCTTTCTGTCTGTCTCTGCCGTGTGCTTCCTTTGACCCTGAAACACAGAAGGAAAAAAAAATGTCAGTGGATTCTGCAGCATTTATACCTTTTTCCTCATGTTTGCATTTTACCTTCAATGTTGTAGATCTTTTTTTGCAGGTTGTCAAGAAGTCCTTCGAGTCCATTGTAGTCTTGAATGTAGAAGGTGTTGTTGTGTTTTGGTTCTGATGCCAGCTGAGTGAGTGCGGTTAAAGTAACCTTTCCCACCTGAACAACAGTGTGTAGTGTGTCATTTCTGCAGGACTAGTGACACTAAATCACCAAACTATCTAACATACAATGTAAATGACATGCTTGAGCTTTAAGGAAACTCACCCCAATGATGTAACGGAGGATATTTTGCTCTTCACATCTGCTGAGGACATTATTATCATCGTTATCACTGGGGTCTCCATCTGTGATGATCACCAGAGCTTTCTGAGCGTTGAGATTGGCTCCAGACGACACGTTATTCAGCAGATTCTTTCTGGTGATATAATAAATCATAAATTAACAGCTTTCAGCCTCAATGTCTATGCGCTTCTGTAGTTTCTAGACCAATATGTTGTTAACTTCTAATTTATAGAAAAACAAAAGTCCAACTTTGGCAACAGTGTGTTTAAAAGTCCAGAAAAACTACAGCATGAACCATATCTAATTTTCATCCATGTTCATTTCTAGTCTTTTTTTCTTAAACTGTAAATTCAGTGATCATTCATAATCATATGAGAGTTTCACTTACAGAACGTAGTTGATTGCTTTGTGTGTGTTTGTGAGAGATTGCATGTGTTTCTCTTTCATGAGTTTCTCTTCAGCGAAGCCCTTCTGATAATCATTGAAGTCAAACACAGTTCGTATATCTTTTGAAAACTGGACAGCAGCAAACTGACACACAGAAAGACAACAAACAACAACATTATCATCATTAGACGTCATGTTCACACCTCAATACACACTGCAGTATTTGTACTGTACACTTTTACACACTCGTTTACACATGTTCAATATTTACACATTTATGTAGCTGATGGATTGTTTTACCTTTATGGAAGAGTTTGAAAGTTTTTTCATAACATCTTTAATGAAGTTTTTGTTCATATCAAACTCATGTGTTTTCATACTGCTGGATCCATCAAAGAGAAACACCAGATTGACTTCTGTCTTGGTGCATTCTGCAGAAACATCACAGCATACACAAACTCTGCTGTGACTTTAGCAGTCAAACCAAATACTGTACATATTAGTCATACAAGTATATAACATAACACCATGTCTTTAATCTTAATTGATTTGTCGATAAATATACCTACAAATGAAATGAAACAAAGCAACACATGGTTTACAGTGTTGAAGTCTGAGATTGTTAAACTTAAGTCTTGGTTTGTGTGAGAGACTCATCAGAACTATTGAAATCTGAGATTGTTAAACTTAAGTCTTGGTTTGTGTGAGAGACTCGTCAGAACTATTGAAGTCTGAGATTGTTAAACTTAAGTCTTGGTTTGTGTGAGAGACTCGTCAGAACTATTGAAGTCTGAGATTGTTAATCTTAAATCTTGTTTGTGTGAGAGACTCGTCAGAACAATTGAAGACTCGTCAGAACTATTGAAGTCTGAGATTGTTAAACTTAAGTCTTGGTTTGTGTGAGAGACTCGTCAGAACTATTGAAGTCTGAGATGTTAAACTTAAGTCTTGGTTTGTGTGAGATTGTTAAACTTAAGTCTTGGTTTGCGTGAGAGACTCGTCAGAACTATTGAAGTCTGAGATTGTTAAACATAAGTCTTGGTTTGTGTGAGAGACTCGTCAGCACTATTGAAGTCTGAGATTGTTAAACTTAAGTCTTGGTTTGTGTGAGATTGTTAAACTTAAGTCTTGGTTTGTGAGAAACTCCTCAGAACTATTGAAGTCTGAGATTGTTAAACTTAAGTCTTGGTTTGTGTGAGAGACTCGTCAGAACTATTGAAGTCTGAGATTGTTAAACTTATGTCTTGGTTTGTGAGAGACTCGTCAGACCTATTGAAGTCTGAGATTGTTAAACTTAAGTCTTAGTTTGTGTGAGAGACTTGTCAGAACTATTGAATTTTGAAATTGTTAAAATTAAGTCTTGGTTTGTGAGAGACTCATCAGAACTATTGAAGTCTGAGATTGCTAAACTTAAGTCTTGGTTTGTGTGAGAGACTCGTCAGAACTATTGAAGTCTGAGATTGTTAAACTTAAGTCTTGGTTTGTGTGAGAGACTTATCAGATCTATTGAAGTCTGAGATTGTTAAACTTAAGTCTTGGTCTGTGAGAGACTCGTCAGAACTATTGAAGTCTGAGATTGTTAAACTTAAGTCTTGGTCTGTGAGAGACTCGTCAGAACTATTGAAGTCTGAGATTGTTAAACTTAAGTCTTGGTTTGTGTGAGAGACTTGTCAGAACTATTGAATTTTGAAATTGTTAAACTTAAGTCTTGGTTTGTGTGAGAGACTCCTCAGAACTATTGAAGTCTGAGATTGTTAAACTTAAGTCTTCGTTTGTGTGAGAGACTCGTCAGAACTATTGAAGTCTGAGATTGTTAAACTTAAGTCTTGGTTTGTGTGAGAGACTCATCAGATCTATTGAAGTCTGAGATTGTTAAACTTAAGTCTTGGTCTGTGAGAGACTCGTCAGAACTATTGAAGTCTGAGATTGTTAAACTTAAGTCTTGGTCTGTGAGAGACTCGTCAGAACTATTGAAGTATGAGATTGTTAAACTTAAGTCTTGGTTTGTGTGAGAGACTCGTCAGAACTATTGAAGTCTGAGATTGTTAAACTTAAGTCTTGGTTTGTGAGAGACTCGTCAGAACTATTGAAGTCTGAGATTGTTAAACTTAAGTCTTGGTTTGTGTGAGACTCGTCAGAACTATTGAAGTCTGAGATTGTTAAACTTAAGTCTTGGTTTGTGTGAGAGACTCGTCAGAACTATTGAAGTCTGAGATTGTTAAACTTAAGTCTTGGTTTGTGTGAGATTGTTAAACTTAAGTCTTGGTTTGTGTGAGAGACTCGTCAGATCTATTGAAGTCTGAGATTGTTAAACTTAAGTCTTGGTTTGCGAGAGACTCGTCAGAACTATTGAAGTCTGAGATTGTTAAACTTAAGTCTTGGTTTGTGTGAGACTCGTCAGAACTATTGAAGTCTGAGATTGTTAAACTTAAGTCTTGGTTTGTGTGAGAGACTCGTCAGATCTATTGAAGTCTGAGATTGTTAAACTTAAGTCTTGGTTTGTGAGAGACTCGTCAGAACTATTGAAGTCTGAGATTGTTAAACTTAAGTCTTGGTTTGTGTGAGACTCGCCAGAACTATTGAAGTCTGAGATTGTTAAACTTAAGTCTTGGTTTGTGTGAGATTGTTAAGCTTAAGTCTTGGTTTGTGTGAGAGACTCGTCAGAACTATTGAATTCTGAGATTGTTAAACATAAGTCTTGGTTTGTGAGAGACTCCTCAGAACTATTGAAGTCTGAGATTGTTAAACTTAAGTCTTGGTTTGTGTGAGAGACTCCTCAGAACTGTTGAAGTCTGATATTGTTAAACTTAAGTCTTGGTTTGTGAGAGACTCGTCAGAACTATTGAAGTCTGAGATTGTTAAACTTATGTCTTGGTTTGTGAGAGACTCGTCAGACCTATTGAAGTCTGAGATTGTTAAACTTAAGTCTTAGTTTGTGTGAGAGACTTGTCAGAACTATTGAATTTTGAAATTGTTAAACTTAAGTCTTGGTTTGTGAGAGACTCGTCAGAACTATTGAAGTCTGAGATTGTTAAACTAAAGTCTTGGTTTGTGTGAGAGACTCGTCAGAACTATTGAAGTTTGAAATTGTTAAACTTAAGTCTTGGTTTGTGTGAGAGACTCGTCAGAACTATTGAAGTCTGAGATTGTAAAACTTAAGTCTTGGTTTGTTTGAGAGACTCGTCAGAACTATTTTAGTCTGAGATTGTTAAACTTAAGTCTTGGTTTGTGAGAGACTCATCAGAACTATTGAAGTCTGAGATTGTTAAACTTAAGTCTTGGTTTGTGTGAGACTCATCAGAACTATTGAAGTCTGAGATTGTAAAACTTAAGTCTTGGTTTGTTTGAGAGACTCGTCATAACTATTTTAGTCTGAGATTGTTAAACTTAAGTCTTGGTTTGTGTGAGAGACTCGTCAGAACTATTGAAGTCTGAGATTGTTAAACTTAAGTCTTGGTTTGTGTGAGAGACTCGTCAGAACTATTGAAGTCTGAGATTGTTAAACTTAAGTCTTGGTTTGTGTGAGACTCGTCAGAACTATTGAAGTCTGAGATTGTTAAACTTAAGTCTTGGTTTGTGTGAGAGACTCGTCAGAACTATTGAAGTCTGATATTATTAAACTTAAGTCTTGGCTTGTGTGAGAGACTCGTCAGACCTTGGTAAGCGGCGGTGAAGTTGGAGACGGCCTGTAAGCTGCTGTTGAACTGGTAGCAAACGCCGTTCAGATAGGAGTTTCCATCACACTCATGAGGAAAATACGGACTGCAGCTCTGAGAAACAGACACACATCATTAGCATGTCATGAAAGAATTTGACCATAAGAGACAGTGAACTTACAGTCAGAGCAGCTGACGATGCAGCAGCAGACATGCCGAAGAAACGGACGCTCTCTGAACCTGTAAAAGCCCAGCAGACCATCATCAGCTCAGTATTAAAGCAGTGAAAGTTCACAGCAGTCACTAATAGATGATACCTGGCCACTGCAGCCGTTTGCAGGAGTTCAGATCTGCAGAGCAGCTGTACATCTCCCCTGTTGCATTCCCTTGTAATGGAGCTCCAACAATGATCCTGAGAAACACACACACACCGCACAATCAATCAGACACAGCTAACAGAATTTTGTCATAAGAATGTTCTCCAAATAATGAGTGTTGGTTCTGGGAACATAAAAAATGTCCAGTTTTCTTGACGTTAGAGGAAAGTTTTTAAAAGGTATGATGTTCCTCAAATGTTCTTTGAACTTCATTTTGATTTAAAATTCAACATTCATAGAACGTTGATTTGTAACATTCCAAGAACATAAAAATATCCAGTTTTCTTAATGTTATTAGAATGTTATTTAAAGGTTAGTATGATGTTCCTGAAACATTCGTTCAGTCATTCAAACACCTGCTGTGAACAAACACTGAAAGAAAGAGAAATAAGAACACAAACTACAACTTTCTTCAGCCACAGCCTTAGATGAACTGATGATAAAAGACATTAAATCTCTCACGATCTGATTAAACAACTCCACAAACAGCATTACCAGCTTCAATTATTACTAACCAGATTGACTTTATTTCTGTCAGACGTCTACAGAAGTTCTTATTGAGGATTAACAGAGGTTTAGATGTTGATGTCTTATTGAAAATGTTTTATTTGAGGTCACCATCATTGAGATCAGTGTTTGCTTTAGTTGGGCTCTTGACCCTTGACTTTTATTGAGTTGTGCAGCAATTGCAGGTGTTTTCAGAAAACATTTCTGCGTTGATAAAGTAGCTTAACATGTCTGTTTTAATAACAGACAAATGACTGCATTAAAGTAGTTAAACAACTTCCTTTATGTTGTTTTGCTTACTTTTGGAATTGAAATGTTATATGAGAAGGAAGTAATAAACTCAAATGTGAAAAAATTATAATAATAATCATTTGTAGCACTTCAATGATTTATGTAAGATTGTCCAAAACGATTTAAAAGTTTAATAAAACACACTTAGACATCAGCACTCATCATACAAACCTCAACAATGGTGACAATCAAAAAAACAAAAACAATGCAGCAATGCATACTGAGAGCCATGAATGTGTTTTGTATGCTGGCATGAAGCATGTCACCATTGTTGTGTTTTATATGCTGAATGTTGATGTCTGTGAGCGTATAAATGACACAAAAGATGTTTTTAAAAAAAGTTAATAATGACAGTATTTATACACTCCCAAACATCAACATTCAGCATCTGAAATGCAACAGCAGTGTTACAAGTTATTTCTTTTCACTTTGGTTGAGATATTTAAACCACTTTAATGCAATATATATTTCTCCCTCCGTCATTCTTCAGCAGTGATGGGAATAATGGCGTTATAAATAAACGGCGTTACTAACGGCGTTATTGTTTTCAGTAACTAGTAATCAAACTAATTACTGTTTCCCCCGTTACAACGCCGTTACCGTTACTGACAATAAAATGCGGCGTTACTATAATTTATTATAATATTATTATCATTTTATTTTTCAGTTCATCTGAATGGATGCGCAGTGTAGCTGTATTTGACGTACCGTAAACTCTAGTGTGAAGCGCACGGCTCGCCGTAGCTTTGTCTCTCACACACACACACACACACATACGCGCGCGCGCAAAGAAAGATACAGAGCGAGAGAGTCTTTCATAACATGCAGAATTGATGCGCTACATGTAAACGATATTCTTTGTTGTGTTTTCCTGTCAAAATAACGGAGTTCCTTTGGAATTCTTCAGCTTTTAAGAACTGCTAAAGAGCAAACGACAATCTCATTGGCCGGCGCTCACCTATTATCATCCCTGTTTTGATTTCAGCAAATCATTTCGAGCGAACCCATACAACGTGTTTAATATTCATGAACCCAGCAGCTCCTTTATCCTTAGTGCGTTTTATATTGTTATTAGTGGTATAATTCGTAGTAGTTTTGTTATCTTATCAATTTTTCCCCCTTTTTTTATAGAAACACTAAATGACAAACAATATCTTAAGCACCACCACCAGTCCTAAGTTCAGTCAACATGACAAATATGAATTCATACTTGGTTATTCTAATTACTAAAGTTCTAACATCATATAATGCTAAATTATCATAATATCATATTATAATGCTTGACTAACTGATGCTAAGTGTCAGTAGATAAATAGTGTCGATTAATGTACAATGTTTTATAATAATAATTTATTCTATTTAGTGTCATTTCATTCATTTAACATATTTAATATTGGGACATCCAAGTTATATGACATTTGAACATTTTTAAAAAAGTAACGCAATAGTTACTTTCCCTGGTAATTAGTTACTTTTATAATGATGTAACTCAGTTACTAACTCAGTTACTATTTGTGAGAAGTAACTAGTAACTATAACTAATTACTTTTTTAAAGTAACGTGCCCAACACTGTTCTTCAGTAGTGTGTGCCAATTCACTCACACATTCACCTGGACAGAATATGAGTGACCACAGGACTTCCTATCAGCTTCCAAGTCATCATGTGGTTGACACATCCCACAAGGACATTGATAACGCCACGCAGCCACAACAAGCATTGCTCATGGAAACTATCCCGGCTGAGCCCTGCCCACAGAGCTCATCACAGACCGACTTAACATATTACAACAGCTCCAAGACTCAGCACCTAAGGACACCTTTCTGGAAAACAGCCAGGGAAGCCAGGACAACACATCACAGCCACCGGAAACACCAGAGCCAGAGCCCCACTCACCAGACACATTATCCCTCTCTCCAGCATCTCCACTTCTAAGCTTCTCACAGAAAATGGAGGAACTGGTGTATGCAGGGACCAAACTCTCCCACTCTTTTGCTGCAAGCCCCCAGATGTCAACTAAAAAACGGCGGGCCCCACAACCACCAAGGCCTGCAGGCCCAGCTCTCCCTCCTCCTCCTGTGAGAGCTCTTCGACCGCTGCCACAATGCCAGGGCCCAAACCCTCCTCCATCGGCTGTAGGTGAACCAAAAACAACTGATAGCTACTCTCAGTGATGTGTGTCGGGTCCCCGCTATGTTAGCAGCAACTTACACAAATGTTTACAGAACAAGCGGGAACCCAGTGTGCCTGTAGCTTTCTCTATCTCTGTTTTATCACGTGATAGAAAGTCTAAGGCCTTCTCAAGCCGTACGGCTGACCCATCTAATCTGCGGCCTGTAATGCATCAATCTAAGATTGCTGTAGAGACAAAATGTAATTCCATCAAGTTAGCATTTTTATACATTCGCTCATTAAAAAATAAATCATTTCTGATCAATGACTTAATAACCACAAACAACCTGGATTTTATGTTTCTAAATGAAACATGGCTAGAAGACAGCTGCAGTGCAACAGTCCTCAATGAAATAGCCCCTCCTAACTTTAATTTTATAAGTGTCTGCAGGACTGTAAGGAGAAGTGGAGGTGTAGCTGCTCTATTTAAAGATGTTTATCAATGCAAGCAAGTGTCATTTGGTCAGTATTTGTCTTTTGAATACTTAGGTATTGTGCAAAAAGGTGCTCCACGCATTCTGTTTATCATCTTTTACAGGCCTCCAAAATACTCTCCAGCCTTTGTTGAAGAGTTCACAGAACTGTTATCAATGATTTCCTCAGAGTTAGAGTTTTTGCAGGGGATTTTAATATTCACATAGATAATGCAGAAAAGTTTTAAACACTTTTGACCTGCTTCAGCATGTGCATGGATCCACACACAATCGTGGAGACACTCTAGATTTACTCATCGGTAGAGGTCTTCATCCATTGTTATTAAGGATGTAGCTCTGTCTGATCACTTCTATATTTTCTTTGATATTTTGATCTCTGCTACCACTGAATCTAGATCTGTCTCTGTCAGAAAGAGATGCATTAACGAGAACACTAGTGCGCTATTTATGAAGGCAATATCTTTAACACCTAGCATTTCTGCAGACTCTGTTGATCTTCTCCTGGATTCATTTAACTCAAAAGTTAAGAATGTTATTGAAGATATTGCACCGATAAAGGTCAGCAAGAAGACTGGCAGACAAAATAATTTTGGAGAAAATCAACAGCAGTTCAGAATATGAAAAGACAATGCAGAAAAGCTGAGCGGATGTGGCGGAAGACGAAACTTGAAATACACTATAGCATCTATAAAGACAGCCTTCATGCTTTCAATGTGGAACTAGCCACAGCTAGACAGACCTTCTTCTCAAACCTTATAAACAGTAACTTAAACAACACTCGTACTCTTTTTGCTACTGTTGAGAGACTGACAAACCCCTCAAGTAAGATTCCCAGTGAAATGCTCTCCGACAGCAAATGCAATGAGTTTGCTTCCTTCTTTTCAGAGAAGATCAATAATATCACAAAGGAGATCCTCAAGCACATCCTCAAGTTATGCAGAGGTCACACAGATTCGACCACAATTTCACAAAGAAGTGATGTCTGTTTTTGAAGCAATTGATAGCAAAATTTTGGAAGAAATAGTACAGCACCTTAAATCATCAACCTGCTATATTGACACACTTCCCACATCTTTTTTTCAAAAGTGTGCTTAACTGTTTAGAAGCAGATCTCTTAGAAGTGGTGAACACCTCACTTCTTTCTGGGACTTTTCCAAACTCCCAGAAAACTGCTTGTTAAGCCCCTTCTGATAAAGCGCAATCTTGATAACACAATGTTAAGCAACTATAGACCAATATCAAATCTTCCTTTCATAGGTATGATTATTGAAAAGGTAGTCTTTAATCAGCTGAACAACTACTTAAACTCAAATGGATACCTGGACAATTTTCAATCTGGTTTCCGAGCGCATCACAGCACAGAGACACCACTCATTAAGATAATAAATGATTAAATCGCTTTAATTCTGATTCTGGCAAAATATCAGTGCTGGTATTACTAGATCTTAGTGCTGTGTTTGACACTGTCGATCATAACATACTTCTAGAGAGACTGGAAAACTGGGTCGGGCTTTCTGGGATGGCACTCAAATGGTTCAGGTCATACTTAGAAGGGAGAGGTTATTATGTGAGTATAGGAGAGCATAAGTCTAAGTGGATGGCCATGACATGCGGAGTCCCACAAGGCTCAATTCTTGCACCGCTCTTGTTTAGCTTGTATATGCTCCCACTAAATAAAAAAATGAGAAAGAACCAAATTGCCTATAACAGCTATGCTGATGATACCCAGATTTACCTAGCCTTATCTCCAAATGACTATGACCTAATAAACTCTTTTGGAGTCAAGCAAAACGTCACCAGGCCCATTATATACCGTTATAATCACATGCTAGATTTAATTATATCACATGGAATTGATCTTACTGATATAGATATCGTACCTCAAAGTGATGATGTTACTGACCATTTCCTTGTATCGTGCATGCTGCATATTACTGATATTAACTGTAGGGCCCCACGTTATCGTCCGGGCAGAACTATTGTTCCAGCCACTAAAGATAGATTCACAAATAACCTGCCTGATTTATCTCAGCTGCTCTGTGTACCCATAAATACAAATGAACTAGACAAAATGACTAGCAACATGGGCACTATCTTCTCTAATATGTTAGAAACTGTTGCCCCCATCAAATTAAAAAAGGTTAGAGAAAAACGTGCTGCGCCATGGTACAACAGTTATACCCATTCTCTCAAGAAAAAAACTCGTAAGCTTGAGCACAAATGGAGAAAAACTAACTTGGAAGTTTTTAGAATTGCGTGGAAAAACAGTATGTCCAGCTATAGACAGGCTCTAAAAGCTGCCAGGACCGAGCATATCCGCAAACTCATAGATAATAACCAAAATAATCCAAGGTTTTTATTTAGCACAGTGGCTAGATTAACAAATAACCAGACGTCACCCGATCTAAATATTCCCTCACAGTTTAATAGTAATGAATTTCTTCACTGATAAAATAGATAACATCAGAAATACAATAACTAATGTAGATTCTACGGCGTCTAGTACTTCAGCTTCATATATCACACCCAAAGAAAAACTGCTGTGCTTTACAACTATAGGACAGGAAGAGCTAAATAAACTTATCAACACATCTAAACCAACAACATGTCTATTAGATCCTGTACCCACTAAATTACTGAAAGAGTTACCTGTAGCAGAAGAACCGCTTCTCAATATTATTAACTCATCGTTATCTTTAGGTCACGTCCCACAACCATTCAAGCTGGCAGTTATTAAGCCTCTTATTAAGAAACCACAACTAGATCCTAGTGAACTGGCAAATTACAGACCCATCTCAAATCTTCCGTTTATGTCTAAAATTTTAGAAAAAGTTGTGTCTGCTCAATTGTGCTCATTCTTGCAAAAAAAAATGATCTCTGTGAAGAATTTCAGTCAGGTTTCAGGCTCCGCCATAGCACAGAAACTTGTTAAGATTACAAATGACTTGCTTCTTGCGTCAGACCAAGGCTGCATCTCATTGCTAATTTTACTTGATCTTATTGCTGCTTTCGACACTATAGATCATGACATACTCATAGAACGATTACAAAACTATACGGGTATTCAAGGGCAGGCTTTAAGATGGTTTAGATCCTACCTGTCCAATCGCTACCACTTTGTTTATTTAAACGGGGAGTCATCTCAATTATCATCAGTAAAGTATGGAGTACCACAAGGATCTGTCCTAGGTCCTCTGCTATTTTCAATATACATGTTGCCCCTTGGTAATATTATTAGAAAATACGGGATTAGTTTCCATTGCTATGCTGATGATACTCAACTATATATCTCAACAAGACCAGATGAAACTTCTAAATTATCTAAGTTAACCGAGTGTGTTAAAAATGTAAAAGATTGGATGACCAAATAAGACAGAGATATTACTTATTGGACCAAAAAACAATACACAGAATCTCTTGGATTACAATTTGCAACTAGATGGATGTCCTGTTACTTCCTCTACAGTCAAAAATCTGGGTGTTATATTAGACAGCAACTTGTCTTTTGAAAATCATATTTCCAATGTTGCAAAAACAGCATTTTTCCATCTTAGAAACATTGCCATGCTACAGAACATGTTACCTGTTTCTGATGCAGAAAAGCTAGTTCATGCATTCATGCCCTCTAGACTGGACTATTGTAATGCACTGCTAGGCGATTGTCCTGCATCTTCAATAAACAAGCTACAGATCCAGGTCCAAAATGCAGCGGCTAGAGTTCTTACCAGGTCAAGAAAATATGATCATATTACCCCAATTTTACAGTCTCTGCACTGGCTACCTATTAAGTTCAGTATCAGTTACAAAATATTATTACTTGCCTATAAGGCCCTAAATGGTTTAGCTCCTGCGTACCTAACTAGTCTTCTATCACGCTACAATCCATCACGCTCCCTAAGGTCGCAAAACTCTGGACTCTTGGTAGTACCTAGAATAGCAAAGTCCACTAAAGGAGGTAGAGCTTTTTCATATTTGGCTCCCAAACTCTGGAATAGCCTTCCTGATAACGTTCGGGGTTCAGACACACTCTCTCTGTTTAAATCTAGATTAAAGACACATCTCTTTAGCCAAGCATTCACATAATGCATTCATATAATTCATCTCATAATCTTGTACTGCAGTTATATCTGATCAAATGCACATTATTATTCTTTAGCTTGGGTTGAACAAATAATTTTTGCTTGAATGGAACAACAGCTACGTTAATAATGTCTCTTTGTTTCTCTGTTTCTGCCACGGGATTAACATCCCGTGGTAACTAGGAATTACACAAGCTTCAGTCTGGATCCAGCCCTTAAATGATCTGAGATGACCAAACACCTGAGAAGAGATGATGCCGACCCCTCGGAGGACCTCAGAGGATGCCAACCTCTGATCCCCCAACAACATACAGAATTAACAAATTTTGCCATAAGTTAATATATTAAGTTTCTACAATGTATAAATATATTGTAGAAACCTAATTTCCTGTAAAGCGCTTTGCAACGATTGTATCGTAAAATGCATCGTAAAATGCATACCTTGTCTCTAGGGGTCAAACAACTAAAAATCAAGTCAAAAATATTGGGGTGAGTTTGGAGACAGACCTTAGTTTCAGTAGTCATGTCAAAGCAGTAACTAAATCAGCATAATATCATCTCTAAAACATTGCAAGAATTAGAGAAGTTTTGTTTCCAGTCAAGACTTGGAGAAACTGGTTCATGGTTTTATCACCAGCAGGGTGGATTATTGTAATGGTCTCCTCACCGGCCTTCCAAAGAAGACCATTAGACAGCTGCAGCTCATCCAGAACGCTGCTGCCAGGATTCTGACTAGAACCAGAAAATCTGAGCATATCACACCAGTCCTCAGGTCCTTACACTGGCTTCCAGTTACATTTAGGATTGATTTTAAAGTACTTTTACTCATTTATAAGTCACTCAATGGCCTAGGACCTAAATACATTGCAGATATGCTCACTGAATATAAACCTAACAGACCACTCAGATCATTAGGATCGAGTCAGTTAGAAACACCAAGGGTTCACACAAAACAAGGGGAGTCCGCTTTTAGCTATTATGCCACCCGCAGCTGGAACCAGCTTCCAGAAGAGATCAGATGTGCTAAAACATTAGGCACATTTAAATCCAGACTCAAAACTCATCTGTTTAGCTGTGCATTTGTTGAATGAGCACTGTGCTACGTCCGAACTGATTGCACTATGTATAATAATTTTCTATTCTTAACTGTTTTAAATTCATTTTAAATCAATTTTTATATAATTTCCTTGTTTTTATTGTTGTGATTATAATTTTTTTAATTCCTTGTTTTTATTGTTGATTATTATTATTATTATTATTTTTAATGACTATTTAATTTCCTTTTATGTAAAGTAGTTGAATTACCACTGTGTATATAATGTGCTATATAAATAAACTTGCCTTACCTTGCCTTGCAGTCATTTGTCTATTATTAAAACAAACATGTTGAGCTGCTTTATCAACGCAGAAATGTTTTCTGAAAACACCTGCAATTGCTCCAAAAGAAGCAACTCAACAAAAGTCAAGGGTCAAGAGCCCAACTAAAGCAAACACTGATCTCCATGATGGTGACCTCAAACGAAACATTTTCAATAAGTCATAAACATCTAAATCTCTGTTAATTCTCAATAAGAACTTCTGTAGACGTCTGACAGAAATAAAGTCAATCTGGTTAGTAATACTGTAAATGAAGCTGGTAATGCTGTTTGTGGAGTTGTTTAATCCGATCTTGAGAGATTTAATGTTTTTCATCTTCAGTTCATCTAAGGCTGTAGCGACCCCTGATAAAAAGGGAATAAGCCGAAAGAGAGAGAGAGTTCATCTAAGGTTGTGGCTGAAGAAAGTTGTAGTTTGTGTTCTTATTTCTCGTTCTTTCAGTGCTTGTTCACAGCAGGTGTTTGAATGATTGAAAGGATGTTTAAGGAACATCATACTAACCTTTAAATAACATTCTACTAACATTAAGACAACTGGATATTTTTATGTTCTTGGAATGTTACAAATCAACGTTCCTAGAATGTCGAATTTTAAATCAAAAATTAAGTTGAAAGAACGTTTGAGGAACATTATACCTTTTAAAAACGTTCCTCTAACGTCAAGAAAACTGGACATTTTTTATGTTCCCAGAACCAACACTCAATATTTGGAGAACGTTCTTATGACAAAATTCTGTTAGCTGGGGACACACCAGACTGGCACAAACACACCAGTGTGTGTGTGTGTGTGTGTGTGTGTGTGTGTGTGTGTGAGTGTGTGTGACTCACTGCTTCCTGCTTCCAAACTCCGTCTGATAAACGCTGTAACCAAAGAAATCTTCCGGCGTGCCGTTAAATCTCAGTGGATGTTCAGTGTCGATGTTGAAGGCCTCTGAAAGAGACGCTGGAGAAGCCAGAGACACAGTTGAGATGTCAGGAGATGCTTCTGAGACTTCTGCCTCACTCTTTCTAAATGATTCTCTATGGTTTCTCTTCCTGTTTGTCAGCATTTCATGAGATGCTGAAACCAATGCAAGTGTCTGAAGCTGGTGTCCATCAGGATTCAACCAGCAGCAGACCAGCACAGACCAGCATAGACATTCAGTCTGGTTCTGGAGATTCAGTGTGTGTGTGTGTGTGTGTGTGTGTGTGTGTGTTTCTACCTGGACATGTGCACAGACAGACATCAGCATCATTCATCTGCAGCCTGACATTAAACTAACGAAACAATCACAACCATCAACATGCTGCAACATCAAGAGAAGAGCAGTGTGTGTGTGTGTGTGTGTGTGTGTGGGTGTGTTTGAGTGAGTTCCTGTCACATATAAAGCCACCAAACCACCACACCCTGTTCCCAACACACACACACACACACACACACAGCGCTGAGTTCCATCACTCAACTTAACATAAACATTAATGTAAATTTGGAATGTAAGTCTCTCTCTCACCCTCCCCTCTCGCTCACACACACACACACACACACACACACACACACACACACGCACACACACATACATACGCACGCTGATCTAAATGAACACATCAGCCTTCAGTTGTTTTATAAAAAACTAATTATAATGACTACAAACTAATGCAAAACCTACAATGAAAATGAGCAAACTGATGTATTTCTGAGTCGTGTGAATGTTTGAGGGCATCTCTTACCCCACATGAAGAGAATCAAGCCGAGCGCCTCCATCCTGCTGCTGCTCGTCTGTGTAACAAACATCTTCCTGTTCATTTCTTCATGACATACTCATTTCCTCCTTAACACGGCGTTTCTCACCCTCGCAGGGCGTGTGTGTGAGTGAGTGAGTGTGTGTTTCTCACAGATCTAACATGATGTTTGCAATAATACTCATCACTGACAAACAGAGATCTGATCTAAACATCAGTGTACATTGCAGGAAGGGTGTATTTAACACACACACACACTCACATGGATGTTTCTTAGCAAGTTCCACTTGTCTCAAACTTGGACATTGTGCAACACAGATCCACACAAACCTTAACACACAAACTCACACACTGGATCAGAAAAAGGGAACCAAGGCATTGTGGTAAAAAATGCTTTCAATGAAAAGGCTGAGTGATAATGTTTACCTCAGAAACAGAGCTGTGCCTTTTGCCTTATTTTCTCCACACTTCCTTCTGAAACTACAAAAACGCGTGTACCCCTAATAATCTGATAATCGATCGGTATGATGCTACTGCTTTGAATAATGAATGCACATCATGGATAGTAAGTGTTTAGCAGATGCGTTTGTGTAAGTTGCTATAAAAGTGAGGAAATACAGAAGCAGTGAAACATAAAAGAGCCAAAACATCAAAGATGAGGTTACGTTAAACTTTTTTATTGAAGAACATGTGAAAAAAAGTAACTTTTTGCTGTTACTTTTTACGTAGAACAACATTTTTATCGTTTTTATGAACAATGAGAATTATATAAACAATTATTGATTATAGAAATCTAATAAACTAATAGGAAATATGAAAATAAATACATAAAAATGCAATACTGCACTGCAGGAACAATATTTAAGGAACTGTACACCACAAAAAATGAAAGTGCCATCATCATTCCCTCAACCATATGACTTTAAATCCATCATGTGACCATCAAGCTCCAAAAGCTCATACAAGTATCATAACAGTCAAGCACTGTATTTCAAGTTGTATTTTGTTTTGTGTAAGAAACAGACTATGCTCTGAATTATTTATTATTCACTGACAATCAGCCCCTCCGCCATTCAAATGTACTGCATTAATGATGCAATGAGAGTTTGCACCTCTTTTTGCACACTTTGGCAGTTTGCATCGTCAGCATGGCAGATCTGAACATGAGGAATGATATGTGAGAACTAGCACAGTCTCAGGCTTAAGGTCACCAGTGTAGTGTATGGCACACCTTTTTCCTGTTTCACGCTGTAAAGCTGCTGTGACACAATCTATACTCTATAAAGCACTATATATATACGTAAAGGTGACTTGACTTGTGAATATACAGTCAAACCAAAATTTATTCAGACACCTTCAACATTTCTCACATCATCACAGTTTCTTCGCTATAGTTTAGAAAATGGTAATAAAATATGAGAAGAACTCAGAGTTAAACTGTGTCAGAACAAATTAATCTTGATAATGTCAGATAGCTTTGATTGAAAGGTATGTAATGGATTACAATCAACCAAAATTATTCAGCTGTTAAATTTAAGCACACAATTAGATAATACCAATTTAGGTCGACCAATTACCAACCCTGCAAACATGTCGCTGCGGGGCCCATGCTAGTTTTTGCGGGCACAGTGGACTAGGGCCAGGCCACAGCAAACCTAAACAGGCCCAGTGCGGGCTTGCTCAGGCAGAACCCACAGCTTTGGGCTCTCCGCAGGCTCTCTGTGAGCAGACCACACTAGCGGACTGCCCACATTAATCCAATGATGGCCCAGTGTGGGCCCAGAGCAACTTTTGTACCTGTGGGCCCATGCAGTTTTGGTGTCGGCAGCCCTGTAATGCAACTAGGAGAATACTAACATTGACTGGCCATTCTTTAGCCACTCAATTGAACTGGAATGCCTCAAACCAAAAGAGACCTTTTCAGAACCTGTTTTAATATAGGCCAGAGATCCTCAAAGGGATCCACTTTCCTGCAGAGTTTATCTCTAACCCTAATCAAACACACCTGAGCATGCTAATCAGTGTCTTCAGGATCATTAGAAAATCACAGGTGGGTAAGTTTGAGCAAAGTTGGAGTTAAACTCCGCAGGAAAGTGAGTTTCATGAGCCAGATTTGAGGATCCCTGATATAGGCCGATTTGCTTTCCAGAAGCTGTTTGAAAATGCTCCTTTCAGCCAAGTCCTCCTGATTCTGAAGTTGAGAGAGAGATAAAGGTGTGGTTGTGGAGTTCAAGAGACAGAGCAGGTGGACGAAAGGAGCGCTACCACCATCTGCTGACTATTGAGGGACCTCGGGGGAAGAGTGAGCTTGGCCAGTGAATACTTTAGCACAGGGGTAGGCAACATCGGTCCTGGAGTGCCGATGTCCTGCAGAGTTTAGCTCCAACCCTGAAAAAAACCTCACCTGCCTGTAGCCCTAGTGATCCTGAAGACCTTGATTAGCTTGTTCAGGTGTGTTTGATTAGGGTTGGAGCTAAACTCTACAGGACAGCGGCACTCCAGGACCGACGTTGCCTACCCCTGCTTTAGCATCAAAACATTTTCAGCAGAGGCCAAAGTAATAATTTGGTATTTTTTATTTTTATGCTAATTTGTATTATTTTTATATTTGTACAGATAATATGTAGTCCCTTTCAGGGTGTTAAATTAGCTGTATTAACCTGAATTTAATGTTTTTGTATTTAATAAATCCATTGATTTGAAATCCCTTTGAATACTGTACATTTGTGACAATACAATTGTGGTGATTGCATCCGTTTCAGATGTATAATAACTGTTTTTCTCAAAGACTTAAGTTATAGTAGCTGAAAAGTATTTATAGTGAAACAGCTGTATTGCTGTAGATTAATAGTGCGGGCCCTGTGTGGGAATAGTGAGGGCTGCCCGTGCAGGTGCCAGTGTTAAAGGGCAAGTGTTTTGCCAATGAGCAAAGTCTCAGGGGCCCTGCACTGGCAGCCCGCTGGGGGTCCTTAGGCTAGCCTTAAGTGGGCCCGTAAAGGGCCAATTTTGTTCAGTCTGTGGTGTAAAAAGGTTGCATTAAGAATGAAAGAAAAAACACTTAAGCAAAACATGGTCAGGTCAAAGTGTCTGAATATTTTTTTATCTCAAATTTCACTGTATGAAGAATTTTTGGTTGTAATATGTCACAGTTCACTTTATTTTGCTATCCTCACTTCCTTAAATGAACTGTAGATTTCTGCACCCACTAGTAAAAAAATATCAAAAATTATATCTGGTGTCTGAATAATTGTTGGTTTGACTATATGTGCACATGCGTCCTCGCACTGAACCCGGGTCGTCAGTCCTGGAACCTCTGCAGCATCTCACAAGTCTTCTTGCGCAGAAGCTCATGGATCTTCCCGAGGCGTCGGTCAGAAACGGGTCTGACGTAGCTGTGGGGCAGGATCACGGCCGTGCCATCCTGCACCTCGCCCATCACCAGCAGGGGGAGCTGGAGGTGCTGCGTGATGTTGGGACACGGGCAGCTCCAGTCCATGCGCGCCAGCAGCACCTCCAGGTGCTGTGTCTCAAAGAGACGCAGGCCCATCTTCTCGTCACGCAGCACCCGCTCCAGATGGAACCGCGCGATTCCCGAGTCCAGCTCCTCGATGAGTTCGGTGAGCCGACCCACGATGGCAAAGTCACTGCGGCAAAGGCTCGCCAACAGCTTCCCTCGCGGCCGGCAGGGTTTGCACAGACGCCGCTTAAGCTGTGGGCAGCTGGCTTCGCAATCTTGGTGCGTGCGGAAGTTGTTGTCGTTGCCGTCGCAGCCGCCATAGACGAAGGCCAGGCACTGTTTGGCGAGGCTGTTGTAGGCCCAGCGCGCCTCCCAGTGCTTGCAGGGGCCCTGCACGGCCGGCAGCAAGCACACGCCCTGACCCTGCCGCTGGCACGACGCCCGGCACTCCTCGTACGTCTCAAAGCGGTTGCGGCCGTCCTCGCAGCCTCCATGAGCAAACGCCTGGCATTCGCCCCGGGCCGCATCGTAGAACCAGTCCACACGCTGCTCGCCGCACTCACCCCGCTCCACGGCGGCCCAGCAGTCGGCCGGAGAGAACGGCTGGCCCAGTGGCAAACCCGCCTCCGGGTCGTCGAACAGATCGCCGCCGGAGCGCTGCACGACGGACAGCGGGTAATCGGCCCGCAGCGCTCCGGCGGAGTTCCGCACCACGCAGGTGTAAATCCCTGCGTCCCACACCTGGGCGTTGTACACCACCAGCTGGCCGATGTTGGTCACGACCACGTTCCCGTACATCTGGTCCGGCCGCATGAGGATGCGCTCTCCTCTCTCGGACTGCTTCTCCCAGGTGATGTCGGGCCTTGGCTGTCCGATGGCGTCACAGTGGAAGCTAGCCGTGCCGCCGGGGTACACCACCTGCTGCTGTGGGCTAGAGTAGAGCACCGGCGGGAAGGGCTCGGAGCCGGCGGCCGCGGGCTGAGCCGTGGTGTCCTGCGGCAGGGGGCTGGCCTTGGGGCCGGGCAGATGATAGCGGCAGGTGACCTCGGTGAGCGAGATGCCCTGAACGCAGGCCTCGGCGTCCATGTAGCAGTGGTTGAAGTAAGTGAGGCCGTCGGAGGCGCAGGTGAAGCTGGGCTCGCTCTCGCAGTGGTCCTGACATTTACACACCGGCTGGCCCTCCCACACCTCGCACACCGCCCCCTGCTGGCCGCACTCGAACCCGGCACAGCTGGCCTCGCCACCCGCCGAGACGCCTGCACCCGACTGACCGTCGTCCGAGGAGCCGTCCGAGAAACGCGATGCCACACAGCTCAGCAGGCCGCACACGTTAGTGCAGCACTTCTCGAAGGCAGCGCAGTCCTGTGGAAACACACACGCAAACACCTGTTAGCTTTCTGTGCATAATGTTTTGAAAAACTGTTTAGTTACGCTTTATTTTGACACCGTTTCCTAACTACACACGAAGCGACGCCTCGGCATGCGAAAAGGTATCTTTTCCATGTTAATCAGAGGTTTTGTCCTAACTAGCCACGACAGCAACACGCAAAATTTCGCAGTGGGAAGTATGAAAGTATAAAAAGAGGGAAGTATGTCCACCCTACTGTTGGGAGACCATCAGAGTAACGAAATAGCAGATATTAAGCACACAGTTGACTAATGCTCTAATGACTGCTACTTGCTGAGTTACTTACAGTCAACAGTATGTCTAAAGTGGGCAAAATAAAGTGTTATCCACTGTTTGTACATATATATCCACCAGTATACATACTCGCATGATATTGATGATTGATGGTTTATAGCATTTTCGAATGCAAGCTATATTATCATCTGGCTTTAATCTATAAATGCATGAGGATGATATTATAAACATTAACTTTATGATTTTCTGTAAACCTGCTTTGAAACAATGTGTGTTGTGGAAAGTGCTATACAAATAAAACCGACAAAAGAAGTAGATGGGTGAAAGGCCTATTGAGGCCTCTATGCTTATTATAGCCTGACTGATTTCATGACACACACACACACACACTCTCTCTCTCTCACACACACACACACACACACACACACTCTCACTCACACACACACACACACACACACACACACACTCTCATACACACACACACACACACACATACAGCGGTGACGAGCGTGGAGCTGGTTTTTGTGTGTAACACTGAAAATAAAACTTATATCATCCTTTGATCACAATGATGACACAAAAAATCTTACATTTTGTTCTGAAGATGAATGAAAGTCACATGGGTTTGCAATAAAATGAGTTTTTAATTTCTGGGTGAACTATCGCTTTGATTAAGTAGAGGAGGACGTTGTTCAGAAAGAGTCGCTCGTGGCTATGATGGAGCATTAGACAGAACAGATGAAATGGTCAGAAAGCTGTAAATTAAATGAACAATAGAGGTCACTGTTACGCTGCACTGGAGTTCTGGCAGTTTATACTCACTGCAGGGAACGTCTGGAGACAGTAAGGAGCATTTGGTTTCTTACGACATCCTTTCACAGCACTTCAAACACACAGACAGATTTAGCTCTTCTCAAATGCAACACTCACACGTATATTAATATACTGGTCTGAGATCACACACACACACTCGCACGCTCCTCACTACGAACCTGTGAACAACACACACACACTCTCACACGCACACACAGACTCAACATATGGTGACAAACTGCAAACCTGGTTTTAAAACAAGCCAAAATTTGCAAGTAACTTCCTGTGTGAGTGTGAATGTACGGGGTTCAGACTGCAGGGTGTGAATTCAGGAGAACAGCCACAAAACCCCCGCAGCTCTCAGCAAAAACTGATCTGACTGAGAAAACACCCTTCAAACTCTGAACCCCGACAAACAGACTCCGTAGACACTTCATGAAGCGGCACGACTGGTTTCAACATTGATAATAATCAGAAATGTATCTTGAGCAGCATATTATAATGATTTCTGAAGAATCATGTGACACTGAAGACTTGAGTAATACAGCACTGCGTCACAGAAATCAATGACAGTTTAACACACATTCAAACAGTACTGTATTTTTGATCAAATAAAGCAGCAGAGGAGGCTACTTTTCAGGACTTTTGAACACTATATATTCATGCACCAATAAATCAAATATAGTGGATGAAAATGAAATGCATCATGACACAGGGAAGCCTCATTAGGTGCTAAAGAGCTCAAAGGCAGTGCAGTTTTGTGCTCTCGGCTGTTAAAGCTGCTATCAGATAAAGATGTGTTCACCTGGTCGGTCTGGCATTGCCTCTCACAGGTGCTCTGCGCATCCAC
>CM049841.1:45765414-45767914 GCA_027422415.1 Schizothorax lantsangensis
CATACACGATTATATAGAGAATATATAACCAGCAGTGAAACATGAGTACCAGATGTCCTGCATGTGTCTCTGTGTGAATGGAGCAGGGTTTTGTTTACTACATACACAGAGCGCGTGATTTCAGCGTCTGACGTCTCAATGAAGACATAAATACATCAACAATATCTCCAAAACTGATCAAAACCAGCATTTTACCATTTCATTTGAGTAAAACTAGTCATATCATATACACACAGAACTTTACTCGGCAACCCGTCAAAATAAAAGTCCTGTTTAACTTGAAGACATTGTGTCAGAAATAGCTATATTACTATTATTTAGTAGAATGTACGTAATACTACTACTGTTGAAACATAACTTTATTTTTTTAAGAAATAATCACTAAATATTTCTTCCATGTTTTAATTTTAATAGTAAATCCCCTTTATTTGCCAAAATTTTAAATTATTTAATTTATCTTTTAATTAATGAAAATTAAATCAATGTTTTATGGCTTCATCTGATAACCAGTAAAATTTAAATACTCAACACAGAATTTCTGAGGGGGGGGGGGCATTTCATAAGGCTACTGTAAGAATAAATAAAAATTGTTTGTATGCATTCAAATAATTAGACGTGCTAAAACACAAAATTTGGTAACAATAAAACTAGAGATGCACCGATTGACCGGCCAGTGATCGGAATCGGCCGATTTTTCGCTTGACCGGCCCGGATCGGTGACCGGCCGGTCAGTCTCACGTCTTGCCGATTCCGAGCCGATCCTTTTATTGCCAGCGGCGTAGGCAATGACGTCACAGCCACGTGCACACTCACAGTCGCGTGTAAACACGTCGTTTCGCCTGAGAATAATTCTAATTTTAATTGCATTCAGTGTAAACGGCGACTGATAATGTATTTATGTCGTGCCAGATGAGGCTTGCACAGCCTGAGTGAGACAGCACACATAAAGTAACTCACAGAAATGTATAGATGCATACTGCATAGAAAAAAAGAGATATTTACAAAATATTATTTAGATAAGCAACATTATACGGCCATGTTTCCCCGCATATCAATATCAACACGATTGCAATGTGACACTGATTTTATACAATAGTATTTCAATAAACAAGAAGTTAAAAATAAGCAACTTAGATTTTAGACAAAATTTTGACTGTTTTTGCTCAATTTCGCTGATGAAAATAGTTCTGATCAAAGCCACAGCAGAACTGTTGTGTCTCCGAGCAACACATAGCGGTGTTTCATTACTGAGTGAATCAAGTGAGTCAGTGATTCAGTGGCCCATTCATAAGGACAGTCACTTGCCTCGTTTCTGAATGAATCAGCCGTTTGAATGAATCGATTGAATGAATCAATAAATGACTCACTCATTAAAACAGACACTTTCCACCATCTACTGGTGGTTTAGTCATATTTAAAAGTATCATTGCATTTTTCCAACATTTATTTGTATGTTTAAAAAATATGTAAAACATTCATTTTTACAAAATTATTTATGCATTTGAAATTTTGCAGTGTAAATGCATTTATGGCACCTCAGCTTCATCAAACTCTGTGTAAATACATCTAATGCCACTTCAAATGCAGCTTCTGTTTCCTCAGCAGTGGAAAGATAGAGTTTGTTAATACTAATTTCATTTGAATGGTAGAATTTCAAAAGAATTTGATGTGAAAGATGACGCATTTAATAAGGTTAGGGGGGAAAAAATGACCATTTATAAACATGGTGGGAAATGACATCTGTTTTGTTTCATACAGCAACTCATTTTAACAATTTCTTCCTCTTTCCAGTCACAGAGCACTTTATTTTGAGAGTTGTTTAAGTGACAGAAAATCTGTAACTTAGTCGAGATTGGGGGAATTGTAATGTTTAATAATTTATTTTATTATGTAAATAATTTTTGCATTGCAATTGTTTGTATATGCTGTCAATTATAGTTCTTAGAAAGAAAATCGGAATCGACAAAAATCGGTATCGGCAGGTCACACTTCCAAAAAATCGGAATCGGCCAAGAAAATAGCAATCGGTGCATCTCTAAATAAAACATAAGGTGAGAAAAAAATAAAACATTTCATACGGCCCTAAACATGTCATTTTTGTTACACTTTTAATAAATTAATGTTAAATTGTATAAGTTTCATGATTTTAATTAATTAGACATGCTTTTTGATTAATGAAATTTAATTTGATCATTAAAAAGGAATCCAGAAAAATTAAAACAGAAAAAACGGAATTTAGAAAAAAATAAGACTGAATTTGGGAAAAAATAAAACTGATTTCATAGGGCCCTACACAAAGCTGTGGAACAGTCTACCTTTGAACATCAGAGGTTCTCATCACTGGATGCTTTTAAATACAGCTTAAAGACTTATTTTTACTCTCTAAAAAGCTGGTACTCACATTTCCAGAGTACCAGTGTCAACCAGATCTTGACTTCATTAAGGCATAAGAAAAGATTATCTAATGAAAAGTCATTTCCTGCTTTGATTGGAAGATATA
>CM049841.1:45772914-45777914 GCA_027422415.1 Schizothorax lantsangensis
GTGTGTCATAAAAAAAATAGTGTGTGTGCTTGTAATATTTGAGAGAGAAAAACTCTACTGTAAATCTACAGTATCAGGAGTTTTGCTGGCATCTAATGGAGAAAATGTGGTACTGCGCCCAAACAATATCTCACTGAAAGCTAATTTTTTGAGATATCAACCTCAAATTTGGAACACAACTCGTTTAGATTTATGGCTTTGATTTTCTAGCAGGTTAGAAACAGCTGTACTCAGCCAAACACAAGCACTCTCTTCATAAGCATTTGAGTGTGTGGTTAAAAACTAGATTAGAGCGCCATCTGCTGTTAAGCAACTAAGTTTAGGATCGATTCCAGAGAGAATCGTGATGCATTCAGAATCAATCCATGAATCGCGGTGCATCGATTTATCGTGGGAACGAGGCACAGATGAGACGTGAGCGAGCGTAATAACGTATTTCTTCACGCCGTGACAGACGGATCTGGAGGAGGAGCGAATCAAGCGCAAGATGGCCAATCGCACACGTGGAGAGAAGTGCCGCATCTACGCTCTCAGAGCTGCTCTCAATCTCTTCGTCATGGCCGTTCTGGTGGCGTGCTTCTACTGCATCTACATCGCCACCGTCTTCTCACAGCGCAAGCAGACGGAGGTCAGTGAGCGCTGCTTTCGTTTCTCGTTTTACCTCTGAGCCTCTGTCCAGTTACACTCGTGTGTGTGTGTGTGTGTGTGTTTAGGATCAGAAGAGGAGCTTCCTCCTGGAGCTGGTCGTGGAGTATCTGCCCTCCATCGTCATCACGCTGGCCAACTTCATCACGCCGCTGATCTTCAGCCTCATCATCGCCTTCGAGGACTACTCGCCTGCCTTTGAGATCCGCTTCACGCTCATGAGGCAAAGTCAAAACCACAGTTTCGCTCCATCCACACTAGCGTTTACGAAAGTTATAGTAACGTTTGTAGTAGAGCGTCCAGAATCTCACCAGAAATAGTATTTCACCTGCTGTTTTATGAATACCGTGAATTCACATACTGTTTCTGCCTACTACATAGTAGAGAAATACACTATATTGCCAAAAGTATTGGCACCCCCTTCTAATGAACAGGTTTGACTACTTTAGTAATTTCTATGAGTACAAATCTTAATGTTAAAGCATATAATGATATTCTAGGAAATTGTGTGCTTCTAATATTATAGCAACAGTTTGGACTCTTTTCTATTCTAACATGACAATGTCTCTGTGTATAAGACAAGGTTCAAAAAGAAAATGATTGATTCAGTCAGTGTGGAAGAACTTGACTGGTCTGCATAAAACCAAGTCCTAATCCCAGTTTAACACCTCTGGTGTGACTGTAAATGCAGACCTTGAGACAAAAACTCTTC
The DNA here is from genome assembly GCA_027422415.1 of Schizothorax lantsangensis. Taxonomy (NCBI): domain Eukaryota; kingdom Metazoa; phylum Chordata; class Actinopteri; order Cypriniformes; family Cyprinidae; genus Schizothorax; species Schizothorax lantsangensis. The sequence continues at coordinate 45,774,272 of CM049841.1, forward strand.
ACCAAACACCAATGACTTGTACATATGGGTTCAGTCATTTTAGACACTTACAAAACTGTTGAACAGAGATGAAATACAATTTTTAAATACATGAATTATGTTCCCATCGTTGTTGCCACAGATTTGGAAGTGCATTTTTCTGTTCTAAAGAAGGGGGTGCCAATACTTTTGGCAATATAGTGTATGTGATTTCAGATGTAGCCCTCAGTCTTAAGTGTGTCGCAAATTAAAGGGGTCATGACATGAGAAACCAAGCTTCTCTTGATCTTTTGATACAGAAGAGATCTTTGTATGCTTAATACATCGTGCAAGTTTCATAACTTTAAAATGTCCTCATCATCAACCCTCAGAAAACGGCTCGTTTTGGATCCAAGGTGAAGTGCATAAACACAGGCAAATGCAGTGAAAGATCGCTCGCTTTGACACATTTGGTTTAAACGGCTCGTTCACATCTTTGTACAGATATCAGAAGGATCCCAGCGTAAGGAACAAGTAGCTAGTTTATTTTAATGGCGTCCCGGATCATGTCAGAGGATTATATGTTTGTTCGGAGCATTTTGTTTTGTAATCAAGGCACAGCGTCATGGAGAGTCACAAAGAATCATGTTGAAAGATGAAGCGGAGCTAGATCTGACTGCAGTTGCATCACAAACCGTCAGTAAATGATTTCATAACACTTTGTCTGGAAATGACTGGTTTATTAAGACACTCATGCAATAGTGAGGGGCGTTGATACTGTTTCCTATGCAGTGAAGTTAGCCAATCATAACAGCGGCTGATTACTGACGAGCCTTAAAGGACACGCCCCTTAAAACAGCTCGCTTTAGAGAGAGGGTAAGAATGAGGGTTGAATTATTTATTTTTTTTGTGCAAAAAAACTTTATTAACATTATAAGTAAACCTCAAGGAACATATTAAAATAATAAAAAATCCATGCCATGACCCCTTTAAAGAATGACGTGAAAAGCACGCCAATGTTTATTTCAACATTTATGCCACTGAACTGAATGCCCACAAAGTATAGAATACACACTTATTACCCTGAGCTTGTTGAGTCTGCAGTACCGGGGATGGGAAACACGTGTGTGATTTTCTGTGTGTGTGTGTGTTTGCTCAGGTGTGTGTTCATGCGTTTGGCCAGCATCGGTGTGCTGCTCTTCTCTCTGTGGTACCAGATCACGTCCTGTGAAAGTTCAGACTGTCCCTGTGGCTACAACCATGAGCTCTACCCCGTACGTCTCACACACACACACTCTCTCACTCACACACACACACACACACACTCACACTCACTCTCTCTCTCACACACACACACACACACACACACACACACACACACACTCACACTCACACACACACACAATCACACTCACAATCACACTCTCTCTCACACACACACACACACACACACACACAAACACAGATACACACACTCACAGATACACACACACTCACACTCTCTCACACACACACACTCTCTCACACACACACACACACACACACACACACACACTCACACTCACACACACACACACTCACACTCACAATCACACTCTCTCACACACACACACACACTCTCTCACACACACACACACACACACAAACACAGATACACACACTCACACAGACACACACACTCACACTCTCTCTCTCACACACACACACACACACACACACACACACACAGAGATACACACTCACTCACTCACTCAGACACTCACACACACACACACTCTCTCACACACACACTCTCTCACTCACTCACACTCACACACACACACACTGATGCCGTCTGTGTTCTGCAGTGCTGGGAGACTCACGTCGGGCAGGAAATGTACAAGCTCGTGATCTTCGACTTCCTGATCATTGCTGCGGTCACCATCTTCGTGGAGTTTCCAAGGAGGTATGAAAATCTTGCTATTGCTAGGGTTGGGTACCGCACCGGTGAAGATATAACCGGTATGTAACCGGACCGAATCAGAACACAGAGTTTGGTGCCACTTAAATGCCTGAGCGATCGATTGAAATATTTCCCCCCCGGTGCGCCGAAACGAACGTATAAAGGATCATCACCACACATGATCGCTAGTTAAATTATACTGCACTCGTGGTGTTAGAATAATCATAATAATTAACATGAACAGAAAGCTCTGATAATAAAAATCCAACATCTTTGTAGTAACACAAGTGTCCATGTTGTATTCACATTCCGACTTAAAAACACAACTTGAGAAATGAGACGCGTGAACGCAGTAATTACACTCGCAGATAGTCTACTGTTAGCTAGCTAAGCTAAACACGCTTACATTAAAATGCATTTCTAAACATGTTGTCCAGCAAAAAAGAACATTATAACATGTTTTACTCAGTCAAATGCTTCCTTTTGTGATCTGATGTGGCTTCATATCACAGAACGAGGCAGAAAATATGTTATATACTGTAATAAAGGCAATGTCGATTAGCAATGGATTATGAATATACTCAATTATTATGAAAATATTAACACCAATAAACTATACATTGTCGCAGTCAAGTGTTTATTGTCTTAATGTTTCATCATTTAAAACTTTACTCAGTCACAGCAATAGTAATGCCTTGTTTGTCCATATTAGGGATTTCCTGGAACATCATCAGTTCTATTACTTCTGTGTGTATATGTGGAGTTTCTGCATGAGGGCGCCCTCTTGTGTCCAGTATGAATGAAACACACATTATTAGTGCTCAATAGTGGCCAATCCATCCTAATTTGTTTCTTAAGTATTGGTTCGGGTAATATTTAGTCACTGGTGTATCGATTTGGCACCGATATCGTAAAAACCCAAACGATACCCAACCCTAGCTATTGCACATCTTCTTCAGAAGCAGCTTCAGCTGAAGGTCTGAGCATTTCGCTTGTTGTTTCAGGATCATCGTGAACCACTGCGACTGTGGTTTGGCCAAGTGGTGGGGTCAGCAGGAATTCGCCGTCCCGCAGAACGTGCTGGAGATCGTCTACGGCCAGACCATCTGCTGGATAGGAACCTTCTACTGCCCTCTGCTTCCAGCCATCAACACCGTCAAATACGTCCTCGTCTTCTACCTCAAGAAGGTCAGGACTCACTCGCTGCAATCTTGAGGGAGAAAAATAATGCCCCAGTGCCATAAATATTAGGGGCTCTGAAAATAAGCTTTGCTTTCACTATGCTAAATATGATTTTGGAGAATGGAGAAAAAACCTTGGGAGAAACCAGGCTCAGTCGGGGGTCTGTTCTCCTCTGACCAGATGACACAGCAGATTAATTACATGCTGCAGCAGAGTCAGATTGTGCAGAGGACTCATCTGGTACTCGAGGTCTTGTCTCGATGGCCGTCTAGGAGACAAGGTCTTCAATGGGGATTTGTCTCTGGGGATCCCCAGCGAAGACCTCATCACCTAGATGGTCATCGGGATAACAGATTACACAAACATTAGGCAAATGTTAGCCTTACCCTGGAGTTGGTTCACGCTCCCCCTATGGTTCATCTCCAGGCCTGACTGTGGCAGTAAGTGGCTGTCTGGCGAGCCTGTGATTAACGAGCCGCTCGTTTCCCTCCGCAGGTGTCTCTGGTGTCTAACTGTCGTCCAGCCACGCGTCCGTTCCGAGCGTCCAGCTCCCACTTCTTC
>CM049841.1:45785414-45790414 GCA_027422415.1 Schizothorax lantsangensis
GAAAAAAGGGGGAGGTACATATTAAAGAGCTGTAATTCCTTAACCATTCCTCCAATTTTGATGAGAACACCCTCGAATTACACTTTAAGCCCATATTCATTATATAACTGTAACTTGAATATGCTTTGGTCAGCAGCTAAAATGGACCTGAGTGTATATCTGTGTGTGTTTCAGTGTCACGGGGCATCCGGTTGGGTCATGGCGTCGGGTTCGGAGGCCGTCCACTACATCCACCTGCATAACTCCAGTCAGTCGGTGCTGGAGGCCCTGAGGTCCCAGCGGCGTAAGGGTCTGTTCTGCGACGTGACGGTGCGCATCCACGATGCGTCTCTGCGGGCGCACGCCTGCGTTCTGGCGGCCGGCAGCCCCTTCTTCCAGGACAAGCTGCTGCTGGGTCACTCGGAGATCTCGGTGCCGCCGCTGGTGCCGGCCGAGACGGTCAAGCAGCTGGTGGACTTCATGTACAGCGGCTCTCTGGTGGTGCTGCACTCGCAGGCGCTCTGCATCCTGACCGCCGCCTCCATCCTGCAGATCAAGACCGTGATCGACGAGTGCACGCAGATCATCTCGCAGCGCCGCGCTGCCGCCGCCGGGGCCGCCCTACCCAAGCAGGAGGAGAAGGGCCGCGAGAGCGCCGCGCCGCTGCAGGGCTTTGCCTACGACTGCGGCTCCGACATGACGGTCGTACTGGGAGGCGGGGCTCCAGGGGACGGGGGCGGAGTCGGTGCGCTGATGCCCCTCGGCGAGGTCGGGGGCGGGGCTATGGGCATGGCTGTGGGCGGGGCCATGTGTCGAGGGGATGGGATGGGCGTGTCCGGGGGCGGGGTCATGTGCAGAGCGGAGGGGATGGGTGTGGCCGGGGGCGGGGCCATGCTGAAGCCCGCCAGCTGCTCGCAGGAGATGGGCTACATGCTGAACACGGAGCGCGGCGTGAGCGCGGCTAACGAGAACATCGCAGCAAACGAGCGCGACGGAGGGGCGGAGTACGGCGGCGTGGAGGCGGAGCTGGTGGGCGGGGTGGAGCGCTTCAGCGAAGACGAGGAGAGAGACGTGGACCGAGACTGCGAGAGAGACCGGCAGACGGCGCACACGCGCAAACAGAGACAGCCGCTGAGACTGCAGGTAACGCTAGCACGATCCTCTTTACAAGCCGCCGCTCTGTCCGCTACCCTGCCAGAGTTAGCTACCTCCCTTTAAAACAGGAGCATTCGACAACCAAAAATGCTGCCTGTCAAATAGGGTTTATTAACATCTACACCTAACCCTACCCTTACAGTAATGCAAATACAGTAATTGTTATTCTCGGTTGTGGCTAGAAGGGATACAGCTACAGCCGGAAACCAACAATACATTCATTTTTCTACCTATTAGATTGTGTTTTAATAACGTCTACACCTGTCCCAACCCTACACCTACCACTTACTGTAATACAAATACAGTAATCATCATTGTTATGCATTAGAAAAATGACGTAATATTGATGTGCGCATGCGCAGTAAGCCCTGGTAGGACAGTCTGGCGCCGTTTCACGATTTAGCGCCATGGTATTAATTTCCACAGTTACGCAAATCTATTTTACCGCACAGCCCAACTCTTGCCTACATGATCTTAAAGTATGGATGGCTCTTAAAATTAAATACTGAAAAGCCTGAGATGTTTCCAAACCTCTGTCTCCTCTCAGTATAGTTATAGTTGATCCTTCCCCCAGTAGAGGTTGTCTGTTAATGCGATGTAAAGCGCTTGGGTTTGAAGAGCGCTGTGTGAATGAAACTGTGTGCAGGTGCTGGGTGGAGAGGAGGTGGTGGTGGTGAAGAACGAGGGTGTGCAGGACGGAGAAGGTCTGTTTGAGATGGACGAGCGAGGGAACGCATACGGACAGGTACGACAAACACCACCTCCTTTCCGGAAGAGTGTAAGCGACAGGCGTAACCGTAGCAAAAGTTATGCATTTTAAAACGAAAAGGCTTCCACTAAATGCTTAGTTTGGGGCACATTACACAGCAGCCTTTATGGAGTCAGAACAAAACAAAACCACTTTTATCCATTGTTAGATGTTAGTTTAATGATGCTATGCATCTGCGTCGTCAGGGTTTGTAATCGATGCATCGAGAAAACGAGTGAATCGTTAAACCCCTACTCAGTAGAGAGGTGTAGTGTTCAGTGATTCTTAAACTTACTGCTCATTGTTAGTTCATGTTAACTAGTGTGTTTACTTGCGTTAATGGAAACGTCATTATAAGTGATGCCGTTTTTTGTTTGTTATTGTCAAGAAAAGCTTATAGTTTGTATTACAGTTGGTGTCCAGTAGTCATCATGAACATGAATCCTTCACACTTGACATGGAAAAAGCACTTTAATATTATATTAGTCTAAAGCTTATAGACGGCAGACACCATGTGTGTGTGTGTGTGTGTGTGTGTTTCAGGGCGGCTTCTACGAGGACTCGTCCGTGTTCTCAGGCGGTTTCTGGTCTCAGGCGGATCCGCAGGCGTCTCTGGGCTCGAACCCTCGCGGCCGGGTCACCAAACCCCCGTCTCCGCCGCCGGCCTCCCAGAACCTCAGCAGCCAGGTCTGCCGGCCCGTCGCGGTTAAGCTAGGCGCGCCGCCGCGCTCTGCTAACGCTAGTTTGTCTGTGTCCGCAGATGCTGTTCCAGTTTCCTGCCAGCGAATCACAGCAGCCGTCCTTCTTCGTGGGCGGACCCATGGTGATTGACAGTCTGGCCGAGTCGTGCCAGCAGGCTCCGCCCCCCGCCCCCCTGACCCCGGCCCCGCCCCCCTCCACTCCAGCATGCCTGGCGGGGCCCAGCTTCGCGCCGCAGGGCTCCGAGACGTCCTTCGACTGCAGCCACTGCGGGAAATCACTGCGCTCCCGCAAGAACTACAGCAAACACATGTTCATCCACTCCGGTACGCGCTTCAGTAACAAGAACAATAACAACTCCGTTAATATCAACACACATTGACTCAGATTTAATGAGCTGCTCTCTGGACAGCCAGCATTGCTAAACACATCTGCAACGCTGCAGGTCCAGCATGTGCATGAAGTAGGACTGCAGAAAACCATTATTTTGATAATCGATTAATCTAACGATTATTAGAACGATTAATCGACTTAAGTTATGTGGATAAGAAACAAAAATGTAAGTGATAAGATTTTTGGATAAACTATATTATTCACCACATAATCTCCTTTAAAATACCTTATAGGGTTATGATAATCAAAACAGTCCTGAGCTAAATCAAGCTTTGATCTGCAAACCAAACTATCACTTAATGAAATGCATTAATTTTTTCCTACTAATAATAAGATTTTGTTATTAGCTAGCTCCACACTGGAGAGCTGCTTTATACAGTGTTCTAAGTTATTACTTGTGGGGGTTTTAGGTCTGATAATTAACACCTCTGTTTTTTCAGAATTTAGCAGTAAGAAATTACTCGTCATCCAGTTTTTTATATCGACTATGCATTTCGTTAGTTTCTCAATTTGGTGTGTTTCACCGGGTCACGAAGAAATATAGAGCTGAGTATCATCAGCATAACAGTGAAAGCTAACCCCGTGTTTCCTGATGATATCTTCCCAAGGGTAACATGTAAAGCGTGAAAAGTAACGGTCCTAGTAATGAGCCTTGAGGTACTCAAAATAGTTCATAAAGTCATTACTGCTGTGCTGTTGGGAAATGTCAACACCTGTTGATGCTTTATTTTTTTGTTAATTTATCCACTGTATTGAATAAATACCTGGGGTTATGTTTGTTTTCTTCTAAAAGAGATGTAAAGTAATCAGATCTAGCAGTTTTTAATGCTTTTCTGTAGGATAGGGTACTTTCCTGCCATGCGATACGAAATACCTCTAATTTTGTTTTCCTCCAGCTGCATTTTCCAGGCTGCTCTCTTTAGAGTGTGCTCATTATACCATGGTGTTGGACTCTTTTCCTTAATCTCCCTTAAGCGTAAAGGAGCAACCAATTTGCAGCTTTAGCTATATGGAGTTTACACAAGACTAGATGATGATCTGAGATATCATCGCTCTGCTGCAGAATTTCAACACTATTAACATCAGTTCCGTGTGTGTGTTTGTGTGTGTGTGCAGGTCAGAAGCCGCACCAGTGCAGCATCTGCTGGCGCTCCTTCTCTCTGCGTGACTATCTGCTGAAGCACATGGTGGTGCACACCGGTGTGAGGGCCTTCCAGTGCTCCGTCTGCAGCAAGCGCTTCACGCAGAAGAGCTCTCTGAACGTTCACATGCGCACACACCGCGTGGAGCGCACCTTCACCTGCGCCGTCTGCCACCGCGCCTTCACCCACCGCACGCTCCTCGAGAGACACGCCCTGCAGCACCACACGCCCGCCAAACCACCCACCAATCACCTGCAGCAGGGCGGGGCCATGGGTGGGGCCAGCGGACCCGGCTCCGCCTCCTAGAGACAGGGACGACCGGCGGGAGAGAGAGAGAGGAGGAGCAATCCCAGGAGCTTTAACACGCACACTCTCTCAGACACACACACACACACACACACACACACACACACACACACGTAATACACACACACACACACGTAATACACACTCACACACACACACACACACACACACACACACACACACGTAATACACACTCACTCACACACACACACACACACAGACACACGTAATACACACACACAGACACACACTCACACACACACGTAATACACACACACACACAGACACGCACACACACACACACACACACACACATTCTCACACAATCAAAATACACACACTCACAAAAACACACACACAATCGAACACAAACAAAATACACACTCACAAAAACACGCACACACACACATGCAAAACACACACACACACTCTCTCACACACACACACACACTCGCTCTCTCTCACACACACACACACTCTCTCTCTCACACACACACACTCTCTCTCTCTCACACACACACACACTCTCAGTCTCTCACACACACACACACACACACTCTCTCTCTCTCACACACACA
>CM049841.1:45797914-45822914 GCA_027422415.1 Schizothorax lantsangensis
CAACGTTCTGTCATCAAACTCAATCTGACATAATGACATCATCATCACACTGCTGATTGGATCTCTTCTGTATCAGCAGCCAATGAGCTCGCTGCTCAACATTCAAATACTTGGCTAGTGTTTGCTGATTTCCCTATAAATTTTTCCCCTTAATATTTAACCATTGACTATAACCATTCAACATTACAGTATAATTAAGAGCTATCAATTTTAACATTTATTAGACTTTAAAAATAACTTCTAATTTAAGTGAACTTAAAACAATCTTCACATAAACCCATTATAATAGTCATATTTAGCTACCTGTGCCCCTCAGCAGAAATATACAGAAATTGAATAAAGTTATCAAACACTAAATACAGATGTATCCTTAAAGCTATAAAAGTTATTGAATTTCCTCTTTTGTTCTTGATGAACAGACATCACATCAGCTGGTTATTAGCTTGTTTTTGGGTGCTGTCACTTTAAGAGCTGCCGCTGCTGAACGTGGATCTGACACACATTGTGTTTTCTCTCAACTCTTTATCTTTTCTGACCCACTTCAGGTCTTAAAGTCTGTATTAATGAGCTGACGAGTTGAATCGGGTGTGTTAGATGAGGGATGCTCCAGAACTGTTTGGAAAACCATCTCAGAGACATGTTCTTAATATGACTCATATACTGTATATTACATGCACGCACAGTTTTATTGGCAGCTTTAATCGACGTTATGGCAACTTCATGACTTAACTGACCATAACATCGCATGCTCGTAGTTTCTTTCGTGATTTAATATGAAATGACTATATATATTAGGGCTGGGCAAGTTAACGCGTTAAGTTATCACGTTAACGCATTAATTATTTAACGCCGACAATAGGGCTGCACGATAAATCAAATTGAAATCGCAATCACGATTAGGAAGAAGCTGTGATAGTCATGTGTATCTCTCAGTGAAGCACAGTTCTGTGATCAGTAGTAAATCTCCAGAGAAACTCCATATACACCCCGCAGAAGAAACCCAGGAGATCCCTATAAACAGAAGATTTAACTGCTTTCATTGATTCAACGACTAATAAACACAAGACTACAACAATATATGGTTTATCTGAGTTCTTATTTTTATAATTTTCATTATAATAAAGTATCACAATGTCTTTATCACTGCTTAGAATACTATAAAATATGTTACGTGTCTTATTCTGTGTAAGAAGCACATCATCTCACAGAAGGATTTATTTCAAACACTCGACTGACGTTATGAAGTGAGTTTGGAGTAAAAACATGTTATTAAATGTGGTATTTTCAGAAGGAGCAGGATTTACTACACAGAGCCGTAGTTCACTGAGAAGCTACACAAACAGCTGTCAGTATCGCGAACGATTTCTTTGATTTCATAATCGGTGCGATAATATCGTCTGCATTTTTTGGTGTTTTTGTTTTTTGCGTAGCTTGTCGGAGAACTACAGCTCTGTGTAGTAAATGCTGCTCGCATTCGATTAGTCGTGCAACCTTAGCCGACAATTATTTTATCGCACATTAAAGCAGTTTTTTTTTTCAATTATAATTATTTTGAAAGCCGGGTGCTCACTGGCTCTGAATACACTCAGACAAACCATGGGTCAGGGGGGGTGTTGATCAGTACTGGCTTGGGATTGGCGTCAGGACTCAACTAGAGATCAACCGATTTATCGATTTACCGATATTTTTCCCGATATTTAAGCATTTTACCATAATCGGATATCGGTTTTGTAATATCGGATTCACCGATAAACGATAAAGGTAGCTGTTTTGAGAATTGCACGCAGGATCACCATTGCAGCGCGTCTGAGGGGAGACAAGACAACAACAAAGGTGTGCAGGTACTTGATTTGCTGTAGTTAGTAAACTTTATTTAACATAACAGCCATTAATGCACAAATTAGATGCATTACATAAAGCATAATATCGGTTATCGGGCACATAAACATGCAAATAATTGGTATCGGTTATAAAAAAATCAATATCGGTCGCTCACTAGTCTCAACCAATGAGAGCATTTGGGGAGGGGCTGAGACTGCAGCAGCGCTCACATGAACGCTCCCGATACAATTATTTAGGCTAAGCATAAACATTCACAAACCACTGTTCACTGTTAATTTAAACAGAAAAGCAAGCATGGGCTGCTGCGTGCATGCCATGGCTCCCTTTATTATCACTAAAAAGCTGACATCTCAGTTCATCGCGATCTCATAAAGCTCTGTTATAACACAATGAATATATATATGCACAATGAATCTTCCATAATGTCTACACTACATTGTTAAAGAGAGGATTCGTGAGCATGCAGTTTTCAGCACTGCGCAAGAACCTTTGAGCAGTGAGTGGATTCTAACTTTGATTGGTCAATCCTGAAATCAACAGATCTGTGACTGTCTACATTGCTCAACATGGCAAACACGTGTTATAAATAGAAACGGTCTATGCTTACGCATGTTAATCATTTTTATGGACTCTGAGCACAACTTGTTTTTCTATAACAAACTAGACCAAAACATTAATGCCCATAGCTTTGGTTTTATATTTAATTTGATTACATTAATGTTTAAGTTGAGATTTACAAGAAATAATTTAACTACTATGTAAAGAGAATACTGCTGTAAAAAAAGCACCTTATTTGTTTAAAGTGTTTGCAAACAAATGTTATTGCACCTTTGTTCATATAGCAGTACTTTTAAAATAAAAGTGTGCAATACACTACTTTTGAATTCATTATTGAATTTTGCACATGATGCGATTAATCGCAGAAATTAAAATTAAAAATTGTAATTGTTGCTTAGCACTAATATATATATATATATATATATTAGTGCTGTCAACCGATTAATTGCAATTAATCGCATCCAAAATAAGTTTTTGTTTGCATAATATATGTGTTTGTTCTGTATTATGTATATATAAATGTACACACATACAGTATATATTTTGAAAATATTTACATGTCTATATTTATATTCATATAATTTATATTATAAATAAATATATTTAATATATAAAAACAACAAATTTTTTCTGAAATATATACATGCATGTGTGTGTATTTATATATACATAATAAATATACAGATATAATGTATACAAATATAGAGCTGAGTATCATCATCATAACAGTGAAAGCTAACCCCGTGTTTCCTGATGATATCTCCCAAGGGTAACATGTAAAGCGTGAAAAGTAACGGTCCTAGTACTGAGCCTTGAGGTACTCCATACTGCACTTGTGATCGATATGATACCTCTTCATTCACTGCTACGAATTGATGGCGGTCAGATAAGTACGATTTGAACCAGCAGTCTCAGTACTATGATACGGTCTAAATCCTGACTGGAAATCCTCACAGATATCATTTTTCTCTAAGAAGGAATATAATTGTGAGGATACAATCTTTTCTAGTATCTTTGACAGAAAAGGGAGATTTGAGATCAGTCTGTAATTAACTAGATCTTTGGGGTCAAGTTGTGGTTTTTTAATGAGAGGCTTGACCCATTTAATCCCACCGTCACAATAGTGACCATAATAAAGCTCTTAATAAAACCTGCGTAATAAAAACCTTACTGACTGATGTTTTAGTGACTTCCTGCAAATATGGAAAAAATAAAGAGTCTCAGTTAAATATATGCAGTGTGTCACATGACCAGAGCAGAATCTTGAGATGATGATGACTGCATCAAAGCTCTGAAACAAAAGCCTAGTAAAGTGTGTTACCATAAAGATTTTTGGTACACATTATCTTTACGGTGTCTAGTATTAATATATGCATTTACATATATTTAGTTTTGTTGATTGTGGTCATAGAGTGAGTAAACATGTTGGTGGTCACAATAGTGACCGCTGGGATAACAGTGCGTTTATGAATACAATATAAATCCAGATGCAGTTATTAGTGAAAATTACACTAAAATGTTGCAATGACAAAATATTGCACTAAATTAAAAATTCAAATGTTACAAAAAATGTCCAATGATGTTGTAATACTCGTAGCATTAATATAAAAATGTGATGTTATATTTTACAAAAATGAACAATTTTGAAATGCGGTGATGGTTGAATTTTTTTGTCTTTTATCTCAGTGTTCCTATCAATGTTGCATAAGGTATTTTTATGCATAATTGTAACCCTAGAATCTGATCAAACGGTTTAAAATAGCTGGGCTAAGATATATAACACTTTTTATGACTGCAGAAGTTTATTTCAGTACACACATTATCCCACTGGCCACAATTGTGTCGTTAAAAAAATGAGGTATTTATTGAACTATGGTCCCGTCACACCGATGGTACTCAAAAAACTTTTCCAAGGTTGGCAGGTCTGAGATACTGATGTGCTCTGTGTGTGATGCGTTGTGTATGTGTGTGTGTGTGCAGGGCAGCAGCGGTCTGTCTCTGTTCCTGGCTGAGGTGTGGGACTCTGACGGCTTGTGTAACGGGATCGAGGTCCAGCGGCTGAAGGATAAGCTGGGCACAAGGCAGGTGCCGACGGCCGAGCTGCTGCTGGACGGCATGAGCGCTCAGCTGGTAACACACACACACACACACACTCCACCGCTGCTCCTCCAGACTGTCACTCTGCTCTCTGTCTGTCTGCAGCTGTCAGAGGAAGGCCGCGGCGTCGCCTCCATTGCTAACATGCTGACTATAACACGCATCCACAACACTGTGTGTGCGGTGGGCGCCATGAGGAGGTGATTACAGCACACTGCTCTGCACATCAGCACAGCGCCAGTGTGACGTCCGTGAACACGTGTGTGTGTGTGTGTGTGTGTGTGTGTGCTGTAGGATCACTCACCTGTGCAGGGAATACGCTCGCAAGCGCACCGCCTTCGGGAAGCTGCTGAAGGATCATGCACTACATGTGCAAACGCTCAGCAGACTGGAGGTAAACACACACACTCTCACACAGGTGTGTGTTTGCTGAAGCGCCGCTCTTGAGCGTGTGTGTCTGTGTGTGTGTGTGCTGTCAGGTGGAGACTCGCGCCGCATTTCTGTTCGCGATGGAAGTGTGTCGTCTGCTGGGCCGCGAGGAGAACAGAAGCGCTAGCGACAGAGACACACTCCTGCTGCGGCTGCTGACGCCCATCGCCAAACTCTACACCGCTAAACAGGTCTCTCTCTCACACACACACACACACACTCACTCACTCACTCACTCACTCACTCACTCACTCACTCACTCAAACACTCACTCACTCACACACACACACACACACACACACACTCACTCACACACACACACACACACTCACACTCACACACACACACAGGTTTACTTAGATAAAGTCAAAGTTGTTTAATGTAACACAGAATACAATGAAAGTGATCTGAATGCTCTGATTAAATGGGCGTGTCTCTTTAAGATGAGAATGTAAACGCCCACTGCTGTGATTGACTGACATCTTTACATATGAAATAAGTATGATATGTCCCACTGCGCCATGTGACGTCGGAGTGACGTCTTTTCCATGTTATTTTTGGACGTCCAATTTAGGTCCACTGAAGGGGTTGTTTTGTAACGCCAGGCGACGTCTTTTTTCGACGTCTACAGCACGTCATATATTGACGTCTGTGGGACTTCCGTGTAAGGGCTATTTATAGTCCAAATGTGGTCGTTTGTGGACGTCTTTTCAACGTCAAATTTAGACTTATTTTATATATAATTTTTACTTAACTTCTATAACTGTAGTCCTATGTTTTGTTTGGCTCAGCAGCTAGATTCAACAGGAAATGCTTTACACCTTTGTATGTGTCTCCAGTTATCACCTGATGCTGAGACAATCAAATGGAGTTTTTGGAAAATTATCTGGAACTGTATGCCACCTTCTGAAATGGGACTAGATAATTTTCAAAAAACTCCATTTGATTGTCTCAGCATCAGGTGATAACTGGAGACACATTTCCTGTTGAATCTAGCTGCTGAGCCAAACAAAGCTACAGGAAAATGAACTAGCACAGAAAGCATGTAATCCACCCTCTGGAAACATAGGACTACATACAACACTACAGTTATACACATACAAATAAATCACAATTCAAGTTCGCCTTTACCATCTTTATTCAAAAATAAATTGCCCTGAGTGGCATCACAAGGGCACCAGACATATCAAGCACAATGGAGGCAGAATTATGAACAAATATTTAGATTAATTTAATTGAACTTCTATTTCAAGTCCTGTATAGGCTTGGCTCATCAGGGCGTAGTAAATCCTCCACCTCCAAGTCTTTGCGGCGCGTGCTTGAGGTGCTCAGACACGTTCACCTTGATGCAGTCCTCAGTGGCTGTGGAATCAAATTTCATGATCCCATCTACACAAGCAAAAAAAAGACAAATGATTTAGATATATGCAAAGGCCATCTGCAGTCATACACCCCAGTCCCCACATTTGTAAGTTTCCTGTGCATCCACTACCAATACTGGATTAATACAAAGCCATCGCAGCAACTGTTAACTAACACTTAGGCGGTCTACAAGAAGGGACCAAGCAGACTGTACCTTGAGAAAGCTTAGATCCTTTAATGTGTGCATTAGAATGTTAAGTGTTTTATCAGCCTGTTGTGCTTAGTGCAATTTACAAAAACTGGCTCTGTGCTTGGAAACACATTAGACTCAGATGACATAGAAATTACTATTGATAAGAGTTTAGCAAAAAAAAAAAAAAGTTAAGTATTCTGGATAATACAACACATCAACTACATGTACTACTTGTCAGACAGCAAACTGTTTTCAGTTGGAGGCTACTTCAGCTTCAATGTAATAAGAACCGCCACAGGAAGTCATTCATACCCACTGGTATAACGGTTTGTAATGACTCAACTTTGTGCCGTGAATATTTGAGAATTGTGACTATTATTTACCATCTTTTACTTTCAACTTTGCTGTCTTTGTTTCTCTCTTAATGCTGTAACACCTTAATTTCCTCTTGTGGATGAATAAGGTCTATCCATGTATCAAGATAGAGAATTGGCATTGCTTTTTTTAAAAGTCGGAAGGAAATGTTTTGTCCAAAGTTATTTATAGACTGGTCAACATGAAACTTGGGCTTACCTTGTATTGCTATATAAACCTTTGATCCCTCTAAAGGGCGTTTCCCCCTTTTCCCCTTGCCCTTCAAATTAAATTTGGCCATGAGGCTGTTGGTGAAGAGCCTAAAGAAAAATAAAATTCAGTAAATGAATGTGAAGGATATATGTAGGAACAACATTACACATGCAATAAACCCTTTACACTAGTTGATCAGTGTCCCCTAGGGTGTCCTTATCCCTCAACGTATCTCCTTAAGCACAGCTGGTCTATCTCACAATGCATTTAGTTGTGAACATGTATTTTCACCTATTCTGACATGCTCAGAAAGAAGGCAAATGAGAACACGCTAAAAATGTTGTAGATACCTGTCCAACACTTTGTGGACACAGTCCTTGGTGTTCCGCCCACCAATTCTTGAAATTTGCAGCACCTGTTGGCATAAGTCCATAATAAAGTTATTTATTTATTATTTTTTTAAACTGACACTCAGAATGTAACAGTGTGCGAGTGCACTGTATTTTATTCTAGGCTATCCAATACTTCCCAGGGGTGCAAACACATGTATGGTCAAAAAAGAGAGGTAATCGAAGCCCTCGTCCCGCGGCAAATATCCAGATACTTACATTGATACTTACATCCCCGGCCCACCCCTATAGGCACATATAGTCAAATGAAATTCTGAAAAACTATCTAGCACTTCTTCTTGCTTTACTACTCCTTCCTGAAAACAATTTCACCTGATGATTTGAATAGCTCTTTTTGTAAAGAATTAATAATTCTAGGATGATCGGGGTCATTTTGTAGGGTAGGCCTATAGCATCTGCATAGAAAATAATAAACAAATTACAAGCATATATAAATACAATAAAACACAAATACACGTTAAATAAAGCAGTGCTTTATGTTTATCAGGTAAATTAACTATTAAGTTACAGACATTGAATAATCAAATGTAAAATAACACTGCCTTCACTGTTTACATTCAATATGATTCATATAATTAATAGTTTTTCTTTAGAGTTTTATTTTTCATTAGTTTTGCCACTGTTTCAAATAAATACCTAGGGTTGTGTTTGTTTTCTTCTAATAGGGTTGAAAAATAAGCAGATCTAGCAGCTTTTAATGCCTCTCTGTATAAGATCGAGCTCGCTTTCCATGCAATGCGAAATACCTTTATTTTTGTTTTCTTCCAGTTGCGCTCCATTTTTCTGGCTGCTTTCTTAAAGGGATACTCCACTTTAAAATGAAAATTCTGTCATCATATACTCACCCTCATGTTGTTTCAAACCTGTATGAATTTCTTTCTTCTGGTGAACAGAAAGGAAGATATTTAGAAGAATGTCAGTAACCAGACAGTTTCTGGTACCATTGACTTCCATAGTATATTTTTTTTCCCTACTATGGAAGTCAATGGTACCAGAAACTGTCTGGTTACTGACATTCTTCTAAATATCTTCCTTTCTGTTCACTAGAAGAAAGAAATTCATACAGGTTTGAAACAACATGAGGGTGAGTATATGATGACAGAATTTTCATTTTAAAGTGGAGTATCCCTTTAAGGGCCTGAGTGTGCACGTTGTACCGCGGCGTTGGACTATTTTCTTTAATCTTCTTTAAGCGCAAAGGAGCAACTGTGTCTAAAGTGCTGGAAAAGAGAGAGTTTCTGTCGCAATATCGAGTTCATCCAAGCTATCTGGGATGCTGAGATGATGAAACTGATCAGGAAGGTTATTAATAAAGCAATCTTTAGTGGCAGAAGTGATCAGTCTAACATATTTGTAACACTGAGTCGGCTTTGCAGCCTTGGCTAAATTAAATTTACACGAGACTAGATAATGATCTGAGATGTCATCGCTCTGCTGCAGAATTTCAACGTGTTATTATCAATTCCATGTGATAATATTAAATCTAGAGTATGATTACGACAATGAGTTGGTCCTGACACGTGTTGTCTAACACCAATGGAGTTAAGAATGTCCTTAAATGCCAATCCTAATGCATCCTTCTCGTTATCTACATGTATATTAAAATCACCAACAATTAGGGCTTTATCTGCAGCCAGTACTAACTCTGATAGAAAATCAGCAAATTCTTTGATAAAGTCTGTATGGTGCCCTGGTGGCCTGTATACAGTAGCCAGCACAAATCTCAAACGTGTTTTGTCTTTTACGCTAGATATTGTTATATTAAGCACCAATACTTCAAAAGAATTATATTTGAAACTAGACTTTAGTAATTCTGAAAATATTACTATAAATTACAGCAACACCTCCTTTGCTTTTTAGACGAGGTTCATGTTTATAACCGAAATCTTGGGGGGTGGACTCATTTAAAGTAATGTAATCGTTTGGTTTTAGCCAGGTTTCTGTCAAACACAGCACATCTACGTTATGGTCTGTAATCATATCATTAACAATAAGTGCTTTTGAAGTAAGAGATCGAATATTCAGCAACCCGAGCTTTATAATTTGTTCATTTGTATTATATCTGTTTTTTAATTGTTGAACATCGATTAAATTTTTCCCCTTAGATGGGTTTGGAAATGTTTTATATTTCCTAATTCGGGGAACAGACACAGTCTCTATATGATGATATCTAGGTGTAAGAGTCTCCATGTGATGAGATTTATCTGACCTTGGTGACGGGAGACAGCTAGCAGACGGTCGGTTAAGCCAGTCTGTCTGCTTCCTGACCTGAGCCCCATATTGTCATGGTTGTGCTCTAAGACTATAAGCCATATTACTAGAGAGAAGAGCGGCACCATCCCAGGAAGGATGAATACCATCTCTTTTCAACAGGTCAGGACTGCCCCAAAAACTTTTCCAATTGTCTATGAATTCTATATTATTGAATGTGCAAGCTCTAACCTGTTAACCCACAAGTCACCCAAACAGACGTGAAAAAAGCGGGAGGCGACGAAAAGCGCGCTGTTTGCATCCCTGACTTCCAGACCTGTAAAACCTACCAGGGTATCAAAGGCCTGTGCATCAGAGAGGTGTTGCTCCTGTAACTCAAAGTCCTCCATGGTGTCAGTTCTCTCTATATGGACAGCTGAAGAGGCAGGCTGTGTTTCCTTCAGGCGATGGCGGATGTCGACCAGTAGGCTCAGGACCTTTTTCTGGAACACTGAAATAAATAAATATATTTGTTGATTACAATGCTCCAATTAGAATAGCAAGGTTAGCTAGCTCACAATTGTTTTTGTAATCAGCTTCAGTGTTTGTTATTAGTACAGCAGTGTTGGAGAAAGAAACAAAAGTCCAAAGAAATGTCATCATCTGACATGATAGAAACCAAGCCACGGCTATAATTGAAAAGCAGTTTCTGTGGACAGAGAGAACAGTGCAGGAAGAGAGAAGGTGGTACTATTAAAAGTGTCTTCTCCACTGCCAATAGATCAATACTTACCACCCAAAGGCAACGGGAATGCCCATCTCCCAGTCTCAGTCACTGCATCTGCACCACAAAAAAAAATCTGTTTTAGAAGTTATCAAATTATATATTGCAGATGTATTATTTCTCTTCTAATACATCTGTTAAGTTTCAACGATTACAGGTGCATCTATAAAACTTGCTGAATTGCAAAGTACTTTGATGAAAACTACGGCCTTAATTGTGTAAAAAAAATATTATAATAAAAATTCTAAATTACTTGATTTCTTGTTCAAAGCAATGTGTGCATTGTGTAACTGGCAGCCAGGGTGATAGGATCACCACCTACTGCCTGTTACACAATGCACACATTGCTTTGAACAAGAAATCAAGTAATTTAGATTTTTTTTTAATTATTATTATTTTTATATAAATAGCTAAATAATCCTACTTGAGTGTAGTATGAACGCAGCTGACAACTCACCAAGCCTGTCATAGGGGGGGATGCTGAGATCACTGTGCTGTGCTCTTTTATCGTGTCTGGACCTGGCCAGGGGACTGGGGCCATCACTACGGGATCGGTCATCACTACGGTATTGGACATCACATCGCTGTGCTCTTTTATCGTGTCTGGACCTGGCCGGGGGACTGGGGCATCACTACGGGATCGGTCATCACTACGGGATTGGTCATCACATCGCTGTGCTCTTTTATTGTGTCTGGACCTGGCCGGGGGACTGGGGGCATCACTACGGGATCGGTCATGTCTGGACCTGACTGTACAAGATACAAGATCAATTTGTTAGTCACATACGGTTATACAAATTAATATAGCAGTGATATGAAGACTGTGTGCCTCGCACCATCACTGTGCCGTGACCCATCATGTCTGGACCTGAAGGTGGGTCTCGAACAATCACTGTGCCAGGACCTGATGGTGGATCCACTGTTGGACCTAGTAACATTTAAATTGAACCACTTGTCCATACATTTATAACTGACAAGAACATGTTTTAACACTGAAACAGACTAACCCCTACTGGTTGACCAAAAATAAGGGCTGGAGACCAACCAGTAGAAGCCAGCCAGCCACTACTGACGCTGTGCCCTGTCCTGCTTCTTTACCTGGAGCGATAGCCATCCCTCGCATGACCTCTTGCTGCATGACGAGATCCTGAAAAACACAGAATATTCGTACATTTCACAAGGCCTGATAAAATACAAAAGTGACTGTTTAAAGTGTGATATGATGAATACTCACTGGGTGTCGACAGGTCTCTGATCCGAGGTGCTGTGCTTGCATCTTGAGAGCAAAGAAAACAAAGAATATTCAAAGATGTACAATTATTGAAATGAAACAAAAAGGTAAGAATTGGCACACTCTGCTCCTCTAAACCAGACAAGTCTGAAACATGATTCATTACCAAACTTGATTCTCAAGCAGTAAGTAACACTTTGTCCTGAATAGACTTTTGGTTGGTGCAACGGATAAAGTGAATACTCACTGGACATTTCCTTGCGCCGAGATCTGGCAGCGCATTTCTCTGGGCCAGAGAGGGCTTCCATCAGGCCATCCAAGGTTTGACTTACAGAGTCTGAAACACATGAGTCAGCATGTAAGTATGGTCATGTTGCATATACTAAATTAATAATGAAATACTTAAGTCATTACTATGCTTAATTAACAAGCAGTGAGAAACTACTCGTCTTGAATGGACTACGACTTTGTGCAGTGCGATGGTTGGTGCTAGGGTAAAAGTAAATACTCACTAGGAGTGGACATTTCACTGACCCGGGGACTGTCCACACGCTCCACTTGGCCAGACATGGCTCCATCTTCATGGTCTGAAACGCATGAATGAGCCTGTAACTACTTACATGATGTATATTTAAAAGAGATTACCTTAATTAACAAGCAGTGAGAAACTGCTCGTCTTGAATGGAATATGACTTTGTGCGGTGCAATCTTTGGTGCTAAGGGAAAAGTAAATACTCACTGGGAGTGGACATTTCACTGCCTGAACTGTCCGCACGCTCTACTTGGCCAGACATGGCTCCATCTTCATGGGCTAAAATACATGAATGAGCATGTGACTCATGTTGTACGCAAAACATTTTCATGCTTCTTAAGTTATCAGTACTCACAAGTATTGTGCAACATGTTGGTGTCCTCAATGGGCTGCAGCTTCCTTGGTGCAGCAGGGAAGGTGGGTAGCTTGACGCCTATACAGAGGTAATAATGTAAAACTAAGCATATCCATTTCCAAAAATATATAATCGTAAAGAATTTTATTCATTTTGAAACTAGAATTATAAATTCATTAAGAGAAAACCATTACCCCTGACACTCTCATCCGAATCCGTTAATTCTGCAAAAAATTCATAAACATTGATGTTTTAAGTTTCAGGCCCAATTTGTATCAACCGATTTTATATTTCAAATGTATAAAGTATTTGAGAATGAGAAACATACCATTTCTAACAAAACCCTCCGGAATTACTTTTTTAGTGCGCTTCCTCGTTGATCTAATCACCTCATCGTCTTCCTCTGCCTGGCTGGTCAGGTTGTAGGTGTCACATTCACGACGCTTATCTAGAAATTAGACAATTCACCTTAAAACACACAAAAAATGGTATGACATGGTAATGCATTTCATTTTCTATTAATCTACACAAAACTTGCCTGAAGTAAGTTTTATCTTAATTAATGAGAATGTCATCCAGTCATCATGGGGGTTAATTTTGTCTTTAATGGCTTTTTCTGTTTTTGTAACGCTCATTTTACGTGGCCATCTGACGGTTCTCATTTCTCTGTCGATCCAACTGTCAGGAACTACACCCTCCTCCTCTTGGGTACCCTCCCTCCAAACAGCCCTCGTGTACATGACCTGGAAAGGAGACGTTTTTAACATTTTAGTTCAAAGTTTAGAGGTTGAGAGGGTTTGGACATGAATGGAAGAGCGATGAGGGTTACATTGGGAGTAGGATATTGTGGCAAGAGGACAGAGAGAGGCTCGGGGAGGTTTATGGATAAAGCGAGAAAGGATATGCAGGAGTCACTGAAGATACAGTAAACAAACGGATGGAAACAGGTGATCAGATATGATCCCTGATGGAATCTAGCTTAAAGAATAAGAAAATGTAACCTTAATATGTGTGTTCCAGACCATGGCGAAGGGGTATAAGGACAAAACCACCAGCTTCTTGTGGCAGGCAGGCCACCTTCCGGAACAGATCCCTTTCTTGCAGTAGTGCATTTTTCATCCTGACATGACCATTTCCTATGCACACTATGTTCAGAAGTCCAGAGCTACACGGTTGGTGAAATAATGGTGAAGTGTGGCGCTGGCGCAGAATGTCACAAACAAAAGTCCCGTCTTCATTTTTCTGTCGAACAAAAGCAAAGCTGTTGTCCCTCAAAAGAAAACAACTGTCCTTTTCTTTAACAGAGGCAAACACTTTAGGGTGTCTTTGGCTATTGTCCACTTCTGATTGCTCCATTTCAGACAAACGCCTAGTCACTTGTTCCAAGGGACTTCTCCCGCTCCTCACGTGTTTCTTGACTTGCTGCAGGTAGTTTTCAAATGGAAAACAGGAAATGTCATTTAAGGAACAGTTGAAGTGGCTGGCATCCTCTTGGAGATGAATTAGTCCATGTACATTGTATACAGGAAAGGTCTTGCCATACAGGTCAGAACAGGTCATGACAAAATGTTTGATTAGATCTTGAGAATATTGGAGATAGGCATTTCGAATCCGCTCATCTGACTCCAGCATTATCGACATGGATACGGTCAAGGACAAGAAATGTTTGTATTTTTCAGGGGATAACACAGTTTTCAAAACCACAGGACCTGTGTACAGCAAAAACTGCCTTAGCTCAGTGGCTTTCCACCTATCAATTTCATGCAAACCCCGCGGTTGTCGAGCAAATTCACTTGGCATCTTCCCTCTCAGTGCAATTAGTTTTTGAGAAATTGCATCCTTTTGCCTCACAGATAAACGGCAGACTTTTGGGCCACGAGTCAAGTAAATTAACAGGCGCCTAACTACTCCCAAGCAGACGATATGCATATAATCCAGGACAAAAGAGCTGATGCAAGGAATTCCTGCAGCAATGAAGGGGCTGATACCGGTTTGGTGGTTCCCGTACTCCACTCTGGAGAAACCGTCATCTGTTCGAGAAGTGCATTCCTGTTCACTGAAAACTATTCTTCTCTCAACACGAGTACCTCTGATTAAACATCTTTCACAACTCTCATAGGCAGTATGACCCTTAATACACTTCAGATATGCCCTTGCTGGCGCATCACATATCAGTGCATCAATATTGACAGTGTAAGTCTGGCCTTTAAAAACTATTCCATTGTCCTTCAGATGTTTGTATTCAGTCACAAAGTCTTTTAAATACTCCTCAAGAGGACTTGGCTTACTTTGTCCACTAAACATGGCTACAATGAATGGATCAAAATGGCCACACTTCACCAGTATTGGCCAGAATTGGACACCACTACTTCTGAAAAGTGGGATGCCATCAACGTTTACGCTGAGGTGCACTTCATTGCTCTCCATCTGACTTAAATAACGACAGATACCCTTTTCTAAGCCGTAGTACTTGTACTGCCCACCACATTTAGGCTCTGTTGTGTTATGCCGTGGTGTAGCAAGGAGTGTCCGGCAATCCGCGGGCAATAAGTGCCCTTGCTTTCTTAATATGGACAATAGACCATTAAGCGCTCTGTGTGTCAATCTGTACTCTAAGGCCCACTGTCTCAGTTCGTCCTCAAAGCTGGTCACTTCAGTTTCATTTGGTTCCTGTTCAGAGTCAGTAGAGCAATAGTCCACATCAGTGTCAAAGTCAAAATCATCTGATGTCCCAAGAACACTGTCACTCATTAAACTATCTGGGGTCCCAGGCACACCGTCACTGCTGAAACTACTTTGAGTCCCAGACACACTGTTGCAATTATTTTCAATGCCCTCTTCATCACTGCCAGAATAACATAGTAGTTGATCCAGTTCTCTTTGGCGTTTTCGCCACTGTCTTACTCTCAAAGTCATCTGTAAACACAGGCATTAATCCAAAGTTTAGTTTTACTGTTTATTTGACTGGGGCCTGTACAAAAAGAGTATGAGATCACAACATGTACCTTGTTTAGGTGGTTTATCTCCTAACAGGGAATAACACTTCACTCCTTACAGCACCTGAGAGACAAAAATAATGGGTTAAAACCTTAAAGTTGTCATTCTCCATCACACAACAGTTAAGTGTTGCAGTGTTACAAACTAAGAAAGCCTAGAGCAGTGGTTCTCAAACGATTTTGGTAGCGCACCCCTTTAAACCTTTTAAAAAAAAATCTAAAAATATAATAAAAATATATATATAAATAAAACCGGAAACTTTTTTTTTTTTACATTGAAAAATGTGCAATGAAAAAAAGGAATACCGGTAGTTTCAATTTGTCATGTCATTGAATCATAAAGGTAAGAGAGAATAATAGACCAGAACTTGAACTTAATTTAAATGAACAACAACATTTATAAAAGCGGCAACACCGTAAAACTTCAAATAATAGCTGAGTCCCAAATAGATTGTCTGTTTAAGCCAGTTCTAGATTGCGCACGCAAGAGAGCCTGCACATCTGGGCGGAGCTGTTAGCGCAAGCAAGGCAGAGTTAGCGGAGGCCGGAGAGAGAAGTGGAGGAGAGCGTTTTACAGGGTAGCCTAGCCTTTATTCTTTCTTGTTGATGTGTTTCAGGCAACAAGTTCATAGGCTCGATGGATATTATTACCAGTAACTTGTATTGTTCAGCCTATGGCTGTCACATAGTTTCGTTTTTTTTATGCTACCAATAATCTAGGTTATAGTTTTATATAAAATTGACATTTATTTGTCTCAAATCGTTGTTATGTATATACTGACTTCACCCTGTGCTGTAATATACATTTAGTTTTACATTAATTCACAGAAATCAGCTGCTTGAATGAAAATTGCTTAAGTTATTGGATTTTCAGGTGATATTCTCAATTCGTTCAGTTAATGGACGCTCTGTGGTAAGTTTAAGTGTTCAGACTGCAGACTCAGCAATGATTGTAATTAATTGTACAGTACAATCATATTTAATTGTACAGTACAATCATAACATAGTAAATATATTATCTTAATTACATAATGTCCTTAACCATAACAATATTGCTGTCCATAAACTGAGAAAGTGCGCGTCCGGTGTGCGATACCTCCGAGTTATCAACAATTTTAAATATTATTTATAAAAGATGCTGATAATAAAAAGTTATTTAAAATAAAAATGTGTGAATAAATGTTGTTTGTGGTACAGCCGTGGATCAAACGCAGCATGTGAAAGCACTAACGTTAGTGCCCACTGCTCACGCACCGCAAACACACTGCAAACGGAGTAACGTTTTATACAGACGTAATCATAATTAGACGATTAGCTAACGTAATCGACCCTAGCTGGCCTTGTTTGTAGGTAACGTTAACCAGCATAGCTATATCACTGTGAGTACAGTAGACACAATAAATGTCATGAAATCTTAACCCTTTAATCACAAATGTTTCTGTTATGGCATCCAGGCGCACAGCAGCTGTCCACTATGTTGAAATATTTAGGTTTAAACAGTCTGGCTTTAAATAATCATTCGACCGCTATCGATACCAATGCTACAGCCGCTCTGGCGCTCTCTTGTTTGACTGCCAAAATGGCGGAGTTTAGATTGCGTGACGTCAGCCTCCGGAGCTCTATAGCAGCTTTGGAGAGTGCCTATTTTTTCCCCCTTTTTTTCTGCTGATCTCCCGCGCAGTAACCTTCAGTAAACCCCATCCCCCCTGAGGGGCGCGCCCCACATTGAGAACCACTGGCCTAGAGCATACACGCAAATTACGCGCTTTGAGTTTATGACCCCGTTACATATTAATTTTCCTAATTTCTGACGATATTCAAGAGTGAATGCGTTGGGAAAAGCCCATAGAACACCCAAAACGAAATCGTACAATGGTACGTTAGCTAGCTAGCAGACAGATAACAACGTGCAACCTAACGTTACGTGTTTGCTTCTTGTACCAATGGGGTGGTATCAGAGACAAAACACCTCTAATTGTTTACAATAAAACGTATCATGTTCCTTTCATGGACGATAAAAGTGACTGAGGGTATCAACCAACCTTGCATCATCTGTGCACCCCGTATAACGTACGGACGCTAGTTACCGTTAGTTAGCAACGAGCTAGTCAGTCAGAACTCCAGGCCATTCTGCTAGCGGTAACGTTATACGTGCAGTTTAGTGTCCCAAATTGTTCAAATTGACATGTTCTCTCGTGGACAGCTAAAATAACATCGAAACTGAACATGAACCAAGAGCAGCAAGCTAACGCAAAAAAAAAAAAAAAAAATTGTGTGCCGTTAAGGCTAACGCCCTTGACCATTCGCGGCTGTAACCACAGCAGGTTTGTGAAGTTTAAGACAATAACGCTAATCTACCTAACACTATATGTACGCATGGACATAGAATTCACTAGGCTGACCGAACTTACCTTCAATTTAGAGGAATCGATGGGTTCACCAGCGATGCAGGCTGAAGAGCTGTGTGCAGTGCCGTTATTCTGCAATGCTTGAATCGCGCCAAAATGCCTGAC
This sequence comes from Schizothorax lantsangensis, assembly GCA_027422415.1. NCBI lineage: Eukaryota > Metazoa > Chordata > Actinopteri > Cypriniformes > Cyprinidae > Schizothorax > Schizothorax lantsangensis. Next base: position 45,815,974 of record CM049841.1, read on the forward strand.
GTGTTGCCTCGCCCAATTAGAGGGGCGTTTACTGGTTGGGTTATGCTGATGTGCTGCCTCAGCCAATCAGAGTGACGTTGACTGGTTTTTGACTCTTTGGCATAGACTGTAAAAAATAGCTCTTCTTTGGTTGAAATCCTGTAAAATAATTTTTTACAGTCTATGGTTGAAATCCTGTCCTCGTGTCCTTGACTTTTCTGCTGCTGTTGGTTCTTTTTAAGTTAGGAATAAGGTGAATAGGCCTAATATGCTACCATTAAATTATTTTCTGAACTTTATTTTCCTACAAATTGCATTTCCACATAAATAAACATATACATGCAAAAATACATCTATGAATGAATAAATACATAACTTGATTAGGCTACTTAGAATAAATAAACCAGTTAAAGAAAAACAGGAAAATGTAAAAAAAAAAAAAAAAAACATGGCCTATTTGGCATACACATAATAAATCGTGACTGTTTATTAAAAAAAATCTGTATTCATATGTATCAATCATGTTGATAACAACAATGTTGATATTTGTAAATAAAAAAAATATTACATACAATCATGTAAATTTCCTGCACCTAGACGTCCAAATGACGTCCAAAAAAATACCCAGTTCAAAGGTCAAATGTTGAACGTCAATCTGACGTCCAATTTGGGTCATGGTTAGACGTCCAAATAGAGGACCTAGTTTGGACGTCGAATAGATGTCCAGAATTGGTCATGGACCGACGGACCCAATATAGACATGATCTGCACGTCTATCCGACGTCCAATGTTTAGTGGGGTGGGACTCTTTTGAAATCTTTTACTGTCGCTTTGAAGCTTACAGTAATGAGCTCATATCACATGACCTGTATTTCTACAGCACTTTACAGTACAGATTGATTCAGAGCAGTACAGCACAGTGATAAACAGGAGAATAACAATATCACTGTTACAAAACCATTTCTGCCTTTAAATGAAGAAAAGTGTCCTGAAACCAAACCCGCAGCTCATTTTGTAGCCATGTGTGTATTTGAAGCACCTCTGGTGATGTGTGTGTGTGTGTGTCGTCAGGCGGTCAGTGTCGTGTCTGAGGGGCTGGAGTCGTTCGGCGGTCAGGGCTACATTGAGGACACAGGGCTTCCCTCCATGCTGCGTGACGCTCAGGTGAGTGTGTGTGTGTTTGAGTGTGTGTGTGTGTGTGTGTGTGTGTGAGAGTGAGAGTGAGAGTGTGTGTGAGAGTGTGTGAGTGAGTGAGAGTGTGTGTGAGAGTGAGTACGTGTGAGAGAGAGTGAGAGTGAGTGTGTGTGTGTGTGTGTGTGAGAGTGTGTGAGAGTGAGTGAGAATGAGTGTGTGAGTGAGAGTGTGAGAGAGTGAGTGTGTGAGAGAGTGAGTGTGAGTGAGTGCGAGAGAGTGAGTGCGAGAGAGTGAGTGTGAGTGAGTGCGAGAGAGTGAGTGCGAGAGAGAGTGCGTGAGAGTGAGAGTGAGTGCGTGTGAGAGTGTGTGAGAGTGAGAGTGAGTGCGAGAGAGTGAGTGCGAGAGAGTGAGAGAGTGAGTGCTGGAGAGTGAGAGAGTGAGTGAGCGTGAGAGTGTGTGCGTGAGAGTGTGTGTGTGTGAGAGTGAGAGTGAGTGCGTGCGAGAGTGTGTGTGCGTGAGAGTGTGTGTGTGTGTGAGAGTGAGAGTGCGTGCGTGGGAGAGAGTGAGTGCGTGTGAGAGAGAGTGAGAGTGAGTGTGTGTGCATGAGAGTGTGTGCGAGAGAGTGAGTGAGTGCGTGCGAAAGAGTGAGTGCGTGTGAGAGTGAGTGCGTGTGAGAGTGAGTGCGTGTGAGAGTGAGTGCGTGTGAGTGTGTGTGTGAGAGTGAGTGAGTGCGTGTGAGAGTGAGTGCGTGTTAGAGTGAGTGAGTGCGTGTGAGAGTGAGTGAGTGCGTGTGAGTAAGTGCGTGTGAGAGTAAGTGAGTGCGTGTTAGAGTGAGTGAGTGCATGTGAGAGTGAGTTCGTGTGAGAGTTAGTGCGTGTGAGTAAGTGCGTGTGAGAGTGAGTGCGTGTGAGAGTGAGTTTGTGTGAGAGTGAGTGCGTGTGAGTAAGTGCGTGTTAGAGAGTGCGAGTGCGTGTGAGTGAGTGCGTGTTAGAGTGAGTGAGTGCGTGTGAGTAAGTGCGTGTGAGAGTGAGTGAGTGCGTGTGAGAGTGAGTGCGTGTGAGAGTGAGTGCGTGTGAGTAAGTGCGTGTTAGAGTGAGTAAGTGCGTGTTAGAGTGAGTGAGTGCGTGTTAGAGAGTGAGTGCGTGTGAGAGAGAGTGCGTGCGAGAGTGAGTGAGTGCGTGTTAGAGTGAGTGCGTGTTAGAGTGAGTGAGTGCGTGTGAGTAAGTGCGTGTGAGAGTGAGTGCGTGTAAGTGCGTGTGAGAGTGAGTGAGTGCGTGTTAGAGTGAGTGAGTGCGTGTGAGTAAGTGCGTGTGAGAGTGAGTTCGTGTGAGTGAGTGCGTGTGAGTAAGTGCGTGTTAGAGTGAGTGAGTGTGTGTGAGAGTGAGTGCGAGTGTGTGTGAGAGTGAGTGCGTGCGAGAGAGTGCGTGCGAGAGTGAGTGAGTGCGTGTTAGAGTGAGTGTGTGTGAGTGAGTGCGTGTTAGAGAGAGTGAGAGTGTGTGTGTGTGTGTGTGAGAGTTAGTGCGTGTGAGTAAGTGCGTGTGAGAGTGAGTGCGTGTGAGAGTGAGTTTGTGTGAGAGTGAGTGCGTGTGAGTAAGTGCGTGTTAGAGAGTGCGAGTGCGTGTGAGTGAGTGCGTGTTAGAGTGAGTGAGTGCGTGTGAGAGTGAGTGAGTGCGTGTGAGTAATTGCGTGTGAGAGTGAGTGAGTGCGTGTGAGAGTGAGTGAGTGCGTGTGAGAGTAAGTGCGTGTGAGAGTGAGTTCGTGTGAGAGTGAGTGCGTGTGAGTAAGTGCGTGTTAGAGTGAGTGAGTGCGTGTTAGAGAGTGAGTGCGTGTGAGAGTGAGTGCGTGTGAGAGTGAGTGCATGTGAGAGTGCGTGCGAGAGAGAGTGCGTGCGAGAGTGAGTGAGTGCGTGTTAGAGTGAGTGAGTGCGTGTGAGTAAGTGCGTGAGAGTGAGTGCGTGTAAGTGCGTGTGAGAGTGAGTGAGTGCGTGTGAGTGAGTGCGTGTGAGAGTGCGTGTGAGAGTGAGATCGTGTGAGTGAGTGCGTGTGAGTAAGTGTGTGTGAGAGTGAGTGCGTGCGAGAGAGTGCGTGCGTGAGTGAGTGAGTGCGTGTTAGAGTGAGTGCGTGTTAGAGAGAGTGAGAGTGTGTGTGTGAGAGTGTGTGTGTGAGAGTGAGTGAGTGTGTGTGTGTGTGTGTGAGAGTGAGTGAGTGCGTGTGAGAGTGAGTGCGTGCGTGTTAGAGTGAGTGAGTGAGAGTGAGTGAGTGCGTGTAAGTAAGTGCCTGTGAGAGTGAGTGCGTGTTAGAGTGAGTTCATGTGAGAGTGAGTGCATGTGAGTAAGTGCGTGTGAGAGTGAGTTCGAGTGCGTGTGAGAGTGAGTGAGTGCGTGTTAGAGTGAGTGAGTGCGTGTGAGAGTGAGTGAGTGCGTGTAAGTAAGTGCCTGTGAGAGTGAGTGCGTGTTAGAGTGAGTTCATGTGAGAGTGAGTGCGTGTGAGTAAGTGCGTGTGAGAGTGAGTTCGTGTGAGAGTGAGTGCGTGTGAGTAAGTGCGTGTTAGGGTGAGTGAGTGCGTGTTAGAGAGTGCGAGTGCGTGTGAGAGTGAGTGCGTGTTAGAGTGAGTGAGTGCATGTGAGAGTGAGTGAGTGCGTGTTAGAGTGAGTGAGTGTGTGTTAGAGTGAGTGTGTGTGAGTGAGTGCGTTTGAGAGTGAGTGCGTGTGTGAGTAAGTGCGTGTGAGAGTGAATGAGTGCGTGTAAGTGCGTGTGAGAGTGAGTGAGTGCGTGTGAGTAAGTGCGTGTGAGAGTGAGTGAGTGCGTGTAAGTGCGTGTGAGAGTGAGTGAGTGCGTGTGAGTAAGTGCGTGTGAGAGTGAGTGCGTGTTAGAGTGAGTGAGTGCGTGTGAGTAAGTGCGTGTGAGAGTGAGTGAGTGCGTGTGAGAGTGAGTGCGTGTGAGTAAGTGCGTGTTAGAGTGAGTGAGTGCGTGTGAGAGTGAGTGCGTGTGAGTAAGTGCGTGTGAGAGTGAGTGAGTGCGTGTTAGAGTGAGTGAGTGCGTGTTAGAGTGAGTGAGTGCGTGTGAGAGTGAGTGCGTGTGAGAGTGAGTGAGTGCGTGTTAGAGTGAGTGAGTGCGTGCTAGAGTGAGTGAGTGCGTGTGAGAGTGAGTGAGTGTGTGTGAGTAAGTGCGTGTGAGAGTAAGTGAGTGCGTGTTAGAGTTAGTGAGTGTGAGAGTGAGTGCGTGTGAGAGTGAGTTCGTGTGAGAGTGAGTGCGTTTGAGTAAGTGCGTGTTAGAGTGAGTGAGTGCGTGTTAGAGAGTGCGAGTGCGTGTGAGAGTGAGTGCGTGTTAGAGTGAGTGAGTGCGTGTGAGAGTGAGTGAGTGCGTGTGAGTAAGTGCGTGTGAGAGTAAGTGAGTGCATGCTAGAGTGAGTGAGTGCGTGTGAGAGTGAGTTCGTGTGAGAGTGAGTGCGTGTGAGAGTGAGTGCGTGTGAGAGTGAGTTCGTGTGAGAGTGAGTGCGTGTGAGTAAGTGCGTGTTAGAGTGAGTGAGTGTGTGTGTTAGAGAGTGCGTGTGAGAGTGAGTGCGTGTGAGAGTGAGTGCGTTTGAGAGTGCGTGCGAGAGAGAGTGCGTGCGAGAGTGAGTGAGTGCGTGTTAGAGTGAGTGTGTGTGAGTGAGTGCGTGTGAGAGTGAGTGCGTGTTAGAGTGAGTGAGTGCGTGTGAGTAAGTGCGTGTGAGAGTGAGTGAGTGCATGTGAGTAAGTGCGTGTGAGAGTGAGTGAGTGCGTGTTAGAGTGAGTGAGTGCGTGAGAGTGAGTGCGTGTGAGAGTGAGTGCGTGGTGAGTAAGTGTGTGTTAGAGTGAGTGAGTGCGTGTGAGAGTGAGTGCGTGTGAGTGAGTGCGTGTTAGAGTGAGTGAGTGCGTGTTAGAGTGAGTGAGTGCGTGTGAGTAAGTGTGTGTTAGAGTGAGTGCGTGTGAGTAAGTGCATGTGAGAGTGAGTGAGTGCGTGTTAGAGTGAGTGAGTGCGTGTTAGAGTGAGTGAGTGCGTGTGAGAGTGAGTGACTGTGAGAGTGCGAGAGAGAGTGCGTGCGAGAGTGAGTGAGTGCGTGTGAGAGTGAGTGTGTGTTAGAGTGAGTGTGAGTGCGTGTGAGAGTGAGTGCGTGTTAGAGTGAGTGAGTGTGTGTGAGTAAGTGCGTGTGAGAGTAAGTGAGTGTGTGTTAGAGTGAGTGTGAGTGCGTGTGAGAGTGAGTGAGTGCATGTGAGAGTGAGTGCGTGTTAGAGGAGTGAGTGAGTGCGTGTTAGAGTGAGTGAGTGCGTGCTAGAGTGAGTGAGTGCGTGTGAGAGTGAGTGAGTGTGTGTGAGTAAGTGCGTGTGAGAGTAAGTGAGTGCGTGTTAGAGTGAGTGAGTGTGAGAGTGAGTGCGTGTGAGAGTGAGTTCGTGTGAGAGTGAGTGCGTGTGAGTGAGTGCGTGTTAGAGAGTGCGAGTGCGTGTGAGAGTGAGTGCGTGTTAGAGTGAGTGAGTGCGTGTGAGAGTGAGTGAGTGCGTGTGAGTAAGTGCGTGTGAGAGTGAGTGAGTGCGTGTGAGTAAGTGCGTGTGAGAGTGAGTGAGTGCGTGTGAGTAAGTGCGTGTGAGAGCGAGTGCGTGTTAGAGTAAGTGAGTGCATGCTAGAGTGAGTGAGTGCGTTTGAGAGTGCGTGCGAGAGAGAGTGCGTGCGAGAGTGAGTGAGTGCGTGTTAGAGTGAGTGTGTGTGAGTGAGTGCGTGTGAGAGTGAGTGCGTGTAAGTAAGTGCGTGTGAGAGTGAGTGAGTGCATGTGAGTAAGTGCGTGTGAGAGTGAGTAAGTGAGTGCGTGTGAGTAAGTGCGTGTGAGAGTGAGTGCGTGTTAGAGTGAGTGAGTGCGTGTGAGTAAGTGCGTGTGAGAGTGAGTGAGTGCGTGTGAGAGTGAGTTTGTGTGAGAGTGAGTGCGTCGTGAGTAAGTGTGTGTTAGAGTGAGTGAGTGCGTGTGAGAGTGAGTGCGTGTGAGTAAGTGCGTGTGAGTAAGTGCGTGTTAGAGTGAGTGAGTGCGTGTGAGAGTGAGTGTGTGTTAGAGTGAGTGTGAGTGTGTGTGAGAGTGAGTGAGTGCGTGTGAGAGTGAGTGCGTGTTAGAGTGAGTGAGTGAGTGCGTGTTAGAGTGAGTGAGTGCGTGTGAGAGTGAGTGAGTGTGTGTGAGTAAGTGCGTGTGAGTAAGTGAGTGCGTGTGAGAGTGAGTGCGTGAGTTCGTGTGAGAGTGAGTGCGTGTGAGTAAGTGTGTGTTAGAGTGAGTGAGTGCGTGTTAGAGAGTGCGAGTGCGTGTGAGAGTGAGTGCGTGTTAGAGTGAGTGAGTGCGTGTGAGAGTGAGTGAGTGCATGTGAGTAAGTGCGTGTGAGAGTAACTGAGTGCATGCTAGAGTGAGTGAGTTCGTGTGAGAGTGAGTGCGTGTGAGAGTGAGTTCGTGTGAGAGTGAGTGCGTGTGAGTAAGTGCGTGTTAGAGTGAGTGAGTGTGTGTGTTAGAGAGTGCGTGTGAGAGTGAGTGCGTGTGAGAGTGAGTGCGTGTGAGAGTGAGTGCGTGTGAGAGTGAGTGCGTTTGAGAGTGCGTGCGAGAGTGAGTGAGTGCGTGTTAGAGTGAGTGTGTGTGAGTGAGTGCGTGTGAGAGTGAGTGCGTGTTAGAGTGAGTGAGTGCGTGTGAGTAAGTGCGTGTGAGAGTGAGTGAGTGCATGTGAGTAAGTGCGTGTGAGAGTGAGTGAGTGCGTGTTAGAGTGAGTGAGTGCGTGTGAGTAAGTGCGTGTGAGAGTGAGTGCGTGTGAGAGTGAGTGAGTGCGTGTGAGTCAGTGAGTGAGTG
>CM049841.1:45830414-45852914 GCA_027422415.1 Schizothorax lantsangensis
TACTAGGGCCGTTACTTTTCACGCTTTATATGTTACCCTTGGGAGATATCATCAGGAGACACGGGGTTAGCTTTCACTGTTATGCTGATGATACTCAGCTCTATATTTCTTCACGGCCCGGTGAAACACACCAAATTGAGAAACTAACGGAATGCATAGTTGATACTATGATACGGTCTAAATCCTGACTGGAAATCCTCACAGATATAATTTTTCTCTAAGAACTAATCATAATTGTGAGGATACAACCTTTTCTAGTATCTTTGACAGAAAAGGGAGATTTGAGATCGGTCTGTAATTAACTAGATCTTTGCGGTCAAGTTGTGTTTCTTTAATGAGAGGCTTAATAGTGTGTAATGTTCAGAGTCCTGTGTGTTTGTGGACGGACAGAAACCTTGCTCGCGATCGATAAGAGCTCCAGCTTCATTCTCATCAGCCTGCTCTAAAGATCATGTGCGTGTGACCTTTGGGCTCTTCCGTAGTTCCTTCAGAGGTTTGACCTTTGTGAGCGCGCGCCTCTGACCTTTGACCTGCTGCTAGCGCGCAGACGCTTCATCGCACAAACGTGAGGGGAATCATCTCCGCTCTTCTCAAGCTGATGCTCTCGCTCCGTGTGTTTGTCTGGCTTTCCTGTGCAAAGATTCCTGAATCCACATACAGTCACTGGAGACGCAAAACAACACACACACAAAATATCAAAATGAAGTGAGTTAATGATTCAAACAAATATCTGCCGTTGGAGTCAGAAAGCTGAAATGAATTCAAAGGGATACAAGTTTATTTTTCTGGCATCATTGACGGATGTTGTTCTTGTTTTAAGTAGAAACTCAGTGTGATCATTTTTTCAGAAAGCAAGACTTAATATCTGCAGTAAATATATTGATTTAAGGATGTTTGTCCTGGAAAACAAGACACCAATACTGCGGAAGAACGTTTTTTGCAAACAGCATTTTGCCCGTATATTGTTATGAGCTCATATGAACAAACGCATTAAATATCACATGATTTCATCTGTCACATGATCTGCTGAAGACAACATCAAAAACAGCTCAGCTACTCAAATCTCTGTGCATGTGTGTGTGTGTGTGTGAGTGTTATAGTGTGTGTATGTGTGAGAGTGAACGATCTTCACGAGGCTCTCAGTAAAGCGCGAGTCCTGCTCTGAACGCAGTATGAAGGTCTGAATCATTGATGAGGGTCGTGCTGTAATCCAGTACAGTCTGATAAGATCAGCGTCCTTCTGTCTCTAACGAGACGCCATCATGAGTCCAGCTCACGGTTCACTCTCTCACGAAACACAGAATCTGGAAGCGGGTGTATTGAGAAGCACATGAGCCGTATATTAATAGTGAGTGTGTGTTTCAGGTCATGAACTCACTTCACTGACATCGATCAGAATGTTCCAGACCAGCTGAGGCCAAACTCTCTCTCTCTCTCTCTCTCTCTCTCTCTCTCTCTCGCTCAGGTTTAATACAAGTGTGCTTTGAAAGCATGACAAAGTCATACAAAAGGCCAGATTGATGACTGACTGAAGACAGTGAAGAGTTAGCGATGAAAATATATCTGAAAATAGTTACCATCTGATTACACTCAACCAACTAATCCTTGTTCTGGTTTGATGGGTGCCGCTGTGTATGTCGGGCCTGCCCGAGACGTCGCTGCTGGTGTGGGGTTCATGGAAGTTTAACCTTACCGGGTTTGGTGGCCCACAGCGTGTTCTTCGGGGGGCCGTCCGGGATGGAGTTGAGCTCGGGTGCTGGCGTGGAGATCTTTGGCTCGGCGGGGTTGTCGGTGGCCTCTCTCGAGTCGGCCGGTTGGAGGAGTGGAGGAGATGCTGATCCCCGGAGTACTTCTGATTTTATTGACTTGAACTTAACGTTAGATATATACGCGGTGTCGGGACAAAGATGAAAGGTGTAAATAAGAGAGTGATTAATCTTAAAAAACAGAAAATGGAAGATATTCCGAACCCTTAATCAATCTAGAATAGTTTGGGATCCTGTCTCTTAGGTGGTCATCTAAACATGAGAAGTATTAAATCGAAAAGTGATCAAGTTCATCATCTCTTACTAAACTCAAATTTATATTTCCTTTGTTTATCAGAGACTTGGCTTCACGAAAATGTTTCTACTGCAGTAATTCAGGTGCGTGGATTTAATGTTGTTAGAAAGGATAGAGACGGTTCCAAGGGCAGTGGAGTATTGATATATATAAAGGATACTATTCAGTGTAACGAAATCCAGTGGGTGAATTGCCAGGAGTTGGAATGCATTGGTTTAAACATTGTCTTATCTCCACAAATGTCATTTACTCTCATTCTAATTGCAGTTTCTATGAAAATCTTGAGACTTTACTGAAAGAATGTGATTTTAACAAGGAGGTAATTATCATGGGTGATTTCAACATTAATTGGGAAAGATAAATCCACTAGAAAAAAATCTTAAACAGATAACTGACAATTAATTAGTGGACCTACTCGAATAACTAATTCTACTAAAAGTCAAATTGATCTAATATTTACTAATAGACCTGAAAACTGGTCTGTCTGACTATAATATGATTCTGGTAACTAGGAAACTATCTAAGAAGAGGTTTAGCTCATTTGTTAAGAAATGTGAATCCTTTGGGATACCCAAGAATAAACGAGAGATAAAAATATGGGACTGAGGTTATGCTGATTGGTTCACCCCACCAAATACATAAAGCTGGCACTTTAACCTTAAAGATGGATGGTTCTGTTATGGAGTTTCAAATAAAATAAAAAAATCTGGGGGTGATATTTGATTCAAACTTAACATTTGATCCTTATGTCCAGAACACGGTTAAAGTATCATTTTTTCACCTCAGAAGCATTGCAAGACTGCGCCCCATGTTATCTTTCTCTGTGGCTGAAAAATTGATCAATACGTTTGTCTTTGTTGTTTTTCTGTATGTCTTGGTAAAGCGCTTTGAGATGCAACTTTTAAAGGCGCTATATAAAATAAAGTTTATTATTATTATTATTAAGAGAACTTTAAAGGTGCTATTCAGCAGATAGAATGGGATAATCTATTATTGGGTATTGACTACGAGGAAGATTAGATTACAAAAAGATTAGAAAATATTATTACTGATTATACCTGTAAATCTAATCATAGAAAGAAAAAGAATATGGTCCCATGGATAAATGTAGACATTCTGAATTTGATGAAAGAAAGGGATCATGCTTTGAAAACCTCACTTAACCTGTTAGCCAGCAAGTCAAGTCACCTTTATTTATATAGCGCTTTTAACAATACAGATTGTGTCAAAGCACTTAACTGTATCAAGTTGGAGGATAGAGTGTCAGTAATGTCTAATAATAAGATTAAACACTCAATTTTCAGTTAAGGGCATTTCATTATTGAGTTCGGAGATGTCATTGTCTAGCTAAGTTTAGTTTAAATAGTAACTGTGAAATCAAATTGACGATAATCGCTAGAAATTAAGTGTCCCCAACTGAGCAAGCCAGAGGCGACAGCGGCAAGGAACCAAAACTCCCTCTGAGACAGAATGGAGAAAAAAACCTTGGGAGAAACCAGGCTCAGTCGGGGGGGCAGTTCTCCTCTGGCTAGGATATTATTGTTTATTTATTGTTTACTTATTGTTTTAATTAAAATTTTAAATGTATAAATGTATTATATTTCTATTTTTATATTGTTGCAATTTCTAGCAATAGTAGTATTATGTAGTTAGGTATTTTATTATTATATTTTTAGTTATTTGTTTTAGTTTTATTGTATTTTAGTCGAGGTCTTCACTGGGGATATGTCTCTGGGGCTCATCGCTGACGATCAGGGCCGCAGACATCATCTCCCGGCGCCGATCCACCATCTGATCCGGACACGGACTGAGAAACAGAATAAGAAAGAAACAAATATTAGCGTAGATGCCAATCTTCTTACGATGTAACAAGTACATCATGTGTTATGGGAAGTGTTCCCGGTTCCGGTTGATCTAATTAATGCAGCCTAACAATCCTTTAACGGATTTGAATAATAGAAGTGTAGTAGTGTGTTAGGTGTATGTCAGGTTAAAGAGATGGGTCTTTAATCTAGATTTAAACTGACAGAGTGTGTCTGCCTCCCGAACAGTGTTTGGTAGATTGTTCCAGAGTTTGGGTGCTAAATAGGAAAAAGATCTGCCGCCCGCAGTTGATTTTGATATTCTAGGTATTATCACCCCCATTTGGGACCCACAGCTGAAAATGACCAACCTAACTTAAAATTATAAATTATAAGACCAACCTAACTTAAAACTTCAGTGTGTTACACACACAATTTTGGTGTCTTTGGAAAGAAGACACTTTAGGCTTTACTATCCATCATCCAGAGTTGATAATGATATATAATAATAAGTGATAGATAATAAGTTATAGAGACTGTTATATACATTTATATACATAGCAAAAAGCATTGGACCCAAGATAGATCCTTGCGGAACACCAGTTGATGTACCTAAATCATTGTATAGGTGATTTTGTACTCTATCACACTGAAATCTATCTGATAGATATGACTCTATCCAGTTAAGTGTATGTGATGAGAACTAAATTGAGTAGTGATAGATATCGGAGGAACTCTGTGGTAAAGACATTACGAAAAGCTAAAGCAGATTTTTTCCTCACTATGATAGAAAAAGCAAGAGGCAATCCTCGAATCATTTGGAATCAGTAAAAAAATTAACAGGACAACAAAATGAAGATAAGAAAATTCTAGAATTTAAAGTAAAGGGGAAATCAATAAACAATCCAGCTGAGGTGGTAGAGATTTTTAATCATTATTTTGTTGATTACGTAGAAACTATTACTCGTTGTTTTCTGCCTGCATATACTAATGTCTGTCCAGTTACAACAGTGGAGCCTGTTTTTAGTTATGAGCACAATTAGATCTCTTAAGTCATCTAGAGCAAAAGATAAATATGGCATGGATGTTGTTATGCTCAAAGAGTCTAGTTTGACCCTAATTAAACCTATTACTAAAGTTATTAATCTTTCAGCTTCCCAGGGAAAATTCCCAAGTGTTTGGAAGCCGGCGATTGTTGTTCCAATATTAAAAAGTGGAGATCCCCTTTCTATTGATAATTATAGGCCAATCAGTATCTTACCCACTGTTTCTAAGGTTACGGAGAAACTAGTTGCAGAACAGATTAGCAGTTACTTGAGTAGTAGTTCATTTTCATTGCATCCAATGCAGTTTGGTTTTAGAGCAAAACACTCAACGGAAACCGCAAATTGTTTTGTTTTTTAATAGAAATTATTAAAACTTTCTTAGATAAAGGTGGTGTAGTTGGAGCAGTGTTCCTTGATTTAAAGAAAGCCTTTGACACCGTTAATCCTAGAATCCTTATGTCTAAGTTATCTTGTTTTAATTTCTCATCACATACACTTAACTGGATAGAGTCTATCAGATAGATTTCAGTCTGTTAGAGTACACAATCAGCTGGTGTTCCACAAGGATCTATCTTGAGTCCAATGCTTTTTGCTATGTATATAAATTAATTTCATCTTGCATGTCCTGTCATTAATATATAAATGTATGCAGATGATACGGTAATTTATATACATGGTAATAGTCTGACACAAGTTGCAAATTAACTTACAAATTCTATGGTTAATGTGTCGGCATGGCTAAAAGAGAATTGCTTACAACGAAATGTGTCCAAATCAGTTTTTCCTCTAAGTCTAACAGTATTATTAAAGAGCCGGATGTTTACGTGTCCTCAATATAAATACCTTGGAATACTGATTGATTCTAAACTTACATTTAAAGCTCAAGTTAAAAAGGTTAAGTTTAATCTCTATAATTTTATGTTTATTAGAGATGTCATTAGAAGCAGCTAAGATGTATATGTATTCTATGGTTATTTCTCACATGACTTACTGTTTAACCACCTGGTCTCAGGCGAGTTCAGTGACTCTAAAACCATTAGAGTCCTTATACAAACGTACACTTAAAGTCTTTGATAAGAAATCGGTACATTATCATAATTGTGCAATACTGAAAAAATATAATTTGTTAAGTTGGGAAAACATGATTAAGTATGCAAATGTATAAAATTATTAATGGTTTATCTTCTCCCCCTCTTGGTCAATTAGTTCGTATTAGAACAACTGATTATCGCTCTACAAGAGGCGCATTAAGCTTAGACGAAGTAAGTTTAGTCAGTCTCTTTTTCTGTCAAAGCTGCACGAGAATGGAATACTGTTCTGACAACTATAAGAGATCTAGACACATGCTTTATTTAGGGTTCAATTGAAGAATTGGTTAATTAGTACTCAGATTTGTCAACACTAGAATCTTATATCTGCTAGCTATCCTATTATTGTTTGTATTGTTTTTAATTGATCCTGTTTTCAATTGACTACTGTATGATTTGTATTGTGTAATTATAAAATTTTCTAGAGGGTGACTTGTAACATCTTGTCCAGGGACTACGGATGAAAAAATAGCCTTTGGCTAATTCTGGTACATTTACAGGAATGTTTTATTAATGCACAATGTCCCTGTCAACTAAAATAATAAATAAAGGCACGGTTATTTCTGCGCTGATCTCACTGCATGTGTGTTCGGAGGAGTTTGGCTCTCAGTCGAGAGGAGGGCGTATGAACTGAGGTCAGTTTACTGTCCACCGCTCGGTCTGCTGCGGACGCAGTCGCTCGTTACTGTCAGGAGATCTGCAGAGCTTCCAGCGGATTCTCTCACGCTCGTTTGCTCTGGCCCCGAGAGTCTGAGAAGAGTGTGAAGATATGTGTTTTGCAGCTGATAATCTGCAGGACATTTACATTTATGCATTTAGCAGATGCTTTTATCCAAAGCGACTTACATTGCATTCAAGTTACAGTTTTTTTTACATTTTATTTGAAATAATAAAGGACAAACGCAAGCAGTGCCGAGTCGTAATTATAGGACTCTATGATGTCCGTGATGCAGAAAACACAGACGGAATCAGTCATAAAAACTGAATTTACAGTTTAATGTCACGGAGTTTGTCAAAGTTTGGATGAATTAATCAAAAGTAGGTCATTACACTTAAATCATTACACTTGTATAAGTTTCATGATTTTAATTAATTAGGCATGCTTTTTGATTAATGCAATTTAATTTGACCATTAAAAAGGAGTCCAGAACAATTAAAACGGATTCATAGGGCCCTTCTTTCCAGATATTCTTGTGCGTTTACGTTCAGTTCCTTGTCTTTCTCTTCCTCTTCTTTTATTTGCATTCAGTGGGATTTTTCATTCATCAGAAAGTGTTCTTCAGAGACTGGAGAGCATCAGAATCGGCTCTTTCTTCTTCTGTGGTTTAATGCCAGCAGAAGGCCGGTTCCTCCGTCGCGAGCGGCGCTGAAGGTGACTTTGCTCCGAGCTGTGCTCTCTAAGGTCCTGTAGCGGCTGCAGTGTGTTTAATCCGGGAATAAGGGAAGAGTGGGAATGAAACTGATACTCAGAACAAAAGCTGGAGTATCTCTGGCAGCTGTGTTCCCGGCGGGACGCGAGCAGAGCGCCGCTGTTTGCTTAGCGACGTCTGTAGTTAAGTAGATCCGGGAGCCGGGCCGCTCGCTAATTACAGAACAAATTAAAATGAGGAAATGTATTTTAGTTGAGCTCCCTCCTCGGAGCGCCGGAGACAGAAAAGAGTGGATGTGAAAATGCAATCTGAAAATGAGAGAGCGATATCAAAGCGCTCCCTCGCTCCCCGACGCAATTACCCGCCATTCCCCTTCATTAGCGTTAACTGATGACGCGCGCGACCTCTGATCCCAGATCGTCTCCGGCTCTGACTGCATGTCCAGAAAGCACTGGACACAACTTTGAATGTATTATGAGATCGTCGTCAACCCGTTAGCATTGTGTCCAACAAGTTATTCATATGTGACCCTGGAGCACAAAACCAGTCATAAGGGTCGATTTTTCGAAATTGAGATTTATGATCATCTGAAAGCTGAATAAATAAGCTTTCCATTGATGTATGGTTTGTTATGATAGGACAATATTTGTAAATCTGGAATCTGAGGGTGCAAAAAAATCTAAATATTGAGAAAATCACCTTTAAAGTTGTTCAAATGAAGTTCTTAGCAATGCATATTACTAATCAAAAATTAAGTTTTGATATATTTATGGTTGGAAATTTACTAAATATCTTCATGGAACATGATCTTAATATCCTAATGATTTTTGGCATAAAAGAAAAATGTATAATTTTGACTCATACAATGTATTGTTGTCTATTGCTACAAATATACCTGTGTTACTGATGACTGCTTTTGTGCTGCAGAGTCACATATTACAATTCAAACAACATTAAAAGTGGTTTAATTCATGGTTTAAAATGACATTTAAATCATCAAAAAGATGATGTAGAAACGAATTATAACATTATTCGTTCATTTCATTTTAACTACATTTCAAAACATGAATCAATTGAACAATTTACAATATTTCTATTCATTCTTTCCAAGTCAGTTTAATCACTGTTCTATATTAATGCACTGCTTTAATTGATGCACACACACACACACACACACAGAGAGAGAAAGAGACATGATCAAAAATACGATTCCAATTCAAACCTGGCTAAAAATCCTAAAAGCAATAATCGAACCAATTGCACTATATGGCAGTGAGATCTCTAAAAACCCAAGATTTCTCTAAATGGGAAAAAGAAGAAATTGAAATTATGCACGCCCAAATATGTTAAAAACATCTTAAAATTTAACAGAGCGACCCCAAACAACTCGTGCAGAGCTGAATTAGGTCAATACCCACTATTAATTAATATTCAAAAGAGAGCTGTGAAATTCCAGCAGCACCTGAGATGCAGTGATCCGAGCTCGTACCAGGCTGAAGCCCTGCAGAAGAGTGCACTATTACAGCTGGTACTCAAACCAGCACAGCACAGTCAGACCACATCACACAGCTACAAAAACACAACTACATCACCTACTGGAAAGATGCCACTACAATACAAAAGAAGATGGAGCTGTGTTTACACCTGAAAAGAGACTACAAACCAGCAGAATACCTGAGCTGTGTAAAAGATCACAAATTAAGAAAGACACTAACGAAGTACAGACTGAGTGATCACTGTCTGGCTATAGAGAGAGGACGACACAGACCACGAGAACAGAGACTGTGTTCACTGTGCTCTCAGAAAGAGCTGGAAACAGAGGAGCATTTCTTACTGCACTGTGATTACTATCACAACATTAGAGCTGCATATTTCCCCAAATTCCTACAAATTAAACCAAATTTTATGGCATTACCAAATGCAGAAAAATTAAGTCACATTTTAGGGGAAACTTCCCAAATGATCCCAACAGCAGCAAGATATGAATCAGCCTGTCACAAACTAAGACTGTCAGCCAGTGGACAAACCTGAAGCAAGATCATTTCTTACATGTTGTACAAAGGTTTTTCTTAGTTTTTTTCTTTTTTAACAATGTCTTAAATATGTTTCTCGTTTTTAGAAAAAAAAGAAAGAATGCATGTACTTATTTACTTAATTATTTGACAGATCTATTCTTGTTCTATGTATTATATAATCGTTTGTTCCATGTAATGGACAATACTGTGCAAGTCATGCCAATAAAGCTCATTTAAATTGAATTGAGAGACTTCATGACTACATGACTTCTGTATTATAATTTTCCCTATACGTATGTGTGTGTAATGACATTTCCATATTAGTTATATATTACATATTACATACATAACTGTTCAGAAGTTCTAATGTAAATGTTATATGTTATAAACCATTCTCTTTGTTGTCTTAATGCTTTGGCAATACAAAATGTATGTTTGTCATGCCAATAAAGCTATTTGAATGGAATTGAGAGAGAGAGATCACAGATTGCGCTGCACACACACATGAACTTGTCAACACTGTTTATTTGACTTTATTTACCTCAGGAGAATTAACTATGAGGCTGACGAGATGAGACCACTGCAATCTGTTAATAGTTTAAACATGTACATTGACTATATTAGATACAGAACAGTATTAGTATTTTATATGTATTTAAATTTGAAAGTGAAATAAATTACGATATTTATTTATAATCTGCATGACCTTGTCATTGCCTTTCTTTGATGACGTTCTAGCGTGATTCATCATGCTCTATTTGTTAAAACTAGCTCATCCTGATGACGTTTTTATTCTTCTGTAACAGACTTTATTTGATGGCGCTGGGTCCTATAATTATGAACTGGCTCAGATTCTACCGACGCGGCTGAGCAACGCAGCATTTCTTTTGTGGGACAGCCTTCCTCATACTGTTCAGGCTGATTACACAGCGGCCAAGGAACGACTCAAGGAGGCTTTTGGACCGCAGCAGTTTATGGATCGCTTCAGAGCCGCCCTCGTGCTCCGCGGGAAAGTTTGGAGGTGTATGCGGCGGAGATCAGCAGGTTAGTGGACGAGGCTTTTCCTGAATACGGCGACAGTATTGTCCTCGTTTCCTTGCTGGCTTTGATCCTGTGCTCAGAGCTAAATGCCACGAACAAGGAGCAACGGATTTGGAGGAGGCTGTGATAATTGCAGGTCGGCGTGCGAACGCTAGAGACGCAATAAAGACTGATTACATGGCTGCCGCTACCAGCCGGAAAACGTACTGTAGCTGATGCAGGAGCTGAGTCATGGCAGCATGTATTTCGTGTGCTAAGAGAAACTGTTGCTGGGTTGGGATTTTCTGTTGAAAAATCATGCCTTACTGTACCTCAGCCATGCTAAGCTACAACTGTGGGACATCACGGTTCCTCTACTTACAAGCAAAGACTTGTTGTTGCAATGTGTCACTGGCAACCACTATAAATTTGCCACCTCTCAGCGAGTCAGTGGTGCCAGTTAAAGTATGTCTAGCTAACGCAGCTCATGTAGCAAGTGACTTTGTTGGATACCTAGATCCCAATGTGGCAGAGTCTTCCAGTCTAATAGTAGCTCACACACTGGCTGGGGTTCACAACGGACTGACAAAGGCTCGGATTGACATTTCATTGAAACAAGGGGTGCACCTGGGTGAGTTATACTCAGTTGATGATTCTGATGTTCAGCCGTTTCATGCCCCAGTTGATGTAGCTGCAGTGAGCTCTTCCGCAGCTGCGCCTCCGATATCGCTGGACGAGTCACCTATTTCTGATTCTGTCAGCCTTGCTGTTGGAGTTCCATGACATCTTCAGCTCCTCCAAACAGAATGCTGGCAAATGTGAGCTAGTGAAACATTACATCAGAACTGCTGAGCAGGCTCCCATCAAACTGCGTGCACATCACGCACATGGTCACTGCAGTCATCCGAATCCAGTCCGTATCCAGATCAGATGGTGGATCAGCACCTAGAGATGACCTCTACAGCCCTGAACATCAGCAGAGACCAGGACACCTAGATGAGCCCCAGAGACAGACCCCCAGTGAAGACCCTGTCTCCTAGACGGCCATCGAGACCACAGGAACCAGATGAGTCCTCTGCACAATCTGACTCTGCTGTAGCCTAGATTTAAACTGCTGATTTTGCTGAGAATGACACTATTTCCCCGTCTAAATACTGTAAAGCTGATGTAAAGCCACCCAGCTTTATATCAAGCTGATGTAAAGCTGCTTTGACACAATTTGCATTGTTAAAAGCGCTATACAAATAATAATGACTTGACTTGACATCGTACATCCCCTGAAAAACGTGCCGAAATAGAAAGACAGGTGGCTGATTTGCTTGCGGATGGTGTGATCGAGAAGAGCTGTTGTCCCTGGGCATCGCCGGTTGTTTTGGTGAGAAAGAAGTGTGGCATTTTTGTGTGGATTACAGACGTTTAAACAGTGTGACTATTAAAGACTCTCATCCTCTGCCCCGTGTGGATGACACACTGGACACACTAGACTTTTCTAATGGTTACTGGCAGGTGGAAGTTGCGGAGGAGGACCGAGAAAAGATGGCTTTTACAACGGGACAGGGCCTCGGCCTTTCCAACACCCCGGCCACATTTCAACATTTGATGGAGCTGGTCCTCAGAGGGCTTCCGTGGCACATCTGCATGGTATACCTCAATGATATTTTGATTTGCAATGAAACCTTTGAGGAACACCTGTCAAGCCTCAAAGAGGTGTTTTCGAGAAACCAATCCGCAGGGTTGATTCTGAACCCGCGCAAATGCCACCTTGCCAGAGATCATGTAGTCTTCCTGGGCCATGTAGTTCTCGAAAGGGTCTTCAGCCCGACCCCAAGAACACAGAGTAAGTTTTGAACTGGCCAGTTCCCCGTTCTCCTCCTGAGGTGAGAGCCTTTGTGGGACTATGCTCTTATTGGAGACATTTCGTCAAGGACAATTGCTGCTAACCCAAAAGTAAGAAGACTGAGCTTCTCGTCTTCCCTACCACTCCATCTCTACAGCATGATTTCACCATCCAGCTAAGTTCTTCTATAATTACCCCATCAAGTTCGGTCAGAAATCTTGGTGTAATCTTCGATGACCAGCTGACTTTCAAAGACCACATTGCAAAGACTGCTCGATCTTGCAGGTTTGCGCTACACAACATCAGAAAGATCAGGCCCTTTCTGACAGAGCATGCTGCACAACTTCTTGTCCAGGCCCTTGTCGTTTCTAGGCTGGACTACTGCAATGCTCTTCTGGCTGGACTTCCATCAAACACAATCAAACCTCTACAAATGATTCAGAATGCAGCGGCACGACTGGTCTTCAACGAGCCCAAAAGAACCCATGTTACACCTCTCTTCATCTCCTTGCACTGGCTACCAGTGACAGCTCGCATCAAGTTCAAGACACTGATGCTTGCATACAGAACGACCACAGGCTCAGCACTACTTCCACTCACTATTACGAATCTACATCCCCTCCAGAAGTCTGAGATCTGTTAGTGAGCGACGCCTTGTGGTACCATCACAGAGAGGCTCAAAATCACTCTCCAGAACACCATTCCTGGATGGTGGAATAATCTTCCCACCCCTATCCGGAATGCTGGATCCCTGTCAATCTTCAAGCAACAACTGAAAACTCATCTCTTTCGACACTACTTGACTTCATCTTAAAAAACAAAAAAACATTGCTTTCTTTCCTTAACCGCTCCCTGTCTAGCTAGTATTTACTCTGAACAATGCCTGAAACTTTGTATTGCAAGCACTTCCTCTGTCTATTTGCCTCTTTATAATGAATCGCATCCTCATTTGTAAGTCGCTTTGGATAAAAGCATCTGCTAAATGAATAAATGTAAATGTTAATGTAAGAAGAGCGAGATGGATCCTGGAGCTTGATCCGTTGAATTGGGTCATTGCACACAAGGATGGACAACATCACAAGAACGCAGACGCGCTTTCTCACCGTCCTGAGACACCTGACACAAACGTGGCGGAGGATAGTGTTAAAGTGGCGCTGCAAGTCAATGTGGTGAGTTGTAATCAAACAGACACTGAGATTCCATGTTCCTCTGTAGTCACTGATACTGCAGGTGATGTGACTGTGGAGAACTCACTTGACTTGTCTCCCATTAATGCTTTGTCCCACAGTTTATCAAACATTAGAGCTATGCAGAATGCTGACCCTGACATTAAGGCTGCTTTGAGCTGGGTGGCACACTCCCAAAGACCATCCAGGAGAAAATTACAAGGAGCTTCTCGGTGCTTACGGAAGCTTTGGACTAAGTTCAACCATCTTTCTATCATTGATGGACTGTTATGCCGCTTAGTTTGCTGCCCCCTCACAAGTATACCTATAGTCCAAATAGTTGTTCCCTCTGCAGTGCAAGGCGTGTCAGACACGGCGCAGTCCTGTTCCAGCCCACCGTGTGCCGATGGCTGGATCCCGGTCAGTGCGGCCATTTGAAAGAGTGGCGAGGGACATCTTAGAGCTGCCTGTGACTTCAGCAAGGTATGTGCTGGTTGTCGAGGACTACTTTACTAAATTTGTCAATTTGTATCCCTTGCCTAATCAATCAGCACAGACAGTAGCACATTGTCTGTTTGAGGACTATGTTCTACTTCATGGCGTTCCTTTGCGAGACTTTGCATTCGGACCATGGTTGCCAGTCTGAGGCGGAGGTGGTTCAGACTCTCTGGTTGCTATGATACAGAATATCCTCTGAAGTAATGGTAGATGCATCGCGAATGTTTCTCCAAACATTATATTTCATAACAATACTATGGTAGTCCGGCAATTCGATCTAGTAAAGAAAATAAATACTCAGAGACAAGCAAAGTAACTTCTCCGTTGTTGATCAGCCGTAGTACAGTCGGTAGTCCCGCCCCTCCTCCACTCTGATTGGTTGGCTGGCTAGAAGGTGACAGTGATGAGCACAACGTTAACATTCTTCAACTCTCGCTCAGCGCCAAAAAGACGCTCAGCGCTCAGCACGCTCCTGGCGTTTTAAAAAACGTGGCGCTCCCATTTAGAACAATTGAAAAAATACGCCAGCCTCGGGAAAAACAGCTTTGGTGGACACGCGGCCTAAAAAGCCTCGCACCACGCCATACCATCTTCAACCGGATGTCATGGTTGAGCGCTTTAATCGAACTCTGATTGATCAACTGGCTAAATCACTGTTATGGAAGGGAATGGGACGATTATGTGAAGCACGTGGCATTTGCTTACAATACAACGACTCACTCCAGCACTCGTTTCACGCCTTTCTTCTTGACCCACGGTCGGGAAGCACGTGTTCCCGCTGATGTGCCGTGCTCTTGACCCTCAGATATCAGTATCACATGCTGAGTTTGTTTCCTCGCTGCTGACAAAACTGAACTCGGCCAGATGCACAGTGAGGCAGCTCACGACCGTCAAAAACTGTACCATGATGTTGGCTTGCGTCACCGGCCTTATGATGTAGGTGTGGCTCCACAACCCTGCCGCTTATAAAACTGTGCAAGTCATGGACTCATGTGGTGAACTGGGACTGACTTATGGGATTGTAAACCCTTGTGTCGCTGGTGAGAGGGCACAGGTAGTGCATTATAATAGGTGTGGCCATACACATTACCTGTGTATATATATATATAGGGGGCATGTTGTGTTCTATTAATAGGCTTGTTACTCAGCACAATAATAAAGTAGGAATGAACAGAAACCAACCTTATTAAAACATTGGATGCCTAATGGAACCGGCTCGGCACTGCATGTGCTTTCCATTATTTATCAAATCACGTGAAATATATGAAATGGAAATCTTTGTTTTCCTTCACACACACACACACACACAAACAAACAGATACACAGACGGGCCTGTATGCCTGCAGGATGCTCCAGGTGTGTTCTCGTCCACTGCTCACAAACACACACACACACACACACACACACACACTATTGTTTCCAGTGTTTAAGCACACACACACATACACACTCACAGTTTTCGACCTCTTTCATCACTGTCCTCTTCTTGCTTATCACACTCACTTATTTGCTCCTCCTGAGCGAGTGTGTGTGTGTGTGTGTGTGTGTGTGTGTGTGAGTTCCAGCCTAATCTCTGTTTTAAAGGCTTTGCGGCGGTAATGAGAGCAGACGAGCTGCTGCTTTGATAAGTCAGTGAATGTGTGAGAGAAGCAGAATAAAGATATGAAGCAAATGAAGAACTCTCTCTCTCACACACACACACACACGCCTCAGTGCGCCATACGTGAAACACATACCAGCAAATATTGCTTTACTCGGATGCAACGCATCTGTGAATTATTCATGAGATCAGTAATGTCCTACAGTCGCGCGGGATCGATTATATTCCGGTAATGCGACAGTCATTTCTTTCTTTAAGACAGAAGCTGAACTCTAGTGCCTTCGGATCACATCATCTCCAGCACGTCTCCATAGTGACAGCACCTCTCCAGACGCGTGTGTGTGTGTGTGAGAGAGTGTGTGTGTGTGTGTGTGTGAGAGAGTGTGTGTGTGAGAGAGAGAGTGTGTGTGTGTGTGTGTGTGTGTGTGAGAGAGTGTGTGTGTGTGTACACTATGTGGACTCAAGCCTGAACACACAGACTCATGGGGACTCGTGTCACGTCGGGGACCTAAATTGAGGTCCTCATGGGTACAAAAGCTTATAAATCATACAGAATGAGTTTTTTTTGAGAAAGAAAAAATGCACACAGTCTCCTGTAAGGGCTAAGTTTAGATGTAGGGTTGGTGTAGGACAATAGCACATACAGTTTGTACAGTATAAAAACCATTACGCCTCTGGAGAGCAGTGGCACAACAATGGGGTATGCAGCGTATGCAGTGCATAGGGGCGCCACACATAGGCAACAGACCTAAATCAGACCTAAAACTGCCTAAATCATTCTATAATATATATATATATATATATATATGGGATAAAAATCTTATTTAAAGCTTTATATATATATATATATATAAAGCTTTAAATAGGATTTTTATCCCATATCAAAATTATTGATGCACTGAAATTTCATAATTTTTGTTACCAATTTCAATATCACAGAAGATAATACTAGCTAAGTAAAAATAAGCTTACTGAAGACAAGTAAACAGTCACAAATTAGGCTACAACAGAACAAGATCATAAGAAATCGAGCTTCTTGAAATACTTAAAGCACTGAATAATATTATGATGTATAAAGAAAATGTACAAATAGACTGAATGGTGTCCAGTATTCAATATACATTCATTCTTATTTATTTTACAAAAGTGATTCAGTCAAGGACAGTAAGTGATTTCTTTCTGATGTTTGATTTACATTATTGACACAAATGGCAAAAGAAAGAAAGAAATTCATAGAGGTTTAGAACAATTTGAGTTTAAGTATATGATGACAGTATCTTCATTTTGGGGTGAATAATATCTCATCATATCCAGGATCTCATATCTAACACTACACATGCTTTATCTTTAAATATTAACGTTCATTTAAGACCCAAATAACTGTGTTTACGAGGATAATCGCAAAGACAAGATCTTTTGACACATAACGTTTAAGCACAAGGAGCGAAAAGTTTATTCAGCCATACGAGCAGGTGCGCGCCGCGTGAAATCAGGCTGAAACCGTCCTAATGCACTCATTTACCAGAATTAATTCTGACCCACAGCTTAATGTTCATTAACAGTTTAAACTGTTTGTTTTAAAACCTACTTAAAACGCGTTTAAATGATCAGCTTAGCCTACATCTTGACGCGCAAAACGATTGATATATTTCTACCGGATTATCTCCCAACCCTTAAATGAATAGCCTATATAGAGTTTGTTCAAACACAAAACCAATATACTGTTCATCTAGTTAATAATCAAACTAACCTAAAGTCTGTGTGGATGATGATGCTGTTTTTATTTATTTTTTCTGCTCTGCGCAGAATAAAAAGTGGACTGCTGTGCGCGGTCCACTCGCTGTTCCAACAACTTCCACTCCATCATTAGCTTTAGTAAAATAACCCAATAGCTGGGGATTTTACTGACTAACTTGTGGTTTTTTTCTGTTCTTCATATTTGGAGTTTTTCATTTTTTGAGCCCCTCTCTCTCAGAATTGCTGACATTTTTACTTATCGAATATTGTTCTTTGAGCGACCATTTCCATATTACTCCAGAACGAAGTGAAGAGTGGAGTTGAATGCAGACATACTGGGCAGCGATCACCTGATAGATACCTGCACATATCCTTCAAAAGTCAAATATAGAATAAATGCATTTGATTGGTAAACCAAATTCAGACTTTACGCTTCAATCTCGAATGCTAATGCATGGAATTTACGGAAAAGCTCAACTGAATAACAGCGCTAATAAATGGGGGGCGTGGTGGCTTTGGCGATCGGCGTGCCAGTCAATCTACCCCACAGCCAATCACGGGCCCCCAACTTCCTCGGGCCCCGGGGCTTCAGCCCCGCCTAGCCCAATGGTTAAAACGGCCCTGGATGCAAGATGATAGTTTATGTACATTTTTATTTATAATTTAATGCACAAGTAGACCAAATATGCTAGAAAATATGCGCAAATTTTTCGTTAATTTGTAAAGTATGAAAAGAAAATGAAACCATATTTAAATGCATGAAATAACTCATTTTACATGCTAACATTATTTTCCTTTGTACAGAGCTCGGTTTAGGTATGACAAAAGTGCTGCAATGAATTAATTTTGACAACTAATAGAATGTTAAACATTGACTGAAAACTCTGATTATATGAAATTCAGTGAAGGTTGACTATAGTTATCTGCATGTCTCATCCATGAGTGGGCCTATGCAATGATGGACTCTGGAGAACAAGATTTTGGGGTGTTAAGACCCAGAACCAAGCTTCCTGAGCAATAAAGCTATAGTGAGCCCTTTTATTAAAAGCCTAGCTAATACAAAAATAAAACAAAAATTGTCATTCACTTGGTATTACTTGATGTAATTCACAACTACCTCAATTACAATTAAGGACAAATTAATGGTATTCAGTTGTGTTTTAGGCACTAAAACAGTCCAGTACTTTATAGTCAAATCCATTTCAATATTGAAATAATTAATATTTCTGTGCCACCCCAGACTGGCTGCTGCCCCCTTCCTGGCTACCCCTATGAAAACACCCTGGCTCCGCCACTGCCTAAGAGGGAAAAGTGATTAATATCAGTTTATTTCTGAGTATCTCTATTGCTGAAAAAAAACATGTTTGTGAATGGCCATTTGATTTACATTTGAGAGAAACTAGCCACTTTTCACTGAAAATTGCCGTTGTAAATTCAAAATAGGCCATCTGTGTAATTCAAGTAGATTCAATGAGTTGAAAACTCTTGCTACTTCATACTTCAATACAAAACAATGCTCAACTTTGACAAAAAAACTGATTTTTAAATGTTATAATAGTGATTTTATAATGTCTAAATATAAATCCATTAGCAAAACATGTGAAAAGAACTATATTACAGAGTGGAAATGGTAAAGGAGACAATAAATGATCCTCTGCTGCTATTTAGTGGCCATAGTGGGAATCATGACATTCATTTTAATAGTATTTGTTTTTCTACCAGGTGAAATCTTGGCAGAAATCTTCCACTTAGCATGGCACATTTCCCATGAATTATCTCTTTATAGGGGACCTAACGCACACAGTTTCACCCAGTCTCATGTTAATCTTGAGTACCTATAGAGTAGTACTGCATCCTTCATATCTCCAAAAAGTCTTTAGTTTTATCATATTTATAAAAGAAAGATACAGATTTACGATTCTCTCCGAAAAAAGCCGAGCTCCTGGAGGCGTGCCGTGTGGGCGGAGCTAAAGAGTGAAGGCGTGTTGTGTGGGCGGAGCTAAAGAGTGAAGGCGTGTCGTGTGGGCGGAGCTAAAGAGTGAAGGTGTGTCGTGGGTGGAGCTAAAGAGTGAAGGCGTGTCATGGGCGGAGCTAAAGAGTGAAGGCGTGTCGTGGGTGGAGCTAAAGAGTGAAGGCGTGTCATGGGCGGAGCTAAAGAGTGAAGGCGTGTCGTGGGCGGAGCTAAAGAGTGAAGGCGTGTTGTGGGCGGAGCTAAAGAGTGAAGGTGTGCCGTGTGGGCGGAGCTAAAGAGTGAAGGCGTGTCGTGTGGGCGGAGCTAAAGAGTGAAGGCGTGTCGTGGGCGGAGCTAAAGAGTGACGAGCACTTGCGCCGATCGCCAACAAAACACAGACATTTGATGCCGTTTCACTTACCATCTGCAGTTCTGAATCATGACCGGGATCTTTTATAGCTGGGACCGCTCCATCTTTCAGTATTAAACCATGTGCAAATCCAGCATCGAACTGAGCCTTGTTTATAAAACGTTCGTCAACAAAACACTTGAGAAACTCCATTGCTGCCCCGGAAAAACAAACTATATCCACTGTTCACGTAACGCTGGGTTCTTTTGGGAAGCTGAACAAGGTTATCTTTCCCTCACAACCAAAAACACACTTCTTTAGAGACGTTCTTCCCGAGCGAGTCCCGTGCAGCGCTGCCGATTGAAGCGTGTTGATTGGCTGCTCTCGCTCCGGTCGATGCGTGCAGGGGCGTGTTCTTCCGGGAGAAATGCCCATATAAGGAGTTCCACCGTCATCAAGAACAACGATCGAAAAAAACTCTCCGAAACTTGTACGAATCCGGAAGTGAGATTTTTGGCACAGAAATACTCTGTTATACGTCCAAAAAAAATTTTAAACTTTGTCCATGCTTAGCATGAGAATCCAACTCTTTACCAGTGTAAACAACTCTGAATGCATGAAACAGCATTGTACCCCCCCTTTAAGTAAAAATGAAAAAAAATGCAGATGTTCTTTAAAATAAATTTTACTATGTAAAAATGTGCAAAAATATTAATAGTTTTGAGGCAAATGATATATTCAAATTACCTTACTAAAAAGTGAGCAATATTACATGTGTTTGAAAATAAAAATGAATTTAAAAAAAAGTGTTCTACTATCTGGGGTTTGCCATCAGGAGTTAAAGGGGATGTTATGTGACACACTTTTCTTTCTTTCTTTTTTTTCTTGTTTTAACTTTTCACTTTTTTCCCTATGGTACTAATAAAGGGGGGAGGGGTTCAAACCTTTGTCACTTGTTACACTCCTTATGAGTTTGTATCCTTCCATGCACTAGTAATGGGCTTTTGGTCATTGACTTGCAGAAAGTTTTCTACGCGAGTTGGTGTTAGAGGCTACTACGGGGATACTCAAAAACTCAAATTTGATCAGGGTTGGAGCTAAACTCTGCAGGAAAGTGGATCTTGCGAGCCAGATTTGAGGATCACTGGGCTACTAGAATACAGGGGGGCGCCGACACTGATCTTGCATACCCCTAGACAAATGTGCAGTTGCACCCCTGATGGAGAGTCCCTACAAGGATAGCTGACCAGACTGTGTGTGTGTGTGTGTGTGTGTGTGTGTGTTTGAGAGTGTGTGTGTGTGTGTGTGTGTGTGTGAGTGTTTGTTCCTGTGGGCTACAGACACTCGTGAGTGTGAGTAATGCAGTGCGTCTGTGATGGAGAGAGTAAACAGACAGAGATCAGACTGATGGATTACATTAACTGTGTGTGTCTCCCTACAGGCGGCTCTCACCTGAGTGTGTGTGTGTGTGTGTGTGTGTTTGAGAGTGTGTGAGAGTGCGTGTGAGTGTGTGTGTGTGTGTGTGTGAGTGTGTGTGTGTGTGTGTGTGTGTGTGTGTGAGTGTTTGTTCCTGTGGGCTACAGACACTCGTGAGTGTGAGTAATGCAGTGCGTCTGTGATGGAGAGAGTAAACAGACAGAGATCAGACTGATGGATTACATTAACTGTGTGTGTCTCCCTACAGGCGGCTCTCACCTGAGTGTGTGTGTGTGTGTGTGTGTGTGATACGCATCAGTCTGCTGAGCCTCTCCATCAATCTGCACTCAGATGCATAATGAGTTGTTTGTTTCCACAGAGATGCCTGACGGCGCAGCTCTCCTCTGTGTGTGTGTGTGTGTGTGTGTGTTTGTGCGATGATCATGTGAGTCTCACACACATGCAACACGTCTCATCTGTCATTTACTGGCGTCGCCATGGGAACATAATGCAAGTGGAGACACTGTCACCATAGCAACCGCTGAAGCAATCGACAGATTATTTTTAATCGACACTGAAGCACACCTGAGACACACACACACACACACATACACACACACACACACACACACACACACAAACAAACACTCCACTCACACACAGTCAGGTCCGGAAGTATTCAGACACTGTCTGAGTTTATGTGCTTTCACCTTTATACACCACTACAGTGGATTTGAAATAAAACAATCAAGATGTGACTGAAGTGCAGACTTTTAGCTTTATTTTAAGAGGTTCCACAAAAATATGACATTTAATTGATTTAAGAGTTACAGCCATTTTAAGCAAAGTTCCTCCATTTTCAGGAGCTCAGTATTTGGACAAAGTGACATAAACGAGCACGAGTGTGTAAATATATAAAAAATAACGTGTCTTTAAAAGCCCTCTTCTGTGCAAATTACTTCCTTCCGCCACGGATTCGAATCAAAGTTGACAGTTTAACAGCTGAGCGCAAGCCTCTGTTACTAATTACAAAACGTCACTTAAGAACTAATGAAGGAACGTTGAGTTGCTTCATTGAAAGCTTATTGTATTACTGTAGTAAAAGTGATAGTGGAGTATTATGAGAGAGAGATGGGCGGAGTGACCTGCATCTGATACAGCACTCATTCTTCAGATCAATCTCATATTCACAATAAAACATCAGCGCTGCTCGGTGCATTTGTTGGCTGCGTACAAGCTGCTTTTGAAAGAAAAGCTCGACGGTGTTTAGAGTCCAGCAGATGAAGAGTTCTGTGTTCAAATACACACAATAGGTTAAAGCTTGCCACAAAGCACCGGCAAACATAATAACCATGAATGTGTCCGCGGGAAATAGTAAGGAGATATTTGAATTATTTACTAATAAACTAATGTTTTCTGAGTCCGTGTCGCAAGGATGAAGACGCTGATCCTGACTCGCCGTCTCCTCATTAGACGAGCCTTTAGAGAGAAATGCATCTTTATTGATTATAATCAAGAGTTTTTGTTTTCACATTTTTTTATTT
>CM049841.1:45860414-45862914 GCA_027422415.1 Schizothorax lantsangensis
TGTGTGCTGTGATAACTGTGTGAGGAAAGCCTCACTTTGATCTAAACCTGTTTGACTCTCTTTCTTCAGTGAGACACTGATGCTTCACTCGTTTCTATTAAAGCAGAGTGAATCACTAGAGCTGTCATGTGTTCTGAAGAGCTCTGATTGTTAGTGTGAGGAAGTTAGTGGCTCTGATTTATGAATGAAGAGTTTGATCTTTCATGAATCAGTCCTGTTCACAAATGATTCGTTCATGAATCAGACTGATCCTCACTGAATCAGTGATTCGGTTCACTGGAGGAGGACATCATCATCAGTAAACAGCTCTTTCTGTGTCTTCTGATGTACACTGAGTGAGAGAACGGTTAGTTAACAGAAGAGTTAGCAGTGTGTGTGTGTGTGTGTGTGTGTGTTTCTCTCAGAGCTGGAGGTCTCTGTGTGCTTGCTTTATGTCCAGCAGAAGCTCCAGACCAGAGGAGCGAGTCGATCTCTTCACAGACAAACAATCAGATTCAGAATCAGCGCTCTTAACAGGAGGTGTGTGTGTGTGTGTGTGTGTGTGTGTGTGTGTGTGTGTGTGTGTGTGTGTGTGTGTGTGTGTGTGTGTGTGTGTGTGTGTGTGTGTGTGTGTGTGTGTGTGTGTGTGTGTGATTAAAGTGTTTAAAAACCTTTCACAAACACTCAAGAAAGAGACGTAAACTCCCACCTCTGCTGTCACAATCCTCACAACACATACACACCCTCATTCATCACTCTGACACACACACACACACACACAGAGAGAGACTATCACACACACACACACACACACACACACACAGACACACACACACACACACACACACACACACACTCACACACCAGTACTCACTTGGAGACACACTGTAAGACCCGTTCATACATGATATTAGTGTGTGTGTGTGTGTGTGTGTGTGTGTGTGTGTGTGTCTGTGTGTGTGTGTGTGTTAGGGATGTGCATCTCTTGACTCAGGCCGATACGATACACATCTCGATGCATAGCCAACGATACGATACATTACAGATACACATGAAGCAGCTAGTGATGCGATACGATTCAATGGAGAAAATGTGATCACTTTTAATGCCTCGAGGCCTGTTTCATAAAACAAGCCAGGCTTATTTCATTTATTCTGACTCACTGTCAAAAGATTTGGTTCCATAAAGCAAATTTAACATAGGTCTAGATCAAGCTTAGTCACTGTGGTAACCTATGCTGGGAAACTAACCTGGTCAGGAGTAGACTAAGCTCCTCTAACACTGACCAATAGAACACAATGATATTACTGACTCTCTCACACACTATTATTTGACTGTATTACAGTTTCTAGCCATGCAGCCTTTCTCTCTGGTTTTATGACAGCTGTACCTTTTATAGTTTGAAGAACATTACAATCTAACATTAAAATAACTATAATATAAATAAAGAAAATGACTATATTTTAACTGCTATAAGAAGCACACATTAACTCATTTGAGCTCAGTAATTAGTACTGTACTTAGTCACTGCTATCATAAAAATACACATATATATAGGTTTAATATTCATATCAGTTCTGCACAACACAACGTCTCAAATGCATTAAACAGCACAGATATATTCTCTGTTTGTCGTGGTGGATCGATCTGATCCATGATCAACATTAAAGGCTGCTTAAGAGTAAACCTGCACAAATTAGTGAGATGTGGACTAATTAATGAGAGAATTAAATGTTTAATTGAGCAAAACCTGTTAACAAGCAGAATCACTGAAGGAAAGAGTTGATGAAATCAACTGAAATAAAAGACATTAAATCTCTCAAGATCATACTGCCTGCTTTACATGTTTGACAATGATTAACCGTTAAAAATATATATTTAGAAAAGTTATTAAAAATTACTCAAATGTAATCAGTTACATTACTTTAAAAGTTGCACTACTTATTACATTTTAAATAGTGTGCAATCTGTAATGTATTACATTTCTACATTCAGAATATTGTTCTATATGATATTACTGTATAAATGTGTTATTCTTGTACTGTACTCGCTGTGTGAAGAGTTGAGAAATGTGTCCTAGCCATCGTAAAAATAACTGTTATGTTGAATATCAATATATATTCGTGGAGTAAAAGTTGCAGTGTTTATAAGTTCGATGGGACGCCGAGTGTCATGTTGATTCTTGTGTTATTATTTAACCAATTTTGTAATTCTTGTTTATTATTCAGTGAAACGAATATTAAGTGAAATCGTTATCATTCACAGTGTTGCTGTTATGACATATCTTAACACTTTACAATACGGTGACATTAATATGCATTAATTCATGCACAGATGATAACGAGTTAATGTATAACTAATGAAGAACTAAACTATTTATTAATGATTACTGCATCAGCAACTAATGAACATTCGATAAGATTAAGTAATACATAAATTATTAACTAACAGTGTAAATTCATATGTTAATTAATGGGTTGAAGCATGCATTTAAACTTCCAGTTGTCTGCTTTAATTAATC
>CM049841.1:45867914-45870414 GCA_027422415.1 Schizothorax lantsangensis
GATGAAGGAGCAGATGAAGGAGCAGTGAGGAGCAGATGAAGGAGCAGTGAGGAGCAGATGCAGGAGCAGATGAAGGAGCAGTGAGGAGCAGATGCAGGGGCAGATGAAGAAGCAGTGAGGAGCAGATGAAGGAGCAGTGAGGAGCAGTGAGGAGCAGTGAAGGAGCAGATGAAGGAGCAGTGAGGAGCAGATGAAGGAGCAGTGAGGAGCAGATGAAGGAGCAGTGAGGAGCAGAGGAGCAGTGAAGGAGCAGATGAAGGAGCAGTGAGGAGCAGATGAAGGAGCAGTGAGGAGCAGATGAAGGAGCAGTGAGGAGCAGATGAAGGAGCAGTGAGGAGCAGATGAAGGAGCAGATGAAGGAGCAGTGAAGGAGCAGTGAGGAGCAGATGAAGGAGCAGTGAGGAGCAGATGAAGGAGCAGTGAGGAGCAGATGACGGAGCAGTGAGGAGCAGATGAAGGAGCAGTGAGGAGCAGATGAAGGAGCAGTGACAGGAAGGAAGCAGGAGGAGCAGCACTGACTGAACTGAGCAGATCTGAAGGAGCAGCCCTTCACTGAGGAGCATCTGATCTGAAGGATCTGCACTGCCCTTCACTGGCTCCTTCAGCTCCTTCATCTGACTGCAGCTCCTCACTGCTCCTTCATCTGGGATCTGCACTGATCTGGCTCCTTCATCTGCTCCTCACTGCTCCTTCATTTGCTGCTCAAGTTCCTTCATCTGCTCCTCAGCATATGCTCCTCACTGCTTCTTCAGCTGACCGCAGCATGAAGGAATGAACAGCTGGCAAACTGAGTGAGCTCCGAGGCATGAAAGCTAATGTTCATGTCAGTGAGCTTTACACTGGAGATCGGCTGCTGCTCATGCGGCACTCCTTCAGATGCTGATCTGAGTTCAGCTCATGTGAGCTCCATTCCATATTTGTATGAAAGCAGTCCAGACTACTGATGATGTACAAGAAGATTCATTCCTCACTGTTTGTTTCAGTACAGCCGGAGCAGCCATGAAGGATCAACACAAGCTTTTTAGACAAACAGCCCATGCTTTATTGAAAAGAATAAATCCAACTGCAAAGAAAAGTGCATCAAATAATAAAATCAAGCAGATGAAGGAGCAGTGAAGAGCAGTGAAGAGCAGATGAAGGAGCAGGTGAAGGAGCAGTGAGGAGCAGATGAAGGAGCAGTGAAGGAGCAGATGAAGGAGCAGATGAAGGAGCAGTGAAGGAGCAGTGAAGGAGCAGATGAAGGAGCAGATGAAGGAGCAGTGAGGAGCAGATGAAGGAGCAGTGAAGGGGCAGTGAGGAGCAGATGAAGGAGCAGATGAAGGAGCAGTGAGGAGCAGATGAAGGACCAGTGAGGAGCAGTGAAGGAGCAGTGAGGAGCAGTGAAGGAGCAGATGAAGGAGCAGTGAGGAGCAGATGAAGGAGTAGAGAAGGGGCAGTGAGGAGCAGATGAAGGAGCAGATGAAGGAGCAGTGAGGAGCAGATGAAGGAGCAGTGAAGGGCAGTGAGGAGCAGATGAAGGAGCAGATGAAGGAGCAGATGAAGGAGCAGATGAAGGAGCAGTGAGGAGCAGATGAAGGAGCAGTGAGGAGCAGTGAAGGAGCAGTGAGGAGCAGATGAAGGAGCAGATGAAGGAGCAGATGAAGGAGCAGATGAAGGGCAGTGAGGAGCAGATGAAGGAGCAGTGAAGGAGCAGTGAGGAGCAGTGAGGAGCAGATGAAGGAGCAGTGAGGAGCAGATGAAGGAGCAGATGAAGGAGCAGTGAGGAGCAGATGAAGGAGCAGTGAAGGGCAGTGAGGAGCAGATGAAGGAGCAGATGAAGGAGCAGTGAGGAGCAGTGAGGAGCAGTGAGGAGCAGATGAAGGAGCAGATGAAGGAGCAGATGAAGGAGCAGATGAAGGAGCAGTGAGGAGCAGATGAAGGAGCAGTGAAGGGCAGTGAGGAGCAGATGAAGGAGCAGATGAAGGAGCAGTGAAGGAGCAGTGAGGAGCAGTGAGGAGCAGATGAAGGAGCAGTAAGGAGCAGATGAAGGAGCAGTGAAGGGCAGTGAGGAGCAGATGAAGGAGCAGATGAAGGAGCAGTGAGGAGCAGATGAAGGAGCAGTGAAGGAGCAGTGAGGAGCAGTGAGGAGCAGATGAAGGAGCAGTGAAGGGGCAGTGAGGAGCAGATGAAGGAGCAGTGAAGGAGCAGTGAGGAGCAGATGAAGTAGCAGTGAGGAGCAGATGAAGGAGCAGTGAGGAGCAGTGAAGGAGCAGATGAAGGAGCAGTGAGGAGCAGATGAAGGAGTAGTGAAGGGGCAGTGAGGAGCAGATGAAGGAGCAGATGAAGGAGCAGTGAGGAGCAGATGAAGGAGCAGTGAAGGGCAGTGAGGAGCAGATGAAGGAGCAGTGAAGAGCAGATGATAAGCAGTGGACGTGAAGGACTATAATGCGATAAGAGCTCGCTCAAGTACTGAGGAGCTAAGCCATTCAGGTCTTTATAAGTAATTAACAAGATTTTAAAA
>CM049841.1:45880414-45897914 GCA_027422415.1 Schizothorax lantsangensis
AAATACATAAATAAATAAATAAATGTAGAAATACATAAATTAATAAATAAATAAATAAATGAATAAATAAATAAATAAATAATGTAGAAATACATAAATGAATAAATAAATGTAGAAATACATAAATGAATAAATGAATAAATAAATGAATAAATAAATAAATAAATAATGTAGAAATACATAAATGAATAAATAAATGTAGAAATACATAAATGAATAAATGAATAAACAAATAAATAATTAAATGCTGAAATAAATAAATAATTAAATGCTGAAATACATAAATGAATAAATAAATAAATAAATGAATAAATTAATAAATAAATGTAGAAATACATAAATAAATAAATAAATGTAGAAATACATAAATGAATAAACAAATAAATAATTAAATGCTGAAATAAATAAATAATTAAATGCTGAAATAAATAAATAATTAAATGCTGAAATACATAAATAAATAAATGAATAAACAAATAAATAATTAAATGCTGAAATACATAAATAAATAAATGAATAAACAAATAAATAATTAAATGCTGAAATACATAAATAAATAAATGAATAAACAAATAAATAATTAAATGCTGAAATACATAAATAAATAAATGAATAAACAAATAAATAATTAAATGCTGAAATACATAAATAAATAAATGAATAAACAAATAAATAATTAAATGCTTAAATAAATAAATGTAGAAATAAATAATTAAATGCTTAAATAAATAAATGTAGAAATAAATAAATGAATAAACAAATAAATAATTAAATGCAGAAATACATAAATAAATAAATGAATAAACAAATAAATAATTAAATGCTGAAATACATAAATAAATAAATGAATAAACAAATAAATAATTAAATGCTTAAATAAATAAATGTAGAAATAAATAATTAAATGCTTAAATAAATAAATGTAGAAATAAATAAATTAATAAACAAATAAATAATTAAATGCAGAAATACATAAATAAATGAATGAATAAATAATTAAATGCTGAAATAAATAAATGCAGATATGCATAAATGAATGAATGAATAAATAATTAAATGCTGGAATAAATAAATAAATGAATGAATAAATAATTAAATGCTGGAATAAATAAATGAATGAATGAATAAATAATTAAATGCTGGAATAAATAAATGCAGATATGCATAAATGAATGAATAAGTAAATAAATAATGTAGTCAAAAGAGTATTTTTAATTGTATTTTTGTGTTATACACATGTATGTATTTCTGTATTTGTGTCCGTATGTTAATAAGGTAGGCGGTGCTAAGCTCTCTCAGTGCAGGATTGGTCAGTTACGCAGAGCAGAGAGTTAGCTGCTAGCTCTATTAACATGAATGGGACACCGCCGGCTGAACTAGCTTGAAAACGCTACGCTTCTCCTGTT
Organism: Schizothorax lantsangensis; assembly: GCA_027422415.1. NCBI lineage: Eukaryota > Metazoa > Chordata > Actinopteri > Cypriniformes > Cyprinidae > Schizothorax > Schizothorax lantsangensis. Next base: position 45,881,821 of record CM049841.1, read on the forward strand.
AATATATCTGATAGGTATCTTATCTTATTTGCACAAAGTGACTAATCAAAAAAGCCCAAAACATTCGGCAAGGGAAACTAATATGATATTATCTCTGTCAGAAACGTCAAAACAGTAGCATTTAACATTTAGTAACGTCACACAGATCTGTAGCACAAGTAGGTTACAGAATGAAATTCAACAGCCATGAAGAAGGCTATACTATATCATTCAGTATAGTAGTTATATTTCCACAAATCATGCTAAAAACATTCATAAGAGCACTAGTTATCAGCTATATAGCCAGGGCTGGAACTGAGATCTCTGTAAAACCACCTTACCATCTGTATATCAGCACAAGCACAACTGTGATATTAGTTTAACACAACAGTGTTTCATTCTGTGAGTGAATCAGTTTCTGAACGAATCGAGTGAGTCAGTGATTCAATGCTCCGTTCACTCGTTTCCTTTCTATTGAATCAGTTTCTGAACGAATCGAGTGAGTCAGTGATTCAATGCTCCGTTCACTCGTTTCCTTTCTATTGAATCAGCCGTTTTGAACGAATCGAGTGAGTCAGTGATTCAATGCTCCGTTCACTCGTTTCCTTTCTATTGAATCAGCCGTTCTGAATGAATCGAGTGAGTCAGTGATTCAATGCTCCGTTCACTCGTTTCCTTTCTATTGAATCAGCCGTTCTGAATGAATCGAGTGAGTCAGTGATTCAATGCTCCGTTCACTCGTTTCCTTTCTATTGAATCAGCCGTTTTGAATGAATCGAGTGAGTCAGTGATTCAATGCTCCGTTCACTCGTTTCCTTTCTATTGAATCAGCCGTTTTGAACGAATCGAGTGAGTCAGTGATTCAATGCTCCGTTCACTCGTTTCTTTTCTATTGAATCAGCCGTTTTGAATGAATCGAGTGAGTCAGTGATTCAATGCGTTCACTATTGAATCAGCCGTTTTGAACGAATCGAGTGAGTCAGTGATTCAATGCTCCGTTCACTCGTTTCCTTTCTATTGAATCAGCCGTTTTGAACGAATCGAGTGAGTCAGTGATTCAATGCTCCGTTCACTCGTTTCCTTTCTATTGAATCAGCCGTTTTGAAATCGAGTGAGTCAGTGATTCAATGCTCCGTTCACTCGTTTCCTTTCTATTGAATCAGCCGTTTTGAATGAATCGAGTGAGTCAGTGATTCAATGCTCGTTCACTCGTTTCCTTTCTATTGAATCAGCCGTTTTGAATGAATCGAGTGAGTCAGTGATTCAATGCTGTTCACTCGTTTCCTTTCTATTGAATCAGCCGTTATGAACGAATCGAGTGAGTCAGTGATTCAATGCTCGTTCACTCGTTTCCTTTCTATTGAATCGAGCCAATGCTCCGTTCACTCGTTTCCTTTCTATTGAATCAGCCGTTCGAATCGAGTGAGTCAGTGATGCTCCGTTCACTCGTTTCCTTTCTATTGAATCAGCCGTCCGAATCGAGTGAGTCAGTGATTCAATGCTCCGTTCACTCGTTTCCTTTCTATTGAATCAGCCGTTTGAATGAATCGAGTGAGTCAGTGATTCAATGCTCCGTTCACTCGTTTCCTTTCTATTGAATCAGCCGTTCTGAATGAATCGAGTGAGTCAGTGATTCAATGCTCCGTTCACTCGTTTCCTTTCTATTGAATCAGCCGTTCTGAATGAATCGAGTGAGTCAGTGATTCAATGCTCCGTTCACTCGTTTCCTTTCTATTGAATCAGCCGTTCTGAATGAATCGAGTGAGTCAGTGATTCAATGCTCCGTTCACTCGTTTCCTTTCTATTGAATCAGCCGTTCTGAATGAATCGAGTGAGTCAGTGATTCAATGCTCCGTTCACTCGTTTCCTTTCTATTGAATCAGCCGTTCTGAATGAATCGAGTGAGTCAGTGATTCAATGCTCCGTTCACTCGTTTCCTTTCTATTGAATCAGCCGTTCTGAATGAATCGAGTGAGTCAGTGATTCAATGCTCCGTTCACTCGTTTCCTTTCTATTGAATCAGCCGTTTTGAATGAATCGAGTGAGTCAGTGATTCAATGCTCCGTTCACTCGTTTCCTTTCTATTGAATCAGCCGTTTTGAATGAATCGAGTGAGTCAGTGATTCAATGCTCCGTTCACTCGTTTCCTTTCTATTGAATCAGCCGTTTTGAATGAATCGAGTGAGTCAGTGATTCAATGCTCCGTTCACTCGTTTCCTTTCTATTGAATCAGCCGTTTTGAATGAATCGAGTGAGTCAGTGATTCAATGCTCCGTTCACTCGTTTCCTTTCTATTGAATCAGCCGTTTTGAATGAATCGAGTGAGTCAGTGATTCAATGCTCCGTTCACTCGTTTCCTTTCTATTGAATCAGCCGTTTTGAATGAATCGAGTGAGTCAGTGATTCAATGCTCCGTTCACTCGTTTCCTTTCTATTGAATCAGCCGTTTTGAATGAATCGAGTGAGTCAGTGATTCAATGCTCCGTTCACTCGTTTCCTTTCTATTGAATCAGCCGTTTTGAATGAATCGAGTGAGTCAGTGATTCAATGCTCCGTTCACTCGTTTCCTTTCTATTGAATCAGCCGTTTTGAATGAATCGAGTGAGTCAGTGATTCAATGCTCCGTTCACTCGTTTCCTTTCTATTGAATCAGCCGTTTTGAATGAATCGAGTGAGTCAGTGATTCAATGCTCCGTTCACTCGTTTCCTTTCTATTGAATCAGCCGTTTTGAATGAATCGAGTGAGTCAGTGATTCAATGCTCCGTTCACTCGTTTCCTTTCTATTGAATCAGCCGTTCTGAATGAATCGAGTGAGTCAGTGATTCAATGCTCCGTTCACTCGTTTCCTTTCTATTGAATCAGCCGTTCTGAATGAATCGAGTGAGTCAGTGATTCAATGCTCCGTTCACTCGTTTCCTTTCTATTGAATCAGCCGTTCTGAATGAATCGAGTGAGTCAGTGATTCAATGCTCCGTTCACTCGTTTCCTTTCTATTGAATCAGCCGTTTTGAATGAATCGAGTGAGTCAGTGATTCAATGCTCCGTTCACTCGTTTCCTTTCTATTGAATCAGCCGTTTTGAATGAATCGAGTGAGTCAGTGATTCAATGCTCCGTTCACTCGTTTCCTTTCTATTGAATCAGCCGTTTGAATGAATCGAGTGAGTCAGTGATTCAATGCTCCGTTCACTCGTTTCCTTTCTATTGAATCAGCCGTTTTGAATGAATCGAGTGAGTCAGTGATTCAATGCTCCGTTCACTCGTTTCCTTTCTATTGAATCAGCCGTTTTGAATGAATCGAGTGAGTCAGTGATTCAATGCTCCGTTCACTCGTTTCCTTTCTATTGAATCAGCCGTTTTGAACGAATCGAGTGAGTCAGTGATTCAATGCTCCGTTCACTCGTTTCCTTTCTATTGAATCAGCCGTTCTGAATGAATCGAGTGAGTCAGTGATTCAATGCTCCGTTCACTCGTTTCGTTTCTATTGAATCAGCCGTTTTGAATGAATCGAGTGAGTCGATGATTCAGTGCTCCGTTCACTCGTTTCCTTTCTATTGAATCAGCCGTTCTGAATGAATCGAGTGAGTCAGTGATTCAATGCTCCGTTCACTCGTTTCGTTTCTATTGAATCAGCCGTTCTGAATGAATCGAGTGAGTCAGTGATTCAATGCTCCGTTCACTCGTTTCCTTTCTATTGAATCAGCCGTTTTGAATGAATCGAGTGAGTCGATGATTCAGTGCTCCGTTCACTCGTTTCCTTTCTATTGAATCAGCCGTTCTGAATGAATCGAGTGAGTCAGTGATTCAATGCTCCGTTCACTCGTTTCGTTTCTATTGAATCAGCCGTTTTGAATGAATCGAGTGAGTCAGTGATTCAATGCTCCGTTCACTCGTTTCCTTTCTATTGAATCAGCCGTTCTGAATGAATCGAGTGAGTCAGTGATTCAATGCTCCGTTCACTCGTTTCCTTTCTATTGAATCAGCCGTTTTGAATGAATCGAGTGAGTCAGTGATTCAGTGCTCCGTTCACTCGTTTCCTTTCTATTGAATCAGCCGTTTTGAATGAATCGTTTGATTTGAATGATTCAGTGAGTCATTTATTAAAACAGGGACCTGCTGTCATCTACTGGTGGTTTATTATCATATTTATTAATCCATGACGGACCTAAATCAGCACAAAAACACATTCAGCAAAATATTGTTTAATTATCAATATTGACCAAAGTTCCTGTATTTCAGGCCTCAGAAGAAGAAAAAACTTACAAATAATAGTTCATTTAATAAGGATAATTTTTAATTAAATAGAAACCTTTCTAGAAATGAGACCAATTTTGTAATCATTATTGTGTAAAATTAGCCACAGGAACCCCCCCCCCCCCCCTGTATATAGCAATGGTTATTAATAAAACTATAACAGTAATATGTATTGGTGCAATAACCACCTCTAAGTATAGCTTTTTGATGCAATAAATAGGGTATAATTTAAAACGATCATTCCTCCGAAGAGAAAGTGTTTATAGTGAATATAATGAGTTGTGTTTATAGAGTTATTACAGCACAATTCTACACCGATGATGTGATCTTCAGTAGCTCGTGGATTGTCATGCTAACATCATTTCCAGCATGTTTTCATGCGTCCCAGTTCGTATACTATCCGTCCTAAATAGTATTCCAAAACAGAATTAGTATGTGTGTTGAAGAAGGTATGCCAAAGATTCCCGGAGGGTCTACTACATTCGGTTAGAATTCAACGTGCAGGTCGATGCACGCTCTATTATTACCCACAACACACTGCGCGCAGGAGGGCGGAGCTTCGACAAAGTGGTAACCATGGCGACCGGAGGTGGTAATGGTAATGGAGAAGCGCCTGCAGTCTTTATATTAATATTTGTATTAACTGTGCTGTTGTAGTATTATAATGTCTGAAGAACGACAAGTCGCTCAACTTTTATTGTGTTCTGGGTCTTTTACTCCCGCATTAACCCTATAACTGCCGAAGTGTCCACAGAGTTTGTTTCTCCTCAGCTACAATTTTGTAAAGTTTATAGCTATAAACAGATGTTAGCCGGTGTAGAAAGAAAGTCCATGACAAATTGTGTGTTGATTTTTAATACTGCCAGTGGTTAAAAAAGGTGCTTTAATTTTTACATGTGTATGGCCCTTTAATTATAATCGAGGCGCACTCTCTGTTCATTGGCTGTAATAAGGATGAGGTGAATTCTGGGCTCACCTCGAGGGCTTTAATAAAGATGGCCCTCCAGCGGGTCTTCAGCGTGTCGAAGGCCCCTCGATCACGCATCTGGCCTGGAATGATGCTGTTGTAGCGGGCCTCACCTGGAGAGGGTGTCTGAGGGTGATAGGTGATGCCAAGCAGGGGTACCCTCCATCTCCCAAGATGCACTGTTCTTGAGGGCCCTTGCATCATGGACGGATCAGGAAAGCCATTCAGCTGTCAGCATGGTGTGATGTTGTCTGTTGTAGGATTATTAGAGCTGTGTAAATTAATTTTGAAATAAATATATATATATAATGCGAAGAGTAAATTAAATCTGATAAATAGGGATGGATGAAAGCCTATTGTGCGTAACTAGGCAACAGTTCCGTTAAATGACCTCTTTGTCCCAGAATGTGCATGCTCTTTTGCTACACACTTAAAAGTATGTATTTTTCCATAACAAAAAAAGTACATACTTTTAGTACATAGTATAAGTAGACGAAATGGGACGCAGCATCTGTGTTTGCCTGTTGTTTTCATTTAAATGATGAAGGCTAACATTAAAACAATCAAACGGTAAACTTTTGTAAATCTAACAGTAAAGCTTTAATATCAGAATATTTGTATCTGAACAGGTCAAAGACGAACGCCATTCCGCGGCTTAGGGTGATTAAAAATAATAATAATAATAATAATAATAATAGTTCGTCTCCAGACAGTGACGTCCGCTGGTTCGCGGCGCTCGGCGATGACGTCACTTTGGGCGGAAGTGAAGGAGAGTTCCAGAAAGAGCGGCGGTGCGCGAGACACGCAAACACACTGCAGTATAACAATAAGAACTCTTGTAATAATCATCATAGTCATAACAGCGATCGCACGCGGCGTTATAACGGAGCAGTCATGACGACCATCGATTACAGTGTGTGGGATCATATCGAGGTTTCTGATGATGAAGATGATATTCACCCAAACATCGACACACCGAGCCTGTTCCGCTGGAGACACCAGGTACACACACACACACACACACACACACACACACACACACACACACACACACACACACACACACACACACACACACACCGAGCCTGTTCCGCTGGAGACACCAGGTACACACACACACACACACACACACACACACACACACACACACACACACACACACACACACCGAGCCTGTTCCGCTGGAGACACCAGGTACACACACACACACACACACACACACGAGCCTGTTCCGCTGGAGACACCAGGTACACACACACACACACACACACACACACACACTCTAACACACTCACACACACACCGAGCCTGTTCCGCTGGAGACACCAGGTACACACACACACACACACACACACACACACACACACACACACACACACTCACACACACACCGAGCCTGTTCCGCTGGAGACACCAGGTACACACACACACACACACACACACACACACACACACACACACACACACAACACACACACACACACCGAGCCTGTTCCGCTGGAGACACCAGGTACACACACACACACGATACACACACACACACACACACACTCACAGGATACACACACACACACACACACACGATACACACACACACACACACACAGGAGCCTGTTCCGCTGGAGACACCAGGTACACACACACACACACACACACTGAGCCTGTTCCGCTGGAGACACCAGGTACACACACACACACACACACACACACACACACACTCACACAGAGCCTGTTCCGCTGGAGACACCAGGTACACACACACACACACACACACACACACACACACACACACACACGAGCCTGTTCCGCTGGAGACACCAGGTACACACACACACACACACACACACACACACACACACACACGAGCCTGTTCCGCTGGAGACACCAGGTACACACACACACACACACACACACACACACACACACACACGAGCCTGTTCCGCTGGAGACACCAGGTACACACACACACACACACACACACACACACACACACGAGCCTGTTCCGCTGGAGACACCAGGTACACACACACACACACACACACACACACACACACACACACGAGCCTGTTCCGCTGGAGACACCAGGTACACACACACACACACACACACACACACACAACACACACACACACACTCCCCCCACCCCCAAACAACACACACACACACACATCCCCACCCCCAAACAACACACACACACACACACACACACTCCTCCCCACCCCCAAACAACGCACACATACACATACAGACACACTCAAAACTGTGTGTAACAAATTGTGTGCGTGTTTTAAGTGTGTGTGTGTGTGTGTGTTGTTTGGGGGTGGGGGGGAGGTGTTGTGTGTGTGTGTTGTTTGGGGGTGTTGTGTGTGTGTGAGGTGTTGTGTGTGTGTGTGTGTGTGTGTTGTTTGGGGTGGGGGGGAGGTGTTGTGTGTGTGTGTGTGTGTGTGTGTGTTTGGGGGTGGGGGGGAGGTGTTGTTGTGTGTGTGTGTGTGTGTTTGTGGGGGGGAGGTGTTGTGTGTGTGTTGTTTGGGGGTGGGGGGGAGGTGTTGTGTGTGTGTGTGTGTGTGTTTGGGGGTGGGGGGGAGGTGTTGTGTGTGTGTGTGTGTGGGGGGTGGGGGGGAGGTGTTGTGTGTGTGTGTGTGGGGGTGGGGGGGAGGTGTGTGTGTGTGTGTGTGTTGTTTGGGGGTGTGTGTGTGTGTGTTTGGGGGTGGGGGGGAGGTGTTGTGTGTGTGTGTGTGTTGTTTGGGGGTGGGGGGGAGGTGTGTGTGTGTGTGTGTGTGTGTGTGTGTGTGTGTGTGTGTGTGTGTGTGAGGTGTTGTGTGTGTGTGTGTGTGTGTGTGTTGTGTGTGTGTGTTGTTTGGGGGTGGGGGGGAGGTGTTGTGTGTGTGTGTGTGTGTGAGGTGTTGTGTGTGTGTGTGTGTTGTTTGGGGGTGGGGGGGAGGTGTTGTGTGTGTGTGTGTGTGTGTGGGGGCAGCCGTGGCCTAATGGTTAGAGAGTCGTGGGTTCGAGTCAGGGATTATTGTCGTGGGGGGGTGAATGACCAGCACTCTCTTACACTAGAGACTAGAGGTCTTCTCTGGTCCTAAAATCCACACCGAATCGACCCGGATCACTTCTTACCAGACGTGCACGAACTATATTTGTAAAAGAAGGAGCCGATGACGTTAGACCCGAATCGGAGCCGATGGCAGGACTGGACCGAGCGTAAACAGCACTGATGTGTGGACCGTCCTGCATCGGTCAGGGAACATCCAGTGTCCTGCTGCTCCATCGCTTTCATTTGACAACAACAGCAACGTTTATTTATAGAGCACGTATAAACACAACCGAGGCTGAACAAAGTGCTTTACAAAGAATAAAACAAAAGTTGATAAAAACATGACTTAACTACAGACTGAAATCTGTCAAACTTTAGACTGGAGTCTAATAAAATGGCACACTGTGTATTATATGGAGTCAGGAAACCAAGATCAGAATCAAAAGCAACATTTGCCCTAGAACCAAACTAAATAATTCCTGATTTGTCTTCGTTCAGGTGTAAAAAATAGCTTGAAAGCCATAGCTTAAGTCCGTTTAGGCAATCTAACGATGGTTGAAGAGAATACTGTAGGGGAAGATAAAGCTGGGTATCATCAGCATATAGATGAAAGCAGACACCATGTTTTTCAAAAACGGAGGCCAAGCGGAGCAAATACATTGAGAACAACACAGGGCCAAGGATCGAACCTTGGGGAACACCACAACCAAGAGGAACGTCAGTAGAAACACAATAGGCCTTTTTCACAGTCCGCGTTCGAAAACCGGAAACTTGGAGTAGTTGTGTAAAATAACTTCCGCTGTAGCCTGTATGAATGGCAATGCCCGTAGCACGGGGTTGTTGTGATTTATTAATGAACAATTCATTATAGATGCTTCATTAAAACATATTAACCACAGTTTTCAATCATTAATCGGGTATGACGAAACGAGGAAAAATGTTGTCATGATATTCCGACGCATATTTCATGATTTAAATGGGAGCGCATAGGTGTACACTGAAAAAAATGATTCATTGAATTTACTCAATTTTAAGTGGTTGCAATCAATTTATTTTAGCTACATTTAAATAAACTAATTTTGTTGAAAGTTAGTAAACTAAATTTGTTTATTTAAATGTAGCTAAAATAAATTGATTGCAACCACTTACCTTAAAAAAATTGAGTAAATTCAATGAATCATTTTTTTCAGTGTATGTATGCACATACTTCAGAGACAGACCAGCTATTTACTTAAAAATTGCAAGAATAGCATACAAACAACATATCACATTAAAGAGCAATAAAATCGGCGTTCAACAAGTGTTTATTATAACAGTACATTGCGCAATAATTAATCAAAATTAATTAATTAATAAAAAATAAAATGAAACCACTGTATATTCCGAGTATTTCTCCAGCAATAACATAAGCAGCCGTGGGCAGATTCTCAGTTAAAAGAATCTAATTAACAGATGATACCCTACCATATGTGTAATCTTCCATTTTAACGTTTGTAAGCGGAGGCATGAGATAACTCGGACTGTTTTAATTTTATTTTTAATGTTATTGGTTTTATTATTGTGCAGTGTTTATTATGGTTCTTCTCCAATTTTATCTACATAATCCCATTCAATCACTGTGCTCAAACACGGAGGATATATCACGTTTAAGATGGTAAAACCAGTTATTTTTTTAATAACTCTGGGATGAAAAATATTAATATATTTGAACAACTCCAATTTGATCTAATGTGTGATGATTGTAGCCTAACGGAAAGTAAAGTAAGTGCACGAAAGCAATATTATTGTTTAATTTGTACAGTCTTTAGTCGTGGTTAATGTTTTATAAGATGTAGAAGCTTGTCCGATTTTATTGCTTTAATGTGGTATGGTATTCTTGCAATTTTGAAGTAAAAAGCTGGTCTGTCTCTGAAGTATGTGCATACATACACCTATGCGCTCCCATTTAAATCATGAAATATGCGTCGGAATATCATGACAACATTTTTCCTCGTTTCGTCATACCCGATTAATGATTGAAAACTGTGGTTAATATGTTTTAATGAAGCATCTATAATGAATTGTTCATTAATAAATCACAACAACCCCGTGCTACGGGCATTGCCATTCATACAGGCTACAGCGGAAGTTATTTTACACAACTACTCCAAGTTTCCGGTTTTCGAACGCGGACTGTGAAAAAGGCCTATGACCTATTTGACAAATAAGAACGAAACCGCTGTAAAACAATACCACGAAGTGTTATCTGTGTGTTACTGACGTGTGTATGTGTGTGAGCATTGTGTGTGTGTGTGAGCGTGTTACTGACGTGTGTGTGTGTGTGTGTGTGAGAGCGTGTTACTGACGTGTATGTGAGCGTGTTACTGAAGTGTGTGTGAGCGTGTTACTGAAGTGTGTGTGTGTGTGAGCGTGTGTTACTGACGTGTGTGTGTGTGAGAGCATGTTACTGAAGTGTGTGTGTGTGTGAGCGTGTGTTACTGACGTGTGTGTGTGTGTGAGAGCGTGTTACTGAAGTGTGTCTGTGTGTTACTGAAGTGTGTGTGTGTTTGTGTGAGCGTGTTACTGGTGTGTGTGTGTGAGCGTGTGTGAGAGCGTGTTACTGACGTGTGTGTGTGTGTGTGTGAGAGCGTGTTACTGAAGTGTGTCTGTGTGTTACTGAAGTGTGTGTGAGCGTGTGTTACTGACGCGTGTGTGTGTGTGAGCGTGTTACTGACGTGTGTGTGAGCGTGTTACTGACGTGTGTGTGTGTTACTGAAGTGTGTGTGAGCGTGTGTTACTGGCGCGCGCGCGTGTGTGAGCCTGTTACTGACGTTTGTGTGTGTGTGTGTGAGAGCGTGTTACTGAAGTGTGTGTGAGAGTGTGTGTGAGCGTGTTACTGATGCGCGTGCGTGCGCGTGTGTGTGTTACTGACGCGCGTGTGTGTGTTACTGACGTGTGTGTGTAAGCGTGTTACTGACGAGTGTGTGTGTGTGTTACTGACGTGTGTGTTACTGACGTGTGAGCGTGTTACTGAAGTGTGTGTGTGAGCGTGTTACTGAAGTGTGTGTGTGTGAGCATGTTACTGAAGTGTGTGTGTGTGTGTGTGTGTGTTACTGACGTGTGTGTGTGTGTGTTACTGATGTGAGTGTGTTACTGAAGTGTGTGTGTGTGTGTGTGTGTACTGACGTGTGTGTGTGAGAGTGTGTTACTGAAGTGTGTGTGTGTGTGTGTGTTACTGATGTGAGTGTGTTACTGACGTGTGTGTGAGTGTGTTACTGACGTGTGTGTGAGTGTGTTACTGACGTGTGTGTGTGTGTTCTCTCGAGGCGCGGGTGGACCGCATGGAGGTGTTCCTGCAGAAGGGCGAGGAGCTGCAGAAGGGTCTGGTGGAGAGCCAAAGGAGGCTGGCGGAGGCGCAGCGGCGAGTGCAGGAGCTCAGCTCAGCCTCCACCCCTGAGACCAGAGCCCAGCTGACCTCCGCCCAGGAGGAGGAGAAGCAGCTGAGGAGGGAGGAGCGCTCCTGGGAGAAGAAGGTGGAGGAGCACCGGCGGGAGGAGAAGAAGATGCCCTGGAACGTGGACACGCTCAGCAAGGAGGGCTTCAGCAAGGTACGCTAGCTCTGCGAGACACGCTAGCGCTCCCAGACACGCCACTGACGCTCTGCTTCTGTGTTTCAGAGCGTCGTCAACGTCAAGCCAGAGAAGGAGGAGGAGACGGAGGAGCAGAAGGAGGAGAAACACAAGGGCTTCGTGGAGAAACACGAGAAGCAGATCAAACACTTCGGTGAGGGTCTGAATACAGCTACACAATCACTCTCTTCTTTGTAGTTTGCTGGTCATAGAGAAGCCACTGGTGAGTGCAGAACACACTCTTCTGATTGGCTGTTGTGTTCATGTCTGTGATTGGCTGCAGAAACACTCTTCACACAAATACAGGAGCCGGCACTGAAGAGCGAGTTAATAACACAGCTGATATCAGGAAGAGTGAAGCAGTGTTTAGACCACGCTCAGGACTGACCTCATGACGTGTGTGTGTGTGTGTGTGTGCAGGGATGCTGCGGCGCTGGGACGACTCTCAGAAGTACCTGTCTGACAATCCTCACCTGGTCTGCGAGGAAACGGCCAACTATCTGGTCATCATGTGCATCGATCTGGAGGTGGAGGAGGTAACTGTGTGTGTGTGTGTGTGTGTGTGTGAGAGAGAGGTGTGTGTGTGTGAGAGAGAGGTGTGTGTGTGTGTGAGAGAGGTGTGTGTGTGTGTGTGTGAGAGAGAGAGTGTGTGTGTGTGTGTTAGGGCTGGGTTTTGACACACATTTCCGGATTCAATTCGATGCTCATTCACAAGCTTGTGATTCGATTCAATCAAATTAAACATTGAAGAACAGCAAAAATTATAATGAATGTAATATGATGCATATATTTAGCAAAATGCCCCTCTCTATAGTTTATTTTTCTATCTGATTAATGACTTTATGGTCACCGAATATGTTTTTCTGAGGTGAATGTGACGTTACGTGGCATTGTTTACAAGCCAAATGAGATCGCGCACACTCAGAGCGAACTTCTGCCAACACCGCGATCATGTCATGTTTGACCCAAGCGAACTTGTGTACGCGTCGAGTATAAATCAGCCTCGAGGCGCTCCAGCGATCTGCCACTCCACATTAAGTGATGTTTTATTAACAAGTTTCGGGAGGAGCACGCGCAGATAATTAACACGGCCAATTCATCATCAGTAATCACACCACCTATCCAATCAGCACGAGAGAGAATCCCTATAAATAATCAAGCAGTCTTACCTTCATTTTCTCTCGTCTTCCAGCGTCCCTCCACCACCCCAACTCCTCACCTTCAGCCCGTTTCTATCCCAGCACAGGGAGGAGCACTCTGGGGGGAGCATTCTGGGTCCGGGCTACACGCCGAGCTCGGACCCCTCTCCCCGGTCGGGGGGAGTACCCCGGGCTCGGGAATAATTACCGAGCTCGGAGCCCTCTCCTCGGACAGCACGCCAAATATGCATAACCCTTTACTCAGTTTATTATATGTAAGTGTGAACTTGTGAAACAGCATTTATTGTTTGAATACTGAAATACAATGGACAGAATTTGAAATCTGAGACGTTGTTTCTTATTTAAAGTACCAAAGCACAAAGCTTATTATGATTTATTGGATGGGAGGTGCGCTACAATGTTCAGTCCATTAACTGAAAACAGACTAGACTAATCGATTCTTGTGATTTAAGTTACCTGTGATTGACCCGTGTGTGTGTGTGTGTGTGTGTGTGTCAGAAACACGCGCTCATGGAGCAGGTGGCCCATCAGACCATCGTCATGCAGTTCATCCTGGAGCTCGCCAAGAGTCTGAAGGTGGATCCACGTGGCTGCTTCCGCCAGTTCTTCACCAAAATCAAGGTGTGCGTGGAGAGATTCATCAGCAGTGTGTGTCAAGTCACCTTTATTTATATAGTGCTGTTAACAATACAGATTGTGTCAAAGCAGCTTTACAGTATCAAATAGTGTGTCAATAATGTAAAATGACAAGATTAAACACTAAATTTTCAGGTAAAGGCATTTCATTATTGAATTCAGTGATGTCATCGTCCAGCTCAGTTCAGTTCTAATAGTATCTGTGCAATCAAGTCGACGATATCACTGGAAATTAAGTGTCCCCAACTAAGCAAGCCAGAGGAACCTAAACTCCATCAGTGACAGAATGGAGAAAAAAACCCTTGAGAGAAACCAGGCTCAGTCGGGGGTCAGTTCTCCTCTGGCCAGACGAACCAGCAGATTAATTCTAACTGCAGCAGAGTCAGATTGTGCAGAGGACTCATCTGGTTCCTGTGGTCTTGTCCCGATGGCCATCTAGGAGACGAGGTCTCCGGCATCGTGATCCCCCCCATACCCCCCGCAATCCGCCGCATCCCAATACCGTGTTCGGAAAGAAAATGACGTGTAGTACGGAACCCCTAAAGGGAATAAATATGAGATGGGAGGAAAATATGTATTTCAATAGCCTACTGTCCCTCGCAGTTATATCATTGGGTAATTATACTGTATATAAATTGCGGGCATCAGGGAGCCGCCATTATGCCTGGCATTGAAACTGCTTTTGAATGCACGATCGCTTTTTAGTTTCACTTTCGAGATTCGTGATCGCACGTAAGTTACTCTGTTTATACTATGGAGCGGCAGTACTTACCACACATTTTACAAGATCAGATGTTTGTCAATTGTCAGTGGTGCTCAGGATCTGCCAATCATTCGCCATCGTCCTCAGTCATCTCCCCCCCCCCCCTCACGATGTCATCGTCCATCGCGATGTTTCACTGTAGACATCGTCCAATGCCAATTTCGTAGACATCGCCCAACCCTAATCTGGATACAGTCTGGATCGGGTGGCTACGGTAATCTCGGAATAAGAAAGAAACAGACTAATATTAGCATAGATGCCAATCTTCTTACGATGTAACGAGTACATCGGGTGTTATGGGAAGTGTTCCCGGTTCCGGTTGACCTAATTAATGCAGCCTAACAATCCTTTAACAGATTTGAATATTAGAAGCGTATTAGTGTAGAAATATAGAGCTGAGTATCATCATCATAACAGTGAAAGCTAACCCCGTGTTTCCTGATGATATTTCCCAAGAGTAACATATAAAGCGTGAAAAGTAACGGCCCTAGTACTGAGCCTTGAGGTACTCCATACTGCACTTGTGATCGATATGATACCTCTTCATTCACTGCTACGAATTGATGACGGTCAGATAGGTACGATTTGAACCAGCAGTCTCAGTACTATGATACGGTCTAAATCCTGACTGGAAATCCTCACAGATATCATTTTTCTCTAAGAAGGAATATAATTGTGAGGATACTACCTTTTCTAGTATCTTTGACAGAAAAGGGAGATTCGAGATTAGTCTGTAATTAACTAGATCTTTGGGGTCAAGTTGTGGTTTTTTAATGAGAGGCTTAATAACAGCCAGTTTGAAGGTTTTGGGGACATATTCTAATGACAATGGCAAATTAATATTAACTTTCCTGTAGCTCAAATGGAAGAGCATGGCGCTAGCAACGCCAAGATCATGGGTTCGATTCCCAGGGAAAGCAAGAGCTGATAAAATGTAACTGTAACTTGAATGCAATGTAAGTCGCTTTGGATAAAAGCGTCTGCTAAATGCATAAATGTAAATGTAAATGTAATAATAGCCAAAAGAGGATCTATGACTTCTGGAAGCAGCTCTTTTATTAGTTTAGATGGAATAGGGTCTAACATACATGTTGTTGGTTTAGATGATTTAACAAGTTTATACAATTCTTCCTCTCCTATAGTAGAGAATGAGTGGAATTGTTCCTCAGGGGATCT
Source organism: Schizothorax lantsangensis (assembly GCA_027422415.1). NCBI lineage: Eukaryota > Metazoa > Chordata > Actinopteri > Cypriniformes > Cyprinidae > Schizothorax > Schizothorax lantsangensis. The sequence goes on from CM049841.1 coordinate 45,897,400, forward strand.
ATAGTACACTATTTGATGTGATAATATAGCTGACGGCTGCATGGTTACAATTTGATCTCTAATAGTATCAATTTTGGAAGTAAAATAGTTCATAAAGTCATTACTGCTGTGCTGTTGGGAAATATCAACACCTGCTGATGCTTTATTTTTTGTTAATTTTGCCACTGTTTTGAATAAATACCTGGGGTTATGTTTGTTTTCTTCTAAAAGAGATGTAAAGTAATCAGATCTAGCAGTTTTTAAAGCTTTTCTGTAGGATAGGGTACTTTCCTGCCAAGCAATACGAAATACCTCTACTTTAGTTTTCCTTCAGCTGCGCTCCATTTTCCGGGCTGCTCTCTTTAGGGTGCGAGTGTGCTCATTATACCACAGTGTTGGACTCTTTTCTTTAAGCGCTGGAGGCATGGTTCTGTGAGAGTCAGGTGTGATGAGAAGATCTTCCTCCTGTGTTCAGACCGCAGACCAGCAGTATCAGGACGCCTTCACTGACGAGCTGGACTCCTTCAAGGAGCGAG